>WAAF01018807.1:47500-65000 GCA_013400475.1 Tricholaema leucomelas | reverse complement strand
TACATAAGATGAATGGGGGCAATCTAAATGTCAATCCACAGGACAATCTCAGTGCTTTATTAAAAATTCTGTATAATTTTAAAGTTGTTCACAGAAACTACCTCAAAGTCAGTAACTGAAAAAAAAAAAGTTACAAAGCCAAATCCTTAATCACAAAAGTTCGAAGCCATCACCTGTGTGGCTAGCACATACAGCTTTAAAAATAAGCCTGAAGGTTTTCAGCACAGCACACTATTAAATTTATCAATGTAACAGTTGCTGTCATTGTAGTTGGCATACTATCTTATTAGACACACTGTTGATCAAGTGTTATTACAACAACAACAACAAATAACGTGCTGCACAGAGTCTTCATGTTTAAGTACCACAATTAAGAACAGAGAAACGCTGTTCATTCATTACAGAACCTTTTCAGGAAGTTGATTTTTTTCTAATTCTCATTGTAATTGTATTGTTCTAATCCTATATTATAAAGGCAGCTGCTTGCCTATCATTTGTACTTTCCTCGTTAATCCTGACTCAGTGAATTAACCTTTAATTACAGCCGTTAAAATTGAAATGAGCCTCTTGTCTGGCTGGGGCTGCCCCTTTCCAGTGCAGGAGACTGATGAAAATTTTTAGGGTCAATGAATATGTCCCATGTCATGTCTGATAGATGCTAAAGATGTGAGGAGGTAAATGTTACCTTAGAAAGATGTGGTTGAAATCTTTAAGAGCTAGGTTTTATTGACAAAATAAAACAAAAATACAGCTTAGGTTACCTCTCTTTTCTGTTTGAGTTACACAGCATAACACACAGACAGACACACTTTGTTTTACACACGTTAACACAGCACATATTTAAAAAATAACTTATGGACTCATAATCATACATTACACACGCTTGGGTTTGAGTATCTAGCAACAGTTCAGTTTAAAAAACTCCTCTTTTAAAGAGCATAATATATGTAGTCTTCATATTGGAAAGAAAATGAAGCATTAATTTTAATTTTTTTCATAGATCTAAGCATTTAATTTTTTAAAAAGTTGCATTTATTGTCAAGGACAGTCCTGACTTTTAACAGAGGAAAAAAAAAAGATCAGAGGGTCTCCTTGAGGCAGTACCCACCCCCCGTTTAATTTACCTTTCACAAAAAGGATTTTAATACTGCAATTCCATTGTACTTTCTCATTCTAGCACTTTCATTTTTGAATACAGTCAGGAGAGTGCCTATTAGCAAACCATACAGTAACCAACCAAATCACTGACATTATGCACAGTAATGATATAATACACCTCTCAGATGCTATTATTTGAGCCAGTGTTTTCTATCAGAAACTTGTTTCTTACTCTGAATATCTCAAATTTCATATCTGAATTCTCAAATTAATTTCTCTAATCTATTTAAAAGCAGTTGCAGGCTCTTAAGGTTAGAGCTTGTTAAGCATTAATGCATTTAATGAACGTAAGATGAGCATTTTTAAGATCTGAAAACTAATAAACATCACAACTATTGATAATTTGATTTATAATTAAAGAATAATGGTGAAAAGACACTTCAACATTTTTATCATAATAGGTTGGGTTTTTTCAGGCTACCATTTTCAGATGTACATAAGAGCAGTTTCTGAAAGGGCATTGTAACTTCAACATATTTGATGAAACACATACACTGTGTTACCAATTTAAAACCAGCCTCTTATACAACAAGTTTATATCGACACGGAAAAATAAAACTAAGTATGCAAAAGATCTTTGATTCATTCCCTCTTCTGTCCTGGCAGTGGTTAATATCTGCTGATGAGCAGCTACATTCACTTGTGGATTTCCAAGTGCTTTCCCAAGGTGAATAAGCATCGTTATCCTCATTTTTCAGATGGAAAACGAAAAGATTAAGCTACTCCTTCCAGATCACACAGCAAGTAGTAAGCCAAAAATAGAACTCATTTTCCATATGTAACACCCAGTTCTGTATCCACTGGACCACACAGCCTTCCTACATCAGTCACACTTAATCAGCTACATAGCTGAATTCTGGGTAGCACTAAGAGAAAGTTGCTTTTTAACTCTTGGATTTAAAATTTAACTTCTTCTCACTTGCATCATAGGTACAAATTTTCCCAGGCATCCTACTAGCATATGATATTCACGAAAAGTGGTTCCATTTAAGCCTTATGCTAGTTACAAACTCTGTACAGCACAGAGTAGAGAAAGAATGCAGATACTTAAAACTGTCTTGCATGAAAAAACACCATCTTCAGATACAAAGCCTTAGAGAAAATGATGCAGGACTTCCAAACTTTCCCTGCTCCAGTGCAAGTGCAAGCATGCAGAAAGGTAAGATATGTGTAGACTACCTTGTGGCACACCTCCCTGTCCCCTCTCCTCAATAAACCTTCCAAATTTCCATCTGTGTAAATGTCATAGGTTTACACTAATTGAATCTGACGATGAATATTCTGTATCATGTTGACATCATGACAGCTTTATATTTAAAGCACTGGCTGGAGCAAAGTATTATGGGGTTTGTAGTTTGTAACACGAGAGGCTTCCTGTTTCGTGTTGCTGCTCCTGGTTTTAGGGTGCTGAGTCTTTTCTGCTGGGTTGGCTGTGGACTTGGGAGATAGCAGGTGTTTTATGGCTGCTACTTCTGCTTTTCTGTGAAATAGCTTAGGTAACTGTACATTGTATTATTTTGATTAAGCTCCCTATCTCAATCCAGGGGCATTTTTGTGTTACTTTCCCCTTCTTATCTGGGGGGAGGGGTGTGCTTGCTTGTGAGAATGAGACAGTAAGAACAACAATGAAAACATTCAATGCATAGAAAAAAGCTCTTCTGAGATAGGACACCAAAAAGATGTGACGTTTCTTATAGGAAGATGAAAACCAAAAGAGCAACTGTAAAAAGGGTAAACTATAAAAAAAAAATAATATAATATCAAGGATACCATAAATCTGTGTTATCCTAACACTAAAACAGCTAAAAGATGTGACCAACATTGAAACTTAATTTAAAAGGAAACATCTCTTTTCTGAGTAAAAAACCCCACAGTTTAGAAGTGTCCTAAGAAAGCCTGGCTACATTTACAGAAATATAACCTTGGTTGTTCAAACCATTGTCATAGTTGATAAAAACCTGAGAACACAGAGCTGAAGAGTACCCAAGAATCTGGTCAGAGCCATTGTACAGTCTGCTGCTACCACATGGGATGGTAATACCTCTCCTTCACATCAATATTGTTACGTTTCTTCTAATGAAGCCATTCCTGAGGTAAGAACTCAGACCAAATCTTGTATGAATGATAAGTGTATTTAGTTGTAGAGTAACTACTCCTATCAAAGGTTTGAAAAAACAGTATTTATGAAGTTGAGTGGACACCAATAACTATTTGGAGTAGCTACTAGCCATTTCTCTACTGCAGGCTTTTACAAATTCTGAAGTAACTTATGCTAACTCCTGTAAACTGCATACCAGACTAGAGCTGTGACATAATCTATAATTCTAATCCCTGTGTTCCTGATACTTTCATGAAGAGAAGTACATAACAAAAAAGAACATACTTCAGAATCAGTCTTCACAGTTGCTATAGGAACAACCTAAATGGACAAAGCAACCTAAACAATAAGAAAGTTCTTCCCTTGCAAATATTACTCCAACAATGTAGAGATTAAATGCCATTTAAGGTGTTCTCTTATTCTAAAAAATATCTCCATCTGAGTACTGAGAGAATTCATGTTTAGTGTTTCTGAAGGAATTGTGCAAGTGCGGTCTATTTGAAATGAAATGTATTTATCACCTTGTTTGACAGATCTGCAGCTCAAAGTTGTCTCTTGTCAAAACTTATTATTTCTGCTCTACGCATTATCACTCTAAAGAATTTCTCAAAGTTCTGTAGAAGACATGAGAAAGAAAACACAATAAATTACTCCTCCCTTCCTACACAACTTCTGTGGGCCTCTTAGCAGTAGGAAAAAATCAGTACCACTTTTACAGTTGTACCATAATTCCATATGCACAGTATTTAATGGCAACACTGAATTGTTGCATCAAAGCAACATTTTCTTCTCAGTAACTTTCATAAGTGTATTTTTACCAGTTAATTATCATAGACACCATATTCAGAGTTTTAAGTATACAGGAGAGCAGTTGATTGTGTATCTTTACCATCTAAAATTCAAGTGAGAAAAGAACAGGTGGTTTAACTTTTTTTTCATCAGCTGTATGGTAAGTAGGAACACGCCCCTCTTCAGCTTCTCTTTGATACCAGAGCTCTCCTCTTCCTCTTCTCACTATTCTGTCTTAAAATAGTATCTCTTGCAGCTTCTTACAAACCATACAGCATTCATGAGCTTTGCCTCTTCTCACTCTATAACCTCGCTTTCAGGGACAACATCCACTCCCATTGTTTTCAGATAACTGCTTTACACTGAACAGCTTGCAGCTTTCTCTTGTCTTCTGTTATTCGCTGTCACCACATCTTCAAGTATTTTTCAAGCCCATAAATGTATCTATTTAAACCTTAATCAGTTTGACTGCAGATTTGCAAAGCAAGCACTTAGGTACAACTTCTCTTGGTAGCACATCCTAAAAAGCCCAATAAGTAGTCTCTGGCAAACTCAGTTACCCGAGGTTAGAATCACAGAACGGTTTACATTGGAAGAGATCTTTAGAGGTCATCTAGTCCAATACCCCTGCAGTGAGCAGGGACATCTTTAACTAGATCAGGTTGCTCAGAGCCCCATCCTACCTAACCTTGAATGTTTCCAGGGATGTGATATCTACCACCTCTCCAGGCAACCTGTTCCAGTATTTCACCACCCTTTCTTCCTTATATTTAGTCTAAATCTCCCCTTTCTAGTGTACAACCATCACCCCTTGTCCTGTTGTAACAGGCACTGGTAAAAAGACTGTCTCCACCCTTCTTATAGGCTCCCTTTAAGTATCGGAAGGCTGCATTAAGGTCCAACAGGTTCATGTCTTTCCTGTGCTGAGGACTGCAAGGCTAGACACAGTACTCCAGGTGGCATCTCACAGAGTGGAGTGAAGAGGTGGAATTACCTCCCTGGACCTGCTGGTCATGTTTCTTCTGAAGCAGCCCAGGACATAGTTAGATTTATGGGCTGTGAGTGGTTGAGCTACCTGAAGATGGACTATATGTACCAGGGCAGAGGCATGCAGAAGAATTTCCTGTGTTCTGCATGCAATTGAAAGAAAGTTATCCATAAATTACCAGAGAATTTTGTTTTTCCTGGAACAAATTGTAATATACATGTTTGTATGTTTATGAGGGGAAATACGCTACATACAATCATAAACCACAAAAACAAATGAGCCAGAGGACAAAACATCAGGCTGTGCCTGGTAGCTTCTACTGAAGGATATTTTGGGTTTGTAAATTTAAAGCCCCCATACCATTACTGTAAAACCATTCTGATATCCACGTTTTTTATAATGTTCAGTAGTCATGAGTTTGAAATTGTAAGTTTTCTAAAAGCTGTACCCAATTACAGTGCTGAATGATTTGAATAATAGACTGCCTGACATATTCCAAGATAAGTGGCTGCCACATTTCCCTCATATTAGGGTCATATACTGTACTTATCTATTTTTACTCCATGCTCCCCATTGCCTAGTAATAAATTAATTTCTCACTGTTAGTTTGGCATGTGCCCTACAGCTAAATTCATCTTCTCTCTCATTGAAGG
This sequence comes from Tricholaema leucomelas, assembly GCA_013400475.1. NCBI lineage: Eukaryota > Metazoa > Chordata > Aves > Piciformes > Lybiidae > Tricholaema lacrymosa > Tricholaema leucomelas. The sequence goes on along the minus strand of WAAF01018807.1, from coordinate 59,314 downwards.
AAGAAAAAAAAGTTTTCTGAAGTATGACAACTATCCTCCTTATTTTTAGAATTAGTCACCATAGCTTAATCTGAAAATGTCATGTTATTTAAAGAGGGACATTCCCACTTAAAGTCTTAGACGTTATTTCTGCATTTTCATTTTTAGAAAATCATCTTATGGTGCTGAACAACACACGACAATCGTTATTTAACTAACTGCACTCAAGACTGTTTACAATATATGGAAATCACTTGAAAGAACAGTTTTTAACCTCAGTGTTCAGTTTTTGTTGCTTTCTGGTGCACAAAACTCAGCAAAGGACCTCATGTAAATCTGCAGTTACTATCAACGGCAGTAAGAATTGAGCTTAGAACACAATACAGCCCAAAACATGTAGTCACTATCCAAGCAGCAACAATTAGTTTTTATGTGGTTTAGGTTGTGTCCAAAGCAAGGAGTAAGAAGAAACGTTCCAGCTTCTCTGCTTGTTATGTATTTTATCAGGAATTCAGTAGTTCCATGAAAGAAACATTATGTAGAATCAGCCCTTCCATGCAAAACTTCTCACACTGTTTAGTTTACACTTTCTAGCTCTAACGTCTGCCTATTTCATTGCAGCTACCTTCTGAAGAATGGAAAGAAGCAACTTGCAAATGCTAGTGGCAATCACAAGGAAAACAGGAACATGGGAGTGGAACATATATTCACATACTGTACATGATGAAAGAATTAAGGACTGTTCTCAAGCATCTTATTGACAGCTATCTTTAACTTACTCTCAAAGATGGTATTTCAGAAGTAACGCATTCTTAAGCTAACCCAGACTCAGGAAAACAGACGAGTGCCCATGTTTTGAGATGACAAAGCCGTAATAGATAGCAAAAATGCAGTTTTGGGATTTGCATTCAGAGGAGTAACGACACAGCTGTAGTTAAACTCAGGCCTGCCACCTAATGCTGCATACTACAAAGTAATGCAAGAGCATTTCTGGCATTTTCAGGCCATGTGACACAAGGAGGACTAGGCATCAGGTAAAGTCCACAGACTGTTGCATCTCTGCTTGAAATATAGACTGACTCACAGCTTTCTCAGGTAAGGCTGAGGTGCAACACATGATCTGAAATTTACCTTTTCAACACCAAATTTTAAAGGCTGTAAGCATGGAAGTGAATCATTAGCTAAGATGATTTCTTTAGTGGAATCACTCTTGCAGCTCCTTTATGTAAAAAATATTCCATTTTGGAAATATATTGCTCCCAAAGCCAGCACAAAGTATTTTATGAGAAATTACTGGAGCTGCAGAGTAGGTCCAATATACCAGCCTCATCAGAAAAAAGGTTAGCTTAAAAAATACCTGTGCTTCTGTTATTTTTCCTGGTCACTCCTATCTATTTTTCACAAGACTAACTATATACATTGTACTGTTAGAGTTCCATATTAAATTTCAAATTTAAATTGGACACACAAAATGACTGGGGAAAAAAAGAAAACAAGCAAAAACAGCACCAAAACAGAACAGCATAAACTACTATCCTTTTCTCAAACCAAAGAATGCCCTCTACCTCCATGACTTTGCTAACTTTAATTATACCTACAGTTTTGAGATTCCCTAATGGAAAATGCTACAAAGCAGAAAGAACTAACAGAATGAATCATGACACATACTGATACACCACTGATTGTAAATCCATACCCTTTTTATTTGCATTCAGGGCCTACGCTTTGTACACTCATGAAAAAATACTTCTAGGCAGCAAAATGTCATAATTTGGGGCAAGAACTGTAAAGAGACAGACTAAGGATTAACAGCTGTGTAGTTTATCTTTTACAGTGTAGCAACTAGATAATTTGAAAGAGTCATATAGTTTGGATAGTTTATTTGTGAATTAAAGTTTCCCTAAGGCAGAGAAAAAGACATATAGAAAGAGGTTAAATATCCTTGAAAGCATCCTTCTCAGACATGCAATATTCTTACTTTTTTCCACATTTCAGAATGTATCTATTACAGTTAAAAAAAAAAACAAAACCAAAACAAAACACTAACAGACCTGCACATAAATTAAAATTTCATACAAGACCTTTAAATGCTTACACCCATAAACACCTCCACACACACACCCCCCATTTAAAGGAGTGCCTCAAAAACAGAGAAAATGTTTAAATTAAGACACACACTCACATCCACACCATACTTTTTAAAAGCTACTTACATCAATGATTGATGAACTTGATAGACTCAATCCCTCTAGGTCTGCTGTTAAACTTGGGGATAAAACAGCTGCTGTAGGAGCTACCATAGTTGTTGTCACAGGACAGACTAGAAGTAAAAAAAGCAACTCATTAAAAAATTACTGAGAAAGACAATGAGCCATTAAATGGAAAAAAAGTGTTTTACACCTTGGTCTAATTTTTTTTATCCATGTATGTGCTTCGGAATATCAGAATATTTCTTTAGGCATGCAGTCCCAATACTCTGTTTTGAGTACTGGGGCCATATGCCTGAAGAAATAATCAATGATACAACTATAGACCACATTATTTACATTTAAAATATTTTGTCCTCTATTTTAACCTTCAATCTGATCCATACTGTGCAGCATGCTCTGATTTAGGAGTTACAGGCAAAGTAACTGTAACTGTTCAGTCTGGAGAAGAGGTGGCTCCAAGGTGACCTTACTGTAGCCTTTCAGTATCTGAAGGGAGCCAACAAAAAAGCTGGGGAGGGAGTTTTCAGGATATCTGGTAGTGACAGGACCAGGAGGAATGGAGCGAAGCTGGAAATAGGTAGGTTCAGGCTGGACATGAGGAGGAAGTTGTTCAGCATGAGAGTGGTGAGAGCCTGGAATGGGTTGCCCAAGGAGGTCATTGAGGCCCCATCCCTGGAGGTGTTTAAGGCCAGGCTGGATGGGGCTCTGGCCAGCCTGATCTAGGGTAGGGTGTCCCTGCCCATGGCAGGGGGGTTGGAACTAGATGATCCTTGTGGTCCTTTCCAACCCTGACTGATTCTATGATTCTGTCATTCTACATATCTGTGCAATTCTAACATGTTGCACCTATAGAAGTAAATTTAAATAAAGACACTAGAAAGCATAGCCAAAAACCAGGGGAAGTACATACTCTACTCTTCTAAGAGTATGTTTTAATCTGTTCTCCAAAACTGCAATTTTCAGTATCTGATTATGTTACCACTACTGTTTGTAGATTGCACAGATGTACAAATAACATTCACTGGCATCTGAGAAAATAAATCCAAGTGAACAGCACCTAGGTCCAGACATATGAAAATTATCAAAGTAAGTTATTAACAGCACAATATAGTCTAATTTTGGAAACAATAGGTTTCTAAACCAAACCAAAATTATGCATTCCAATAATTATGCATAAAAGTAAGTTGCTAGTACAAGCATTTTTTTCTTTTAAATCAGGGAGCTGCTATGTTGAACAAAATAATCAATGTTTCAGACATTTAAAATTCATTGAATTAACTGAATTGAATTCGTGTCATGGGAAAAAATGGTATTTTAATCAAGATACTTACAATCATCTAAGTCTAAGAGAAACACATCTTTATTTGGAGCTTTTTTATGTTGCACTGGTTTTTCTTCTTTCTGTCAAAATACATGAACATTTCGTATTTCAATATATTATCAAAACAAAGATGTCTTTATTTCAGGGCTTTCAGTGAATGTTCCTAGTGAGAAAGATTTCTTTGTACAGGTAAGCTGAATCTAAACTCCACCTAAGCTACTCTGAAGCCTGCAATACAATATTATTAATAGTTGACACTCAGGTTTTTTGGTGTCAGATCAGACACCTCTGTTGAGACCACTGAAATAGACATTTTTTTTTTTTTTTGAAAGACAGACAAGAGACTTAGGTACTAATATTTCTGGTTTTATATTAAAAACAGTGTTATTTCATTGTGAAAATAGCGTTATTTGCACTTATCTAGAGTATGGAATTCTACTATCTACTAGGGTTTTACTCAGTTCTGAAAGAAAAAAATATATCCCTCTATTTCAGTCACAAAAAAAGTTTTGTATTTTAAGCCTTAAGACTATTATTATGGATTGAGAGTACTTCAAGCAAAGAGTAGAACAGTAACAGATTTACCTCAGCAGTTATTTTTAAAATACAGTTAAATAAAAATCTGTAAACAAATATAGTCAAAGTAAGTGTTGGACATACCCACACTGCCTAGACAGTGATGATTCAGAATATAATCTCAGGTATCACGGCTTAACATGGACATTTAGTTAAAAGGACTGGTCCTTGGATGAAACCACAATCTAAACACATCACCCACTGGAAGTTCATCAGACTTTGCCATCATGCTATTGTTATCCACTCCTAAGTATCCTTTGTGTTGGCTAAAGAGCTTCCTCTTGTCCAGAGCTAGCTTGCTGTCCAGACAGAGGCTTTGCTGTTCTTTCAGAGAATTTCTCCACTATCTTTAGACACTGTTCACTACCCAAAGTACTGAAAGTAGCTTAAATGTAGTCTTTCCAGGAGTCACACACACTTCCATGAACCTTCTGGTTTACCAGTTTCCTTTTCAAGAGCATGTACATACACTACAATGCAAATGCATATATTATTCTTTTACATTTTCTAATAAATAAACAGGTCCAGGCCTCCTTTTCTTGCAAGCTGCTAGTTTCTGTAGGCACTGAGGACAAACATTTCTACCAGACCTCATAAACTAAGCTGATGGAATTACTTTCTTTGACTATCATCATAGAACAAAATGACTTATCTCAAGGTGCACTCTATTTCCTCTAGTGTCTCAGTCCTAAGGTCAGCTGCAAACAACACTGCTGACCTGATTTTTTTTTTCAAGTTTGGGGAGAAATTGTATGTTTCCCTCTGAAGAACATACAAGAAACAAGATAACGTTCTCGCTGTGTGAAACCGTTGATTAATATTAATCACTACCAGGCTTGACTTGAGCCAAAATGGCTCAAATAGACATTAGTTACTTCTGTGACCATTACAGATCTGGGAGATACAGATATTCTGGGAGGAGAAGAATTTTGTGGACAGAGAAGAATGAATGCCAGTATTCTAAAAAGTACTTTAAAAGTATTTAAAAGATCCTTATCACTACGATATTTCAGTGTTATAGTATTGCTGATTTACCTGAAACACAAAACTCCTTTGAAGAAAGGATATCTGGCAGTACATTTCAAATGCTGTTAATCGTACTCTATTCCTTACATGCTTTGCCCAGAATGCAGAACCCACTCTCTTGAAGTTCTACTCTGCTCACAACTACCAGACGTAACTGTCCTCTTCCAGACTGATTATTGGTAGATCATTAAGTATCTGTTGTCTATTTTTTTTTTAATCAATGAAATAAGGATAAATAGTGTATGTCATAAGACAGAAGCTCTACTTGAATTATTCACGTCTATGAAGTGTCAGAAATAATGTTATGACAACTCTTCTAAAGAACACCAAGTCTTTTTATGGGATCATTTGGTGAATAGCCCTGAATCAGGGTCTTAGCTGTTACCTGCAGTGGTTCTGCTGTAAACTATATATCAAAACTGGTTTGCTACACTATCTTCAGACATCAGAACATAGTAAAAGAGAACATAGCTCTCTAGTTTTCACTTAGAGTGGGAATGGAGAGCTGGTGTCAACAGATTCCTGCATCAGGAATGGTGTGGCCAGCAGGAGCAGGGAGGTCATTCTGCCCCTGTACTCTGCACTGGTTAGACTGCACCTTGAGTGCTGTGTTCAGTTCTGGGCCTCCCAGTTTAAGAGGGACATTGAGATGCTTGAGCGTGTCCAGAGAAGGGCGACGAGGCTGGTGAGAGGCTTCGAGCACAAGCCCTACGAGGAGAGGCTGAGGGAGCTGGGATTGTTTAGCCTGGAGAAGAGGAGGCTCAGGGGTGACCTTATTGCTGTCTACAACTACCTGAGGGGTGGTTGTGGCCAGGGGGAGGTTGCTGTCTTCTCTCAGGCGGCCAGCACCAGAACAAGAGGACACAGCCTCAAGCTGCGCCAGGGGAAATTTAGGCTTGAGGTGAGGAGAAAGTTCTTCACTGAGAGAGTCATTGGCTACTGGAATGGGCTGCCCAGGGAGGTGATGGAGTTGCTGTCCCTGGAGCTGTTCAAGGCAGGATTGGACGTGGCACTTGGTGCCATGGTCTAGCCTTGAGCTCTGTGGTAAAAGGTTGGACTTGATGATCTGTGAGGTCCCTTCCAACCCTGATGATACTGTGATACTGTGTGATACTGTGATACTCTGATTAGAGAAGGGAGGTTCTCCTCCCCCTCTACTCTGCCCTGGGGATACCTCATCTTGAATACTGTGTTCAGTTTTGGGCTCTCCAGTTGAAGAGGGACAGGGATCTGCTGGATAGGGTCCAGCAGAGGGCTACGAGGATGATTAGGGGACTGGAGGGCATGGCTTATGAGGAGAGGCTGAGGGACCTGGGACTTTTTAGTCTGGAGAAAAGAAGACTTAGAGGGGATTTGATAAATGTTTATAAGTGTCTGAAGGCTGGCCAGGAGCAGGGGGACAGGCTCTGCTGACTTTTTCCCTGTGATAGGACAAGGACCAACGGGTGTAAATTGCAGCAAAAGAGATTCCACCTCAACACAAGAGGGAACTTCTTTACTATAAGGGTCACAGAGCACTGGAACAGGCCTCCCAGAGAGGTTGTGGAGTCTCCTTCTCTGGTGCCTTTCAAGGCCTGCCTGGATGTGCTCCTCTGTGATCTGTGTTAGATAGTATTGTCCTGCTCTGGCAGACGGGTTGGACTTGATGATGTCCTTGGGTCCCTTCCAGCCCCTAATACCCTGTGATCCCGTGAAGGCTGAGGTACTCAGTAACTATTTTGCCTCAGTCTTCATTGGCAGTCTTGCTGTCTCACTCCCTACTTAATGCACCACTAGGTGTGGATGAGCAGGGAGAATTCCCTTCCATTATAAGGGAAGATGATGAACCTTACAGGAGGGCTGGAGAAGGATTGTTTAGAAGGGTTTGTTGCCACAGGACAAGGGACACTGATTTAAAACTGGAGCAGAGTAGATTTAGGTTGGGCATAAGGAGGAATTTCTTTACATTGAAGAGTGGTAAAATATTGGAGCAGGTTGCCCAAGGATGTGGCTGAGGCCCTGGCCCTAGAGTCACTCGAAATCAGACTTGATGTGGCCCTTGGTCAGCCTGATCTAGTTGGAAGTGTCCCTGCTGACTGCAGAGGGGTTTGACAAGATGACCTTTGAGGGCCCCTCCCAAGCCAATGCAAGCTAAGAACAGTTACACAAAATGCAAACACACTTAAAAGAAAAACTCTAAACTTCGAAACTCTTCCCCTTCCTACTCCCACTTAACTCATTTGATGAAGCTTCATCTTCAGGTACAACTAAGGTTCAAAGGTTACTTTTAACTAGAGTTCTATATTTCTTAATTTTTATAGTAGAGAGGGTATTTCTCCATTTCCTTAAGTCAACAAAAAGTGGCTCATCCACATGAGAGGTTGCAGTACAAGGATGAGAATTTAGAATGTTTCAGATCTGCCAGTGGCAGCATAGCTAAGTTGTTTTAAAAAATTAGAATTGCAAACCAAGAAATCTTCTTAGTGTGTTTCTGAAGATGGTTAAGATAGGATGCTCTATGTCACAAGTAATACCAACAGCATGCCTCCAGTTGTTTTTTTTTCTGTTATCTATTTTGTCATTCTAAAGTAGTTACTATGAGCACATCACAAATCTTGATATGCAATTTTGTAAAATTTCTGCACTGATATACTTTGAATCTGCTTTGCAATTCATTTTTCAAACTGGTAAAAAAAGTAATTTAAAAATACTTCTTGCACTTCCAAATAGAATAAAATAAAATGGTACAAAAATGAGGCAGAATCATTACATCAAGGTAATAAGACATTTTAAGAAAAAACTACTGCATGCTTTATTATCAGAATACTGTACTTAAGTACATCACTTTAAAGAAACAAACAAATCCACAAGACCCCTGCCTAAAAAAAAATCCAACCCACCAAAAAAAACAATCCAACCCACGACCAAAAAAAAAAAAAAAGAAGAAAAGAAAAACACCACAAGATCAACCCTACCCTCTGGGAAATCAGAAGGTAATTAAATCAAGGTAAAGTAAATGTTAAAGTATGGTCATGTCTTATTTTCTACTGTGGTCAAGTATGTCAAGCTTAAGTAAATACTCAGGTAATTTTATGTGTGTGTATGCATGCTATCTAAAAGCACACATAAACATTTATCATATTTATATGAGTATTTCTATATCTATGGGCATATTTAGTAATTGTAAGCAACTGTATAAAAAAACACTGCCAAAAAAATTTACTTAAGTCTTAACTCTTATAAACATGGTTATTTATTAATTTGGTTTTCCCATGAAAAGAAAACTGACTGGCTTTTTAGGTATAACATACGGCCAACGACTGCAACAAACACTACCAGCAGATATTTCTATTGAATAAAAAAAGCTCTGCATTCCAAATCAAGATGATAAAAAACCTCTGATGTGTCTGGAATTTATCTGTTAAAAAATTTTCTATCTCTTTCCCTAAAACCAAGTCTACAAACCCAAAGAGTTTCCTACTGAGAGAGCTCACTATGGCAAAAGCAGAATACTAAACAAAGAAGTTAAGCTATATTCCATCAAACATTTCTCCATTTGCAATTCATCTTGGTAATAGAGATAGAACCTGGTAAATGCATATAGGACTTGAAGCAGGAGATTTCTCTTGCTCAATGCATAATTCATGTGCTCCGCCTGCAAAGTGTGTAAAATGAGAATTTCACACTGCAGCATGAGCCATGAAGCTGCAGAGAAAAGGCAGATGAAATCATATTTTGCTGTGTGAATTTTATTTCTTATTCTCCCAATATTTATACAAAACCATCATTGACAATCCAAATGCATTGACAGATCACCCACTGTTTCCATTCTGTTAGCACTTGAAAAGAGATCAGGCAGAAAGAGAGACAATTTGTTTTTGTATATTTTTTAAATAGTGGATCAGGTTTTTAACAGCTGAGTGACTGTATTATACTTGTATAAGGAGATCAACAGCAGCTGATTTTAAAATCCCACTGTAGAGACACCTACTTATACATGCATCATCCTCAAATCTGCATTTTTGGCTCTGCAGTATTTATGCTTACAATATAATATGGATCTGAACACCTCAAACTAGCTGTATTTCAAAATGATATAAAACACCGCAATACAAGAGAGAGACTTTTCTATTCACTGCAGCTCAATTACAGTGAACACAACAGCCTTTTCAAAATGATTCTTCAAGGGAAAAACATATGAAAGCATTACTAATATACTCAGGAAAGAGCTGAAGGTTTTGTCATCTGCTTTAATACTAGTAAATGCATGGATGTATGCACAAATTAACATCTCATGTTTTTTCTTACAAAGATTCTGCTGAATATAGCAATGGTATCCACAAAACATTTAGAATGGCTGGCAATGGTATCCAAAAAACATTTAGAATGGCAGCACCATCCAAACCATCAGCTGTGTTACATAGTTCATGTCTGGCAAACTAAGAAACTACAAAACCAGACCTTATTACCTACCACTCTTATATGTATTTCAAAAAATCACTTCAGTTTTATTAAAAAGGAGATGTAATCCTTACACATCATTTTCTCATATACAGTGATCACATGCTATAAGAGACTCATACAAGCAGTAACTTCAAGAGAATTTGTAAGAATAAAACCACACGTTTCTGAAAGCCTGACTGAAATGGTCTGCTACATGGGTGGCCTGAAGAGAAATCACATAGAAAGATGAAAAAATTAAGGATCTTCCAGGCAATAAACTAAACATGGGTAGTTCTTGTAAAACATATCTTGGCTTTATCTATAATGCCCTTTAAAGTTACTTTTTTCCAGCTTGGAAGGGCTTACCCAGCTTACCAACAGTCAAGCCCCACCACAGGGGTCAAAATAGGTCTCTCAAAAAACTACTTAGCATAATTTGACACAATATACCTGTGATTCTCCCTTCATCACCTCATCCAATTACACTTCTGAAAATAACCAAGTATCAGAAATACCTCTAATATAAATGCAGGCATTCAACACAGCTTCAAAGGAAACTAACTTCTTGGTTCTAGATATTAATATAGTACATGGAATCAGGCCTCTGCGTTCAAGACTGTTAAACTAACTTGCTCCCTGCCCCCTTCGTATACTGCTGTACACAGCTGAACAGCCATAGCTTGCTGCCCTTATATTAACTGCATTAATTTCTTGGTGAAAAAGAATTTAAGGAACACAGACATTTGGCTTCTGCACAGTGAGCTCCACGCTATCTTTTCTTCTCAATAATCTCCTTGCTTCTTTGATGCCATGCATAGAAGCCCATGGTTAGCTGTTTTAAAGATCATTTGTGAAGTTTAAAGTTACTGCAATTTTTCACTTCTACTCTTTGACTTTGACCAAGTTTCCTGTGAATTGCTTATAACTGCTTTTTGTTCCTAAGACAAGTGAGGCTTCAGTAGTAGTGTAACTCTCTTTCTCTTCTCCTAAAATCCAAGAGCTTAACAATTCTCCATCAATGTCAACAAACCAATCCCAAATTCTTAGACATTCTGGTTCTCATATTATTCCATCAATTTGACTTAACATATTAATGACTGCTGCTTTAAATATAAAAAGCTTCTTTGTGCTAGCAGTCCTTACATACCCTGTGAAAGAAACAGAACGGTTTTGACAATTGTAGTGAAGGAAATCAGGAACAAGGGTGCTGATATCCTAAGAAAACTAGACAATTGCAGCACTGCTGTTTGAACGTGGTTTTGCAGTGGTTGCTCAAAACTAAGCAGGTCTGAATATCTGCTGCTTCCTGGTGAAAAAATATTGTGCTAATATGCCAATCTGCAAACCATTAAGACTTAATGCAAATCCCATCCAGCATCAAAGAAGTTTATTCTGATAGAATTCAAGTTATATTTATTTGTGCTACCAGTTTTCGGCAAGATCTAGTTTGGCTTCTCTACTAAAAAAACCCAAAACTTTGACATAGGCATACTACATGTCTGGTATTTGGGCAGGAAACAAGGATCAAACCATGGAAATACCACTATTTCTCAAATACTACAATCTTCCATTCTGTTTTGTAGAAAGAAATAGATTAAAAACTAAGATTACAACTCACTGAGTTCCTAGGTGGACCTGTAGAGTTACAAAATGAAGATTATGTACAACATAAGTTCAAGACTTAGAAAAACAGAAAGCCTTACCTCCTCAATTAAAGAAAAAACACACCAAAGCAGCTTAGTGAAGTTAAGAGTCTTCCCTCGCAAACTGTTCAAAACACAACCGTACACTGGCTTCTACAACTGCATCAAGTGCAACAAAAAAAATGTCTGTTTTGACTACTCAGGAGGCCTGACCATAATGTCTTTGCTTAATTTAAAATGCATCATCTAACTCTCAAAACCACATAACAGTATTAAAAAGGAGAGTTCTGAGCTACATTGTTAGCTTCTAATGTTTTAATAAAATACAGAGAAAGAAAGGTACAGGAAATACTTGATAACAGACATCCCGGGTTTAGCTGGGATAAAGTTAGTTTTCACAAGAAGCTGAGGCAAGGGTGTGTTTGATACTCAGTGTGTCTCTAGGGGAGCTGGCTGGGGAAGGAAGGATCACAGCTTGGTAATGGCCTGAGCATTGGATTCCAGATGGTAAGCAATTGCCCTGTGCTCTTTATGCAATCATTATTATTACTTTTTTTTCTTTCTGTGTTGTCCTATTAGCCTGTTCTCATGAGTTTTGTTCCAATCTTCTCCATCCCACTGGAGGAATGGAGGAGTA
>WAAF01018807.1:0-42500 GCA_013400475.1 Tricholaema leucomelas | reverse complement strand
ATGTAAATTGCGTGCCAATTTTTTTTCAGTAGGAAACAAAACAAAGTTCAGCTCATTCAATGAACACAAATGCTATATTTGAAAAATTAATAGTTATTGCCAGGCCATAGTGAATGTACAATTTCCTCCCTGTTTTCTTGATTTTATACCTATCCCTGGCTTTTAATTTTTTTTCCAACTCTTTCTATACAGTTGTCAGTTCTGAAGATAAAGTTGCAGCACAGATGCAAGATGCTTTGCAAACACCTGCCTGATGCACTGGTGCTGGCAGACTCATCTTCCTCCTCTTCAGACTCAGAGTAGAACTTCTCAGTTTTCTCCTTTTTCATCTTACCTAGAATTCCAGTCCATTCCTTTGCCTGTAAATAAATTTCAACTTGTTTACTTTTACAAGCACCAACACAAAAAATATAAACACAATACAGCAAAGAAAAATGCTTGCAATACTAGTATTAAGTCAAGAAAAACTATTAAACTCACAATTACTTAGACAATTATGAGAATTATAAGTTTTGTATGTACATGCAAAAGGCGCAACATATCTGTAGGAGTTTAGAAAAATATTTAATAAAGCAGATTAAAAGCATTAGTAACTATAAATAAATTTCTATACCAAAACATCTTGAAGTCTGAGTTTTATTTCTTGATTTACTTGAGTTTAGCAGATTCAGTTTAGCATATTTACTCAAGGCTAAATATGGCTAGTCGCCCCAAGTTTTAAGGGGAAAACAGATTTAGACTCAATAGGTAACTGAACTTTCAACAGACACAGAAGAATTAGATTGCAGTTCCTTGAAATTCTCCAAATAAGAGTCATTCTCATCACCAAGAGAATACCAGAACACAGCAATACTTTAGTCAAACTTATTTTCTCTATATATCCTCTCGTACTATTAGAAAAGCAAAATAAAAATTCAGGCCAGGAAGAAAAACAGGCAGACATCTATAACAACTGCTGCTACAGGCCTTCCTCAGTGGTCACTCTGATCTGGAGTAAGACTAACTTTTGCAAGAGCTGTAATAGTGACCTGCAATGCTGTACAGCTCTGGAGACACACTGGCTTCCTACTAAACATCAAAAGCTGCTAAAGCTTTACAACGCTCCACACAGCAACTAGTATTTTAAAAGCCAATATTCCTTTAGACATAAATGAAAATCTAATTGTGCATCTCAGCTTAGCAACTCAGCTTCACTCAAGTATTTCGTGAGGGCACATGCAGTATTATAGGAATCATAAAGTAATGACAATGAGACTCAAACAAACACCCCAAAAACCTAACCCCAAACAAACAAAACAAGAGGAAATAATTTACATGTTTGTTTTGAGATCTGGACGACAGAACAGAGGTGTTATTAATACGCTGCAGGTGGATGTTAGTCTATTTGATTGACTTCCTGCAAGACTTCTTGGTTTTACGAACACAGGGACCTGTTACATTCTTCTGTGCTAATCCTATAATTTATAAAACTTTGCTTAAATTGATTGCTTTGAGAATCTTGCCGTAAAAGCTTTCAGAAGTTTGTACACAAATACCTCTTTTCCTGAAAGGCATGTAAGAATGTAGGCAAGTAATATTAAAGCACTAAGGAGAAATGGCTGGTTTACCACATTGTTGTTCACTGCACTCTACAAGTTGTAGTTATTTTTTAGAATTTTCTTTACTCATTCTATGCCTAACATCTTATATGCAAATTAATTCATGTGCAATTTACTATAGAAGCTGGCTAATGACAAGGACCATGTGCTCTTCTGGATATACCTGTTACAATGACATACCTTTGGGAGCAACATCAGCACATTATATTCTAGTACATTTCTATTTCTGCTACTGTTCAATAGTTTTCAATGACGTTTAGTAGGATGTTGGTACCCGACACGTAAATTGCAACTCAAGTACCAGAACACACCTTTGCCTCTGTTTACAATCCAGCACCAAAAAGCTATTGGTAGTAGAAGACCAGTCCTGTAACATCAGTGAATAACTATGCACCAACAGATGAGATTTTCCTAACTTTCCAGATTCATTCCAGATGACCTGAAATTTAAACCCTGCTCTCTTCTTAGCGTCACACTTCAGCACATACACAATTTTTTTTCCCCTGGCTCTGCTTTCTGTATATATTACCTATTTTTTTCTGTTTAGACTAGGAATTGTACATGAACAAACCTACGCTCATCTCCTGCTTTGGTAATCTGGCTAAACTTTCATTAATAGCAACCGACATACTGCAGCACAGTGGAATATAAGAGGTATGAAACCAAAAGCAAGAGAGAGGAGAAAAAGCCCACTTAATCTATGAGCTAAGCAAAAATGGCCTACAGTTGGTTCACTTCCCTCACTGAAAAAAGCAAGCATTGAGCAGATCTCCAAATCTTCCGTTTCCAAGATAAAATAAGCCACACAGATGTTCACATGCCTCAGCAATTTCCAGTATAATGAACGGATAGTATTTAAATACTTTTATTTTAGGCTAATATCCTACATTAATGAGTGCCTTCGGCAAAGTTACTTTTAATGATGCTGACGTACCGATTCAGCTACATCGACATTTCGGACGGAGGGGTCAGGTGCCACCTCTGGCCAGTCAGACAGCTCCAAGTAGCCAGTAGCTCGACTATTCAGTGTGTGAGACAAGGTGCCAAGCTGGAAATGATCCCGATCTATTAAAAAAAAAGGAGGGAGGGGAGAAATACATGAACATCATGAGCTCTACCACAAAGAGCAATCTTAATCAGGGCTAAAGGTAATTGCCATTATATTACCTCAAATGTCATGGAATAAATATAAACTAGGAAGCTCTTCATAGGTCAAAAAACTGATTTCAGTCCATAGATTACAATAATCTCCCCCATAATGGTCAATAAAAAAGCTAATCAGTCAGTGTGTTTAGAGGTGTTGCTCTGAAATGTAGCTTCTCTAAAAATTACTTTACTGTGAATATTAAGAATGACAGCACAGTTAAACAATCCATATACATGTCTTGGCACAAACACATCCAGAATTTTAATAGTTTTTCTTCAAAGTGGAGCTCATTTTAGAGCTTCAAAACTGGAACGAAGTAAGTATGAAAATTAAAATTTTAAATCATCGCAATAACAAAGCATTTTTAATTAAGATAACCTGATAATATTTTAATTTGACAAGACGCAGTGCTTCCTACTTGTTAAAACAGAGAAAGTACAGGTTAAGCTGTGATTTTGGAGAAAATCTAATCTATTGAAATGCAATTTATTCCAGTCGCATAAAATATCACATTATGAATCTTATACTAAAGCCCACGGGGAAAAAAAAAGGCTTAAACATATTTTTTCTAAATGGAAGAATAGTTTTTGTCAAAAGACACACCTTCCACTATTTGAATAAAATTTAAAATCCACACAAATAGAAATGGGGATCAGTTTGTCAGGGTTTATCAGAGAAATGCACCATGTCTGCATCATGTAAACCCCACTTGCCAAAAAGCAAGTAAGCAGACCGAGTACCCGAGCATATTAATCATTTGTGTTTGCTAAGTGACACAATTTGTGAGTATATGCGGAAACAGAAGAGGCTGCCACATTCCTTCACACAATGAACACTTCCCAAATTATTTTAGCAGTTGTACCTTTAAAAGGAGATTCAAGCAACGGGGCAGGCTTCTGTGCCAGAAATATTTTTTTGGCATATTTGCTTAAAGCCCCACTCTTCTCATTCGGAACAATAAGCTGCCTAATAAATCTTGTACGATCTCTGATGTCGTAGCTTTGATCATACTTGCCGAGATTTAATACGTACTGGGTAAGCAATTTTGTCTGTGGAAAAAACAGGACAAGAACAGAATACAGGTTATTTATGATTATTGATAACTCTGGATAAACATATTTAAAGAGGTAATAAAAATGAATGGTTATGTCAAACAAATGTTGTTCCACAGGGAATATGCATTTCTAAAGCTGCAAATGGAATTCTGCAGCCAAAGCACATGTCCTCTTCTGTACTGGGGAGGTGAATGCTGAGTACTGAGAAGCAGCCATGTGCTAGATTATTAAACTGCTGAAGTGGAAAGAAAGGCATCATTAAAAAAATAATCATATATGGCAAACCCGCTGAAGGGTCTACGTGAGGATAATGAATGTGGAAATACAACTAAAAACATGGCACTCAAAACTTAATCGGAAAAATATGCAGGACATCAAAACATCAGAGGGTATTAGGGGGCTGGCAAACTGCTTCTGCTGAGGTGTGTTTTATGAAGAGATACTGTCCCTGGCATAAGCAGTGTCTGCACTCTGACTGCACTCAGTTACTTTATACTGAATTATGACCCATTAAAGCAGACACATGAATCACTGAACTGGATTACTGCAAATTATTTGCAGTGCATTTAGCTGTTACTTTTTCATAAAAGCAAGCTGCTGATGCCCTCTAAAAACCAGGATAAAAGACTTCTTCCATTTTTTTCTTGAAGCTTAAAGCCTTCAGTAATATCAGTCATTTATTTATTTACGTAAGAGAGCAACTTATATTATCACGGCTTTTTACGGAATAATAGCACTTCCTAATTTGATGTCTGAGAATATTAACATGTATTAAATAATTCTAATACTTCAGTTAAATTTTTTAAACAAACAAAAATAAAAAATAATTAGGAACAAAAAAAAGAAAGAGGGAGAGAAAACAACAAGGGAGAGAAAAAAATGAGGGAGAGAAAACAACGAGGGAGAGACAAAAAAGAGGGAGAGACAAAAAAGAGGGAGAGACAAAAAAGAGGGAGAGGAAAGAAGAGGGAGAGAGAAAAGAGGGAGGGAAAAAAAGAGAGAAAAGAGAGGGAGAGAAAAAAGAGGGGGAGGAAAAAAGGGAGAAAAAAAAAGGGGAGGAAAAAAAGAGGAGAAAAAAAGGACAAGAAAAAAAAGGGGGAGGGAAAAAAAGGGGAGGAAAAGCAGGAGAACTTTCTCAGTATTTTAAAAATAACATAGTGGAACCAGAACAATGGGTGCTGAACAGAATTGTACATATTAGACAGAAGTATGGCACTTTCTTTATAAACAAGCAAACAAGAAAGAGCAAAGATAATATACCATAATAAGGGAGTAAATTTTTAGTATTTTATCTCAGATGAATTAACAACACAGTTTAAAAATGTACTGTCAAGAGGGATTTATTTTAGAAACACATTTATGTATCTTGTTTATTATGCATTTGTTATAACAATAAGAGTTTCAATCATGTGAGGGAAAAAATACTTAAACAAACCCAAACAGTCAACTTTGTCACTTGCAATTTTCTGCACAAAGTTCAGTTTAATAATTTCCACTGTGAGGCTGCAAGCTAGTTATTTATCTAGAGATGTAAAAAAAAAAAATTTAGACCATTAACATCTGGAAGTAAAAGATGACTAAACGAAAAAAAAAAAAAAGGCTTTAAATTTAATTACATAAAATGCAGTTTATGCAAGCATTTCACAAAACACCCTGTTGTCCCAAATATTTGAAGAGAACAGTCGTATTACATTAGGTTAATAATAAAAGCGTAATTAGAAAATGTCTTTCAGTGACATATTTTTCATTTTTTCTGTCTGAATCCCAAGGATGGTTCTGTGAAAAGATATTCTTTTACTCAAAAGTACTTTATTAGCTCTGGGAAAGGTAAAGTTTTCCCACACGCATTTCACAGCTTATTGGCAACTATTTCTATATGAAGGAATAAGATTTTAAACAATTGCATCAGACAGAACATATGTAATCTTCACTCATGCAGGATTTAAGCTGTTTGGTCTAAATGGAATTGGAAGGGAGGATTTTCAGGTAGTATGAATTAAACTAAGTGAGGAATACTTCCTGCAGCCTTTGTCATCACTTCTTTTATGTATAACAAAACAGGACTCCTTGCTGTCACAGCAGAAAGCTAAGCAGAACGGATCATAAAACAGAGTGGTCTTTGCTTGTGAATTGCTATAGTACAGGAGAAGCTAAGGGCACTTTTTCAGTGAGTGTTGATGGAATTAGATAGAGTTGATACTGAAAGACTGCATTTTCTTTAATGGGATCATTTCCTCCATGATACTTTCTCTTTTCTTCCTCCCCTTCCTCCTCCCTAAAACTTATTTCCATACTGTCCAATACAGATAAAGACAAAACAGAATTATATGGAAGAATCTTTCCTATGTCCAGGAAGTCTCCTTGTAAACATCATATATAGTATAAATAGTTTTCACAAATACAGAAAACAAGAACTGTTCATTTTCTTGTCTTACAGCAAAGGACCCAAACAAGTAGTGAACCTTTACTACGTGGAGGTTAAGTAATAGAAACAATTTTAATTGAAAACAAACAAGCAAACAAACAAACTCAAACAAAACAAGCAAACCAAAACAAACAAAACCAACTAATGACTACACGCAAGTTTTTCCAACAAAGGAATATCTGTGAAAAACTGAAAGCAAAAGATGACAGAATCTGCACACCATGACTGCTTCACAGAACAGTAAGACAAAGTATTTTGATATATGATATAATACATTATCATATGTCAACATCGTCTTTTATCTAGACATGCTCATTACAGAGGCGTATAAATTCTTTTATTCCCAACATTGTTACAGTCTATTAGTATTCTTTGTACATTTTGGTTTGGCTATTGTAAAAAGTGTATCTTACCTTACCATTCAGCAATGTTACCAGAATTTTATAGCAGCAATAGTTCTATTTAAGAATTTAATGCCTATCTTATAGTTGCAGCAATTAACGTTTTCCAGTGTTATAGCAAGTATGAATAAATGAGATTTTGCTGTGGAAAAGAACAGCTATTTGTCCACTCTTTGGTATCATTCGCTTGCAGCATCTTTAGTCTTTAGATACACGAGATAAAGCTATTGTGCTAAACTGCATTTGACATAGCTAGGCACACACTATGACTCAGGACTTTTTCTGGTGGGACCTCTGCTGTGTTACACAACAGAAACCCATCAAAATTTCTTTATTCTTCCTGCTATACGCAAGAAACAGATAAGACAATTAGATGACATTTTCTGCATAACTCTCTCATATGATCTCAATTTATGAGGATGTTTATGTCCTCAAGTGATGAATAAAGGAAATAAGTTTACCAACCAGAGGATGGTCTATTCTTATTACATATTTATGCAGATAGGATTGAAACCAAAACTATGTCTTAAATTATAAACAGCCTTTGAAAGTTCACGGAGTGATCAGAAGATTTAAAGGATAATGAAAATTCTTTTAATAAATCACAAACCTTAAAAAGCATTTTGCTGCACTAATTGTTTGAACAGATGTCTAAGGAAATTGTCAACAAATAAAATAGATTTGCAAAAAGGAAGGAGGACAACCTAGTCTTATTTTTAGTCAAACTTCATGCTTTTCTCCAAACATAAGGTAACAGATGAATTTCACCCACTTTTCCCTCACCTGAGGAAAGAGTTCTTTTCATTTGTTTGGTCTGTGTTGAGTCTCTCCTGGTTATCCTACCACTGCATTTCAATAAATTGACATTTTATCATTGATATTTTCACAACTTTTGAATGAAAATTATAAAGGACTCATAAAACTATTATGTAGTGGGGTAGGATAGGATACAGTGGGGGAAAAATGAGGATCACAGAATACATCTGTTTAGAAGAAACCTCAAAGATCATCTATTCCAACCCTTACCCCAGGATGACGAAAGAAGCACAGATTGACAACTGAGCAGTCAATATTTGCCTTCAGGTTTGAAAAATTAGAGTGAAAAAATGTCTGGAATGGAAGTAGTTCCAGAAAGAAATGTTTTAATACTGAGTGAACAAAAGAGAGCTACTCTGGGGAATAAGGATGTAGATATACAAAGTGTTGACACCTCCTAAAGACAAAATTATCATAATGTAGATTGGAAGGACCTGAAAACTTTAGATATGTTAAAATTTTACGTATGTATAGCTTGAACATTTGAGAACACAACCAATTTTTCCTCAAGCTAAAAGAAGAAAAAGCCCTTTGCTGAAATTAATAATTTAGTAAGCATCTTAAAGACAGTGTCTTCTGCTTTAGCATCATTCCTATATTTGAATAAAGGGATATGCAACACTTATGACAACAGTTTAAAATAAATTAAGACAAGAAACTGGAGAAAGAATATCAAAGAAATCACCATTTCTCTGTAGACAACGATTTTTGGCCAAATATGGTATGGAAAGATTAGTGTAAAATGAGAAGAAACGAGTAAATACTATGTAATGGGCCAAAAATATATGGTTAAAATAATCAAACTAACCTTTCCTTAGCCCTTAGCTCAGATTCATTAAGATGAGCACTGACAGAAAGAAGTCATGTTTTGTTACTGCCCCATTTTAGATTGTATAAGCAAAGGACTAGTATACGTTCTTATATGAATGCATGGCAAGACAGCTCATCTCCCACATGCCCTACAGAATAGTCAGATCACGTCTGCAACTGGATATAGCTATTAGGGAACAAGACAACATTGCAGTTACAGAAGAAGAAGATTCTGTCTAGTCTAAGCTCTTGTAAAACAAGTCTGGCAGTGAAGTGTATAGGCAATGCATTTCTTCTACATCTGAAAAAAAATTATTTGCTTTTACAATTTTTACAGTAGTAATTTGAATTACAGTGAAAAGCTGGAATTAGTTACTCTCTTTATGTTGAGTACTGATGGAAAGACCTAATGAAGCCTTTTGTTGGCATCTACTTTTAGATATCCTTAAAAAAAACCCAAGCAGCTCCTTGTTTAAATGGACAATATTCCCTTGAAAATCTGTGTCTTAGATCCAGAAAACGGCCAATGACTGACAAAAATCTCCTATCCTAACACAGTTGTGTAGGGATGAGGTCAGGAATGTCAAGGTATGGCTAGACTTGGCAAGGGACACAAAGAATAACAAGAAGGGCTTCTACAAGTATGTTAACCAAAGAAAGGTTAAAGAAAGTACCGCCCCTCTGAGAAGTGAAAATGGAGAGCTAGTGTCAACAGATGATGAGAAGGCTGAGGTACTCAGTAACGTTTCTGCCTGAGTCCTCATTGGCAATCTTGCTCTGTCTCCCTCCCAACCTATAGGGCCACTAAGTACATACAAGGAGGGTAAAATCCTTCTCACTGTAAAGGAAGGCCAAGTTCAGGACCACCTGAGGACTCTCACTATAGATAAACCTATGTGACATGATAAGATACATCCCAGAGTTCTGAAGGAATTGGCTGATATCGTTACAGAGCCACTATCCACAATATTTGAAAAGTCCTGGCAGTCAGGTGAAGTCCTTGGAGACTGGAATGGAAATATTGGCCCCATTTAAAAAAAAAAACATAGAAAAGAAGACCCTGGAAATTACCAACTGGCAGCCTCACCTTTGTGCCTGGGAACGTCATAGAACATATTCTCCTAGATGACATGCTAATGCACATGTAGGACAGGGATGTGATTTGAGACAGCCAGCATGGCTTCACCAAAGGCAAGTCCTGCCTGACCAGCCTACTCCCTTTCTACAGACATGTAACTACATCAGTGGAAAGACCAACAGGTGTCATCTATCTGGACTTTTGTAAAGCCTTTGATACAGTTCCCTGCAACATCCCTCTCTCTAAACTGGAGACATATGGATTTGAGGGGTGGACTGTTCAGTGGATAAGAAACTAGTTGGATGTCTGCATAGAAAGGGTAGCAATCAATGGCTCGATGTCCAGATAGAGACAGTTGACAAATGGTGTCCCTCAAGGGTCTGTATTGCAACCAGTGCTGTTCAGTATCTGCATCAATGATATGGACAGTGAGATTGAGTGCACTCTCAGCAAGTTTGCAGATGATGCCAAGCTAAGTGGTGTGGTTGATAAGACTGAGGAACAGGATGCCATTCAGAGGAACTCAGACAGGCTGGAGAACTGAGCTGAGGAGAACCTCACAAGGTTCAATAAGAAAGTGCAAGGTCCTGCATTTAGGTCAGGACAGTCCTTGATAATAGTACAGGCTGGGGACGATGAAACTGAGAGCAGCCCTACAGAAAAGGACTTGGCAGTGCTGCTGCATGAGAAGCTGGACATGTACCAACAACGTGCACTTGCAGCCCAGAAAGCCAATTGCATCCTGAGCTGCATCAAAAGAACTGCAGCCAGCAGGTGAAGAATGGTGATTCTGCTGCTCTGGTGAGACCTTAACTGGAGTACTGTGTCCAGCTGTGGAGCCCCAAACACAAGACCTGCTGCAGAAGATCTAGAGGATGGCCACAAAGATGATCAGGGGGCTGGAGCACCACTCCTGTGAAGACAGGCTGAAAAACACTGAGGCTGTTCAACTTGGAGAAAAGGCAGCTCTGGGGAGATGTTATGACTACATTTCAATACCTGAATGGGACCTACAGGAGGCCTGGGGAAAAGCCATTTAGAAGAGCTTGTAGAAAAAGAATGAGCAGTAATGGTTTGAGACTGCAGCAGAATGGATTTAGGCTGGACATAAGGACATAAAAGAGGAAGTTCTTACAATGAGAGTGGTATAATATTGGAATAGGTTGCCCAGGGATGTGGTTGAGGCCCTGTACCTGGAGATGTTCAAGATGAGATTGCCTAATCTAGTGGAGGTGTCCCTGCTCATTGCAGGGTAGTTGGACAAGACGACCTTTGAGAGTCTCTTCCAATCTGACACACCCTGTGAATTTACAAATCTTTTATATTTATGCAGATTAAAAAGTCCACTATTTCTCAAAAAAAGAAATAAGGAAAAAAGAGTGATCTCATTGCAATGTTCATATTTACCATCTGGTACACACTTAAAGACTCATGGTTAAATTTACTGTGTTAGATTTCTTAACAACCAATGTTCAGCTTTTCTTCATTTGATAATATGGACTAGTTCTGCATACTTACATAAAAGAAATCACCACTGTTACGCACAGACTGTAACAAAAGCTACTGTGACTCTAAATAAGAGTTTGAAATTACCTGCTTTGAGTTTGTTAAATAGAGTTTTGCGCCCAAATTTAAGATTTGCAGCTTTACAAGGTCATCTTCATTAGTGAAGCTCTTGGCTGTCTTTCTCAAAACATCAGGTGCGATCTTTGGAACTCGTTCACAGTACTCACCGATGAGCCAGAGAATGCTGGCTCTGGCTACTGGAACCTGTGAAAACATGAGCCCTCTAAGTTAACACAGTCACAAAGGCTACTTGTACATTTCTACTTGTGTTTACTAATGCATTAAACAAAATTCTGTCTAAAGAAAATTACTATGCAAGAAATTCAGACCCAAATTTAACACTGTGGTTCACAGATTATTCATACAAACGTAAGAAACAGACCTTGCCCACAGAACCATGTATGATCATTTAGTAAGAGAGAGCAGGAATGGAAAGAGAGGCACACAAAAGTGATGTGTTTATCTTCACAATACAAGCTGGGAGGAGAATCCACACCAGGTTACCCTGAATATGTTGAAACAAAACAGTGATTTTTTGGTAACTACGTTTATATAGTAATGTTTTCCAACAACACAGTTTCCTCATATACTGCCTAGCTACTTTAAATGCACAAGAGTTTCTTTAAGACTACTGCTATATTTCCTTATTTTTATGTAAAATGTTACGACAGTAAGATTTATATTTTTGCAAATGTCCAAGGCCAGATGAACACAGAAGAGACCAGAGTTCAAGACCAGAGTTCATAATCTCTGAATGGGATCTAAAAGCTGAAAACACTCTGACCAGAAACTTCACACAGGTTTTACTGTTTTGGAGCTATCTGACTGTTTCATTGAAATAACTAGCAGTAGAAGTTTTTAGATTAATTACAATAGGAATCAACTCTTAAGTACCCTATGCTGTATATACATAAAATTTTAAAGTACTGATCTCCAGTTACATTCATGGAAGACAACAAATACAAAGAAACTACTGAAAGCTCAGGATAGCATATCCCACATCATGGTCCACAGTCCCTAACACATGGCCCATTAAGCAATACTACTGAAATACTGAGTATACTCAGGAGAAATTGTAATGATTAAACATGATGCAGAGCACAAGAAGATGGTAACAGCTTTGAATGAAAGCTTGATTGCCTCTGTACCTTCACTTTGTTACAAATACACATGCCAACAAGAACGGAAACAGCCATGTCATGGGGAAAACAGAGGACTGTCTCCATCGAAAGACAAAGCAAGAAAATCATGGAAAGACAGAATACTGGAGTGTAAGAATGAAAAGAACCCTCAAGAGATGTGAATTGTAAATACAGAAAAGATGCTTATGGTGGAGGTAGCAATGTATTGAGAGTAGTGTAATACATATGTAAATAGTGACTGAGATAAAGGTGACTTATTTTTGGTGAGCTTACAAAAAAATTAAATGCTCTTGAGGCTTACAGTGTGAGAGAGGGGAACAAGCTACCAGACAGCTCCTAAACATAAAAAGAACTTCAAATTCAGTCAGAATATGCTCATCTGTGAAACAGTAAGACAGATGCCATTACTTGTACACTGATTTCAGGAGGGAAAGAGGTTATTTCTAATGTTCCATGTTCTAATGCATTAAGACCTCACTCCCAATCTATTATTTTAAATTGGGCTAAAGAATAGTAATTGAGTGGTACATTAAATTTTCCACTCTTGGAGTAGTTCAAGTTGCCTGCTGTACAGATAGATACCTCTAAATAAGAATATATAGGCAACTTCAGACTTTAGCTATGCTAGATTTATTTTTCTAAGAGTTTTCATTACAGACTTGTTAAAATATTAGAAATCTACAAGAGACCACCAAGTACCAGAGTTTGAGCAGCAGCCTCTCAGAAACATCCATCTTCTTTTTATTGTCTTTTCATAAAGCAAAAATAGCTCACAGAGCAGACCAATTTTAATAACAGTATTATGAATGACAAATCCTGGTATTGCACTCTTTCTAGCTCAACCTAGAACTACACTTTAAAGCAATGAAATATATTTACGCATTTAAATAGTGTGCATTAATCACAGTGTTTCATGCTTTCTTTTTTGTTGTTTGTAAAAATGTAATTATTATATTAATAAACTAGTTTTACAATGTAAAATCCACAGACTAAAACAAAGCCTGATTTGAAAAAGAGTGATAAAAGGCAGACAGACAAAATTTCTTACGAGACTTTTAACTGCGTGGTTAGCTTGCTATGTAAATACTGTAGATATTAAACACAGTTTGGTGCAACAAGAATCAGTTTTTCTTGAAAGAAATTCTGCCTGGAAGCCATTGTAATGAAAAGTGTGTTGAACTGATGAACTTAATGTTTCTATGTCATTGGATTCATTTGGGATCAAAATTGCACAGCATTTTTGGAATTTTTTTTTTGTTGTTGTTATTTTTGTTATTTTTTTCAACCAGGTTGGAAGAGACCTCCAAGATCATCCAGTCCAACCTATCAACCAGCCCTAGCCAGTCAACTAGACCACGGCACTAAGTGCCTCATCCAGGCTTTTCTTGAACACTCCCAGGGACGGTGACTCCACCACCTCCCTGGGCAGCCCATTCCAATGCCAATCACTCTCTCTGGCAAGAACTTCCTCCTAACATCCAGCCTATACTTCCCCGGGCACAACTTGAGACTGTGTCCTCTGTTCTGTTGCTGGTTGCCTGGGAGAAGAGACCAACCCCACCTGGATACAGCCTCCCTTCGGGTAGCTGTAGACAGCAATAAGGTCTGCCCTGAGCCTCCTCTCCTCCAGGCTGAACAACCCCAGCTCCCTCAGCCTCTCCTCATAGTGTTTGTATTTCTTTTTCCCTGTTGTAAGTCTTTCAGCCCTCAGCCATGTAATATGAAGCGCATGATCCTGCAGCCTTTGTTTTCCAGGGCATTCAAAACAGCAAATAAGAAATGAAACTACTTGTAGACCTTCACTGCCTTTTCCTGTAAAGCTTAAGTAGGGACCTTGAACTGACAAAAATGCAGGAAATAATATCTTCATTATTCAGCCCTACTCTGCATTATCCTCAAAGGCAAACACGACTGTAAACTATTTTGCCTGATGTTTTATTCCATATGCCCTGAGCAAGTGGTTAAGTGCACTTTTCAAGCCTTAGTACCAGAAAGCAGTTTCTACCACCATTTTAATCCACTTCCTGACCGGAGGAGAATCAATAAATGGTTAAACAAAAAACAAACACACAAAAAAAAAAACAAATGAAAAAAACATCTCAAGCCATTCAGAGCCTATCCTCTTAAAGTAAAACTTTGCTTACTTAGAACAGTTAAAGGAAGGCATTATAAAGGTTTTACAGTTCATTCTAAGCACCAGAATCTTTAAATTATTGTAGTTCAGCTCTAACCTAATTACACAACATATTAGGCTAAAACACAACTTAAAATTGCCAACTCTGAGTACCTGCATTTGTCAAAAAACGAAGAGAGATTCAAATTGCAAATGCATTCCAATTCTCTGCATCCAGAAGCATATTAGGTTGTTTACATTTATATGCATACATTTTTTTTCCTTTAAATTTGCAAATACTTAGCCTGTCTTTATTCCATCAAGATGTGTTCCTCCTCACCTCTGGATTACAAAACACTTCAGACTTCTCCCGTATTTTCACACCTATTTTAGAAGGAACTAGAACTAAGGCTGTAATGAAAATCAGGGATGTCAGAAGCTATAAAAAAGCAAAAACTCTGCCTTAGGAGGATTATGAAGGAAAGCCTGGAGAGAAATCATAGCAGAACTACCACCTGCCAGAAAGCAATCACTATAGGCTACAATTTACCATCATAAATTAGATTTCTAGAAAGAAGAAACTAATATTAAAACTACTGCAGCTTGTTTATACAAGGAAATACACAAATGGAGGCCACCATGAGACATTCTCACTCAAAGCTAATTCCTGCTAAGTTGACTACATTCACCCTCATGGGGGACTTCAACCACCCTGACATCTGTTGGAAGGACAACACAGCAGAGCAATGGCAATCTAAGAGGTTCCTGGAATGCATTGATGATAACTTCCTCCTCCAAGTAGTAGAGGAACCCACAAGAAAAGGTGCTATGCTGGACATAGTTCTCACTAACAAGTTGGGGCTGGTGAGTGAAGTGAAGCTGAAGGGTTGCCTTGGCGACAGTGACCATGAAATGGTAGAGTTTAAGATCCTCAAGGTATCAAGGAGGATGCATAACAAACTCACAGCTCTGGACTTCAGAAAAGCAGACTCTGACCTCTTCAGGGACCTCCTTGGCAGGGTATCACAGGAAAAAAGCCTGGAAGGAAGGAGGGCTCAGGAAAGCTGGTCAGTGTTCAAGGATCACCTCCTTTAGGCCCAGGAGCAATGTATTTCAAAAAAGAGGAAGGTAGATAAGAATGCCAAGAGGCCTGCTTGGATGAATAGAGAGCTCCTGGACACGCTTATATGCAAGAAGAAAGCCTACAAAGAGTGGAACCAAGGACAGGGAACCTGGGATGAATACAAAGAAATTGTTCATGCAACCAGCGCTCAGGTTAGGAAAGCTAAAGCACAGCTGGAATTGAATTCGCTAGGGACATTAAGAAGAGCAAGAAGAACTCTTTCAGGTACATTAGTGAGAAAAGGAGGACTAAAGAGAATGTGGGACCCTTCCAGAAGGGAAATTGAGAACCTGCAATGACTTCTTTTCCTCAGTCTTCAATGTCAAGGGCTCCAACCACAGTGTCCAAGTCCCAGAAAACAAAAGTAAGGACTGGGAGATGGAAGATCTGTCCACTATAACTGAAGACCATGTTGGTGAGCACCTAAGGAATTTGAATGTGCACAAGTCTATGGGGCCTGATGAGATCCATCCACAGGTCCTGAGGGAACTGGCAGATGAAGCTGCCAAACTACTGTCCATGATATCTGAAAGGTCATGGCAGACCGGTGAAGTTCATGCTGACTGGAAAAGGGCAAACATTAACACCCATCTTCAAGAAGGGAAAAAAGAATGACCCCAGGAACTACAGACTCACTTCTGTGCCTGGCAAGATCATGGAGCAGATCCTCCTGAAGGCTCTGCTAAGGCAAATGGAAAATAAAGCACAGGTGATTGGTGGTAACCAGCATGGCTTCACCAAGGGCAAACCATGCCTGACAAATTAAGTGGTATTTTATGATGAAGTTGCAGCAATAGTGGATAAGGGAAAGGCAACTGATGTCATCTACCTGGACCTGAGTAAGGGGTTTGACTCTGTCCCACATAACATCCCAGTCACCAACCTAGAAAAATACAGACTTGATAGGTGGAGCACTGCTGGAGAAGGAATTGGCTGGGTGGTCACACGAAGAGAGTGGTGATCAATGGCACAATGTCCACCTGGAGACCAGTAACAAGTGGCATCCCTCAGGGGTCAGTGCTGAGACCAGAGCTGTTTAATATCTTTGTCAGCAATATGGACAGAGGCATTTAGTGCACCCTCAGCAAGTTTGCAGATGACACCAAGCTGTGTGGCACAGTCAACTTGCTAGAGAGAATGGATCCATCCAGAGGGACCTGGACAGGCTGGAGAGGTGGGCCCAGGCCAACCTCATGATATTCAACAACACCAAGTATAACGTCCTGCACCTGGGTGGGCGCAATCCCAAGAACAAATACAGGCTGGTGGTGAATGGCTGGAGAGCAGCCCTGAGGAAAAGGACCTGGGGGTCTGAGTTGATGAAAATGCAGTGTGCACATGCAGCCCAGACAGCAACCGTGTGCTGGGCTGCATCAAGAGAAGTGTGGCCAGCAGGGCAAGGGTAGTGATTCCCTTTACTCTGCTCTCATCAGACCCCACCTGGAGTACTGTGTACAGTTCTGGAGCCCCCAGCACAAGAAGGACATTGAAATGTTGGAGCAAGTCCAGCGAAGGGCCATGAAGATTGCTCAGAGGGCTGCAGCAGCTCTACTATGAGGACAAGCTATGAGAGATGGAGACCTTGCGGTAGCCTTCCAGTATCTGAAGGGGGTCTACAGGAGAGCTGGGGAGGGACTATTTACAAGGTCTTGTAATAACAGGATGAAGAGTAATGGGTTTAAACTGGAAGAGGGGAGATTAAAACTAGATGTTAGGAAGCAGTTCTTTACAGTGAGGGTGGTGAAGCACTGGAACAGGTTGCCCAGGGAGCTTGGGGATGCTCCCTTCCTGGAGGTGTTTAAGGCTAGGTTGTATGAGGCCTTGAGCAACCTCTTCCAGTGGGAGGTGTCACTGCCTATGGTGGGGGGTTGGAACTAGATGATTTTTAAGGTCACTTCCAATCTAAACCATTCTATGATTCATTGCTAAAATGAATTAAGAAAAATCAAAAGATGTATACTTCAGACATAAAGAAAAATGTCTTTTGTTATTCCTGCTTAATTAATGCAAAGTAATGAATTCACTTTAAAACTTAATTCTGCAAGTATTTGCACTTAGATTCTGCAACATAGGTGTTCTGGAGGAAAGGCCTGCTAAAAGAGTAGATCAGATAACTCAATGACACACATTTGACAGTAAAATCTTCCAAAAGCTTTTGAAAAAGGCCCTCAAAAACATCAAACTTTACAGGGTGAAAAGGCACTCTGAACAAAAAATAATCAAATAACAGAAAGACAAAAACTCTGTCACATTGGAAGGCAACTGTCAGATGTCCCACAGGGGAAAACGTACAGTTCAACAGATTTGCAGGTAAGCTAGAAAATGCTGTCTAGTGAGGAGACAGTCTGCTGATTTTCTGATATTCTATAAAGCCTCATTATTAAAGAATGAGTCTGTCAAATTAGTTCAAGTACTGCACATGGGTTTTTTCCCCTCCTCATTCAACTTAAAAAATTATCTTCTTTAAAAACAAAATTCCTTGTATTTAAAAATTTAAATATTTACCCAGAAGTATTAATTGTACAAAACAGCTCACAAAACTATTTTGTCTATAACACATGTGGAAATAAGATGACAAACTCACCTGGCAAAGAGCCAGAAGAGGTGCCTAACAAGATTATACACAATTTATGAGATAATAATTATCAAAATATTGCACAAGGTTTCTGACAACACAGGTGATTATAATAAAACAGTTAACACTTATTTAACATGTAATTAGCAGCAGTATCTTATAGTCTCCTTTGATACTGGACATAATTAATCCACTAGAATTCAAATTTCTTTAAATCAGTTCTGGAGTTTGATCATCAGCACTCAGCACCTAAAGATGCATCTCTTCAGTAAACAAAACCTAAGACTGCATTTCCTTTTTCTCCGAACATTCAGAACTTCATGAAATTCAAATGGAAGACACACTGGTTCAGAAACTGTTTACTGCCTCGTCATCAATAAACGTGCGATTACACAAAACAGAACAGTTTTATTTATAGCTTTTACAGAAAAATACCTATTGACAGATCAAGGCCTGTCACCTTTGGGGTACAGTGCAACAGGTAGCTAATAGTCTTCAATTCTATATTATAATTTAGGATAGCCCACTAAATGCTTTATCATTAACTAGGACTGTGAGGAGAATCTGGGACGTAAATATTGACATATCTATATGTCAATTTAATCTAAAGATCAATAATAGGCAATAATGCAAATTCTACTGCTAAAATGATACAGAATCTTAAGTACCCAAAACCCAAAAATGTGACCTCAAGAAATACTACACCACACTCACAGCATCATGTTTGGAACCATGAAAAGGTCAGGTAATTTGGGGACAGAGAAAAAGATTTGGAAGAGGATGTTTTAAAACTTCACCCTAGATCAACAAGACAATAGGCTGAAGTTAAGCGGTGGTTTGCCTTGGTTTTTTTTTTTGTTTAATGCCAAGTAACTCCACATTCTAAACCTATTCATCTTGGCTGTGACAGTTTGGGTGTTACCTGCCCCCCCTACCCCTTATGGAATCACCCAGACTAGGCTCAGCTGAGCTGGAAGTTAAGGAATGAAGCTTTATATTTACAGCTTAGCACAGTACGCAAGCAGATATATACACAAATATATACAGTTATATACAAGTTAAAAGTAATATGGAAACACAATACTCTTCCCAAAACAATCAGACTGCCAGGAGGGCTCCTGACCCAAACCTCCTCTGCCTCCCCTCCCCTAATCCCCCTTTCCCTCCCATCAGAAATAACCAGAATCTCATGTGATAAATCTAGAATCTGAGGTAAGATGTCAAAAAAGATGACAAAGAAGTTTGACAAAAAAAAAAAAGGTTAGGTTGGATTAGAGTTAAGGCAGAGGTAACCACAGAGACCAGACCGCCAGAAAGAAGGAGCAGAACAGAAGCTAATGCTAACTGAGAAGTGTGTGAGAAGTGAGTGTCTTACCTACATTTTGACTAGTTGCGTTTCTCAGCAGAAGAATGGGTGATACAGGGTACTGTTGCTTGTGTTTTTTTTCCTTCTCACAGATACGGATTTCATTTCTCTCAGTAAAATATTCCAATTAGCCTGCCTCAAACCAGCAGACTGGCCCAACAGTATTAATAATATTCAACATTTCCATGGATCTCTTTCAAAATAGAGTCTCAGATCTCAGGCACAAATCATTGCCATCTAATAGCTTCTACTTCCCATTCCTTAAGGTCATGAAAAAATTTCTGTCAGAAGTTGAAAATTATTTTGTATTTCTCTAATATATGTATTTCCACTTATGGTGCAAATTCAAAGGAGATGGTGTGATTCTTTTCCCAGTCAAGAAGATAAGACAGTGTGCATAAATACTCACGGTAATGTTATCCAGGAGTTTAGCCATATGCTTAATAATTTCACCATGGTGCGCTGGCTGGGTTTGCAGCAGTTTCTTAATGACGACAACACTTTCAGCAACTACAATTTCTGTTTAAAACAAAACAAATGATTAATTTTAAAAGCATTTATGCAAAAGAAAAAGACATAAATAATTGATTGTAAAAGATGTTATGAGCCTTCAAAACACGCTTTGCAGAACTGAATTGTATTTGCTTGGTAACAAAGATGTAAAGCACTAAGTAATACAAGCTCAGCTTCAAGCAAAAAGAGAACAGAGAAATGTTCAAGATATTATCCTATCACATAGTATTTTGGAATTGCTTTTTAGGAAAGCCACACTTTGTATTTTTTTCTTTTAAAATTGAGGAATAGCATGAAAGAAACATCTGCTTTTCAGTGAGATTAAGCACATTCATAAGCAATTTGCTGCCTGCATTAAAATAAAAGCACTTGTTTACTTTTCAATGAAATATACAACTTCAAAAGCAACAGCTCATTTATACATAAAAGAAATGCCTAAACACTTTTTCACCTTCTAAGCAGTCTTTCTCATGTTTGCCACCAAATCCCTAGTACACTGAAATTAAGCTTCTAAACAGTAAAATCACTGTAAGATTTATGCCAAAGGCATGCACTGCAATGTTTAACTACTGTAACAAGTAGCATTCACAGCCTGATCAACTTGTATGAAATGCATGATTTCTGAAGTAACCCCACAGGTGCAGAAGTGAGTTTCTATGCAAGAAAAAACTCATCCTATAAGGAAAGATGAAGTAAAGTCAAACATAGCAAAAGCTGAAACCAAAACAAAGACTACTGTAAGAGTTCAGCGTAATTCTAATTTACATTTATACTACAAAAAGGAAGTAACTATTTCTCCTGAACTATCAAAGTTTAAAACACAGAATAAGACCAACTACCAACTGTTAAACATTATACAGGTATTCCTACATTCAAGAGTTACTCAGAGACACAGATTATTCATTTAGCAAGCAAGCAAGTCAAAGTTTCAAAAGAAGAGTATGCTGAAGAGATGTAATTTTTCTACACCGATTTCTTGAAGCAATGTTAACATGATGTCTTTACATATCTCAAGGTAGTGTCCAGTCCTACAGATAAATTTAATTCAGATTATGGTCAGGTAGTAAAATAAGGCAACCATTCTCCAAATTTTAATTTATAATATGGAGTATTTAGAGTGGAGGATGTTGTAATGGCAACATTTGTCATTGATTGTTTTCTAATACTACTTATCAAGGAGAATGGTTGCACAAAATAAAACTGAATCAAAAAACCTGAGCAGACATGAAGTCGTTATTAAAAACACCTGCTGCCAATGTAGAACTGATCATGATAAAATGATGTGCAGTAGATTAAGTGTCACTATAGGAATTGCTTTAATGCAATCTGTGGGAGAAAATTTAAAGAACTGAAAGAACCAGAACTATAAGCAAGTAAACTACAACGGTTCCTGTTACGTGAGTATAGATACCAAAATAGAAAGTACAACCAAAAGCAAAAGTAATCTGTACTAGAATACAGACTAACACAGTCCAGGAAATAAAAGAGGCTGTTTTGAGTCTTGTGAAGAATCTAAAATAAAAACATTAAATGGAAGACAGGCATTTAGGATTAAAAAAAAAACAATGACAGACACACACAAAAAACAAGAGATAAAAGTGACATTCTGATGAGCACTAAGACAATTTTAAAATGCAATTCTGCTAAAGAAATTGTGTTCACAGGGCACCGATAAATAAACACAAGAATTTCAACATGGATTGTAAATTATATGTAAGGGGTCATAAAAAGTAAATAGATCCACAGAAAATCTGATCAGGGATGCCTTTACCAATAAAGGGATCTAAAAGAGGTATCAGCAACTTCAATTTTCACAAGTCATAGTGAAAATCTTATTATAACATTCACTGTTAGTTTTCTTCAAACAACATGGAAATTATTGCTCTAAGTGGGATAATTTCTGACACCTTGGAGCATGACAACTTTTTAAAAACCTAAAGTACATTACTTCCTACAACGTTCTGCTTTCCAAATAACTATTTATGCAAAATATTAATAATGCAGTGGATAATAACTTGTGAGGAGTGAACAACACACTTTTCCAAAACTAAGAGGAAACCTAGAGAAAGACGCAGCAATTAATGTTTTACTGAGGAACATTCAAAAGCAGCATTCTGAAATACTACATTTGATACTACTGATGTTGAATCAAACTTTCTTCTACTTGCATGACCCAACACTTTAAGACAGTAAAACACACACAACTTGAGAACAGTTTACCCACAGTCTTTAATTTGTGTTATCAGTATTTCTGAAAGCAAAACTGCATAAACTGTTTTTGGAAGGAATATAGCACTCGAATCTCATAGCAAGGCTGTGCAAATGATTAAGTGCTCCCTCAGCACATTTTCACGTCACACTAAGCTGAGTGATGAAGTTGACTGAAGTTAAAAGTGGTCTGTGGTCAGTTGTAATTATCAAGGCAATTCCTTAAACAAGATGCATTAGTCAAATGTGAAAAGTCATACAGAAGACACAAAATAACTTTTCTTCTTACACTTCCTTTGATAAATGAAGAAGGCAAATAATTCTCAGCCCTCAACATGGCTTCCAGAAACAAGGCCCTGATGTTGAATTTTTCTCTGCCTATTTCATAGAATCATAGAATTGTTTCGGCTGGAAATATCATCAAGCGCAATCATCAACCTAACACAAGCAAGCTGAGGTTTGACAGGGCTCTGGGCAACCCAATCTAATGGAGTATGTCCCTGCTCACTCTAGGGAGGTTTGAACTAGATGACCTTTGCAGGTGGCTTCCAACTCGAACCATTCTATGATTAAACCACGTCCAAAGTGCCATGTCCCAACATTTCTTGAGCATCTCCAAGGATGGTGACTCCACCACTTCCCTGGGCAGCCTGTTCCAATGCCTCATCACTCCTTCTGTAAAGAAATTTTTCCTAATCTAAACCTCCCCTGGCACAATTTCAGGCCACTTCCTCTCACTTTATCACCTGATACTAAGGAGAAGAGACAAACACCTCACTACAACTTCCTTTCCGGTAGTTTATGAGAGCAATGAGGTCTCCCCTTTCCAGATCAAACAACCTCAGTTCCCTCAGCCGCTCCACAGAAGACTAATTTTCTAGACCCTTCACCAGCTTCATTGCCCTTCCCTGGATATGCTCCAGGAACTCAGTGTCCTTGTAGTGATAAGTCCAAAATTCAACACAGTATTCAAGGTGCAGCCTCATCAGCGCTCAGTGCAGAGGTATAATCACCAGGCCAGGATGCTGTTTGCCTTCTTTCACACCTGAGCACATTGCTTGCTCATGTTCAGCTGGCTGCCAACCAGCACCCCCAAGACCTTTTCTGATAGGCAGCTTTCCAGTCACTCTCTCCCAAGCCTGTAGCCTTCTGTGGGGTTGGTGTGATCCAAGTGCAGAACCTAGCCGTTGGCCTTGTAAAACCTCGTACAACTGGCCTTGAACCATTGATTCAGCCCATCCAGATCCCACAGCAGAGCCTTCCTACTCTCACACAGATCAACACTCCAATTCAGTTTAACATCAGTTGTGAATATACTAAGGGTGCACTCAATTCACTCACCCAGATCACTGACAAGGATTTTAAAGAGAACTGGCCCGAGTACTGAGTCCTGGGAAAAAACACTAGTGTCTGACTGGCTGACTCCATTCACCATCATTCTTTAAGCCCAGACATCCAGACAATTTCTGACTCAGTGAAGTGTCCATCTATCTAAGCCACAAGCAGCCAGTTTCTCCAGAAAGATGCCATGGAAAATGGTGTCAAAGACTTTAGTAAAGTCCAGATAAACATCATATATTGAAGTTCAGATAAACAACATCCACAGACTTTCCTTCATCCACTAAGCTGATCACTTTGTCACAGGAGATCAAGTTCATTTAGCAGGACCCGCCCTGCATGAACCCATTCTGACTTGGGCCTGATATCTAGTTGCTATGCACATGCTGCATAATGGCATTTATGATAACCTGGTAAATGATTCTCCCCAGCACTGAGGTCAGACTGGCAGGTCTGTAGTTTCCCGGGTACTCCCTTCTGACCATAGTTGTGGATGGACATCATGTTTACCCATCCCAGTCTGTCCTCTCAGGTATATGTCACCTGTCCCCATAGACTTGTGTTAAGTCTAAGTGGAGCAGCAGCTCACTACTAATCTCCTCTTGGACTATGGGGGCTTTATTTTGCTTCCCATTCCTATCTCCCAGCTGATATATCTATGAGTGCTTTGTTTAAAGTCAAATTTTCCCTACTTAGGAAGCTAGAGGTTATGGTAAAACCCTTCTGTTTCAATCACAGAAGCACATACAGAAACCAAAAAGTTCAATGATGAGACATTTAGACATCTGTAAAGAACTATTCCAGGTGGAACTGACTGGTCCCATCCCTTTTGCAATGTAATGACATTCTTGATTCTTAGCACCCGACTTCCAGAATGATTAAAGGCACAGCTCCTGTGCCAGATAGATCCAAGATACCTTGTCTGTTGGGTTGTATCTACAGTAAACGATGTTCCAGAATAAGTGCATAGAATTAGAAGGTGGTTTTGCCACATGCTTGTTCTTCAATATTTTATTTTGATTTTTGTAGAAGTGATTTTGGTCTTCTCTCTTTTGCAGTCAGGTGAATTTCCCATAATAAGAAAATTAAGTGCAGAGAATTGGAGCCAACTCTGGTTTCAGGGACCTCAGAGTCTCCTGCACTTATCAGTTTGGGCTCCATACTATGCAAATGCAGCAGATGAACAAGGCTTTGAATAACCATGGAAACAGTAGTATGGAAAACAGATTGCTTGCATAATTAAATGGTGAAAGGTAGAGGAAAGCAAGATTAACCAAGATTCTTAAATTCATTCTCCTATATATGCTAAATCATTTTTTTATTCTGTCATCATTCCCAAAACACTTACGTTCACTAAGCTGTAACTACCAGTAATTTCCTGCCACCTGAGGAAAAGTAATATGTAAAATATGCTATTCTATTAATTCCTTAAAAGAAAAAATAAAGACACTGAAGCTACAGTAAAGCAATTTGCCAGCTGCCAGGTTTAGAAGATCCTCAATATGTCCTTTGCAATCTTTCAGAAAAATAAGCTTAAGAACATAATGTCATTTGCTAGACAACTACTCAGAAACAGTCAAGAAAACTAATCTTTTTGAGAAAGACCTCTACATACAGTATACATCAAATTACGTTTAAGAAAATACTAAATTTAGAAGCAATAATAAAAGAAAAAGAGGTCTATTCCTCTTATCTCAGTTGCTTCTTTGCAAAAAGAAACACTAAGCACGAAAACAGAATGAAGGATTAGCAAGTAACAAGCTCAGCATTCTGAAGTTATGGTTCTCATGAAGTCATGAACTTACGGTTCTATTCTTTTATTTAAGACAGAAATGGGGATTTTTATACACTTGCAGGAGACTACTGATCAAGAGGCAAACTCCCAGTAGAACAACCTTTGAAGCTGGTATTTTTGACACGGTCATTGTTGAATGTAATATGAAATAGTGTATTGTGCAGACACAGCCTTATACCACAATATGGGATATAACAATTAATAATATAGCAATTAACAGTTGTTGATGAGAAAAGCATAAAGGTATATAAGGTACAAAGCATTACGAAATAGAAGTTAAAACTGATTTAACTGGGATTAAAACTACAAGCTACACACTGAATCCTCTCAGGAATTTCTGAAACAATATGAACTGAGACAGAGGAGGACTTGTAATTCATAAACCAAACAAGGGGAATTTCTGAGTGCATCAGTGGGTCACAGGATGACTATGTGCTGCCAAAGTGATGTCCCTAATAAAGGCCTTCTTAAGGTTATCATGAAAAGTCCAGAAAACATGGAGATAAATTAATGCTGTTTCTCAAAGCTTAGTGCAGACCTCACTTGAGTTCTTTGAACAATGTTAATTACTCCAGACCACCCCAAAATTATGCTTTTCCTCCTTCCTGACAATACTATTTTCAATGACAACTTTCTTAACTCTAATATGGTTGTATATTTGCAACAACATAGACTGTACATTATATAACATTCCAACACTCTTACTGACTTTTGTGCTGTATTTATAGGCAAGTCCTAAAAATATACAATATTCTCAGTATTGATTTACAATGCTGCTATATCCCATTTGACTTTATCTGCTCCTCGCTGTGTTTCTTAGTGACCTGCAACTCCATTTCACTGTGTAAGTATAACAGAAGGCTAAATTACAAAATCAAGCCAAATTTGGGGCCGTTTATCCTATAAATATTTAATAAGCTTTTTTCCAGTTGGCATTTACGCAATAAAAAATTATTCTAAGCTTCCAGCACCCTCTACAGGCTAACCTTCTTGATGCAACTAAACATGAAACCACTCTCATCTATGGTAATCACAACAGTACACTTAAATAATAGTCTTCATTAAGAAAATGTTTCATGTCATCAGCTACTCAGAAAACAAACAGAACATGGAGCTTACCATCCCTGTTGGACAGCAAACATACAAGGCCATTAAGGCATGTGTCAGTCACTTCAGCAATGTTTGTTGCACATCTGCCGATAGCCTGAATTGTAGCTGCAGCAAACTGCTTATCTTGGCTTTTCACGTAAGTCTAGGGAAACAGGATTTTCATCAGTCAACACATAAGTTTTGTCAACCAAAGACTTAGCACATTATCCCCACAAGACAGACATACGGTGTAACAAATCCAATTTAGAAAGTTACATTGCACATTAGAAGTTAACACTTTTCCACTTTTTCCATTGTCAGTTTCAGAAGATGTTTTATTGCCAGCTTTGGTCACTCATGGCCGTGCAAGCCCCTTATTTCAAGAAGACTGGTGCAGGGAGCTATTACCCAAAACCTGCAATTAGTCTGTGTGTAAGGCTGGAGTTGTTGATGAGCTCTCTCTGCAGAGAAGTTTCAGTTCATTTCACCAGGAGCATCTGTGAAACTATGAATAACCTACCTTCCTGAGAACTAGTACCTTTCAGAGAAATCCAGTCAGAGAACTAAAGCAATGAAAATAGATGTGCAACAAAGAAGAAAGAAAAAAATGACAGACACCATTTCAAAATATAGGCAGAACACCTCAATGATACATATACAGACAGTAGAGAGAATGCTTCACCAAATGTGTTACAGAAACGAAGTTTGGCAATAAATGCTAAAAGCCAAATAATGCTAAAATTAAGAGCTTATCACTTAGTGACTTAAAATTTCTACTGATTTGACTGACAGTTTTAAAGAATTTGGAATGGTTGGGTTTTCCTCATCAGGTTTGGGGTTTTTGCTATCCGGAAGGAGAATGAGAAAGAAAACACGGACACCCCTTTCCACATATAAATCCCTTCATTATCTATTATGGTATGAGACAGTTTCATTTCCACTCTAAGAACATTTAATTCTGGAAAAGACTTGAACATTGTAATACTAATCCAGTAATAGCAACTGGCCAACTGAGAGCATTTCATACAAAATACATTTCGCACAAACCTGAAACTCTCGAAGCAGAGTTGAAATGTTGGCTTCATTTGCTAAATTTGTCAAGATTTCAAGCTACAAGAAAAAAAAAAACACACAGGTATTTTATAAAAGCTAAAAGCAAACTATTACAAACCATACCTGATATACATACTTTAAAAATATACATAAATAAGGATAATACTACTGAAAATACCACTTACAATTCAGTAGTTTACCGGATTTCTGTATAAACTGGTAGCAGTTTTGCAGTCAGGAGGAATATTCCTTCCAGTATACACAAGTTTTTCACAGTAGGACCCTGAGGTTTAGTGAGGCATTTTCTATGGGCTCTAGCTTTGATGTTGCACTGCACATCGAATGGACCTGAAATACCTCTAGCAGTATCTTTTTTCCAATGTTATGCAACAGGCTTTAGCATATAAGAACCATGCGACATTGTAAGAAGAAATAACAGAAATCACAACTGGAGCTGGGGCAAAATAAACTGCCCATTATATTCAGATGAACTGTCAAAAAAACCCTTTAAACTCAGGACAGAAACACCTGCATCTATGATACTCCTCAGACCTAAATGATTATCAACAGCATCAGACCCTGAAAGGACGCTTCTTTGTTCCTGGTGAGTAAGAGGATAGTATACAACACTTGGCATAAATTGTTAAGGTGCTTCACTTCCAGGCTGTTAATTTTAACTTTGAAGAAGAAAGAATTCCAATACAATCTGAGTGAGATAAGATGAAGAGAAAGACAGCTCTATCTCTGTAAAGAGAAATAATGCCTCAGAACTCTGTTAGCATTTTTTGAGTTGGAGGCACACAGACAAGGACACTTAATTTATACCGTACACCAGTACTTCAGAAGCAGTTTGGTAAGACCTTTCACCAAAGGCTCTTAAAGATACATACCTAGCATAGCAAACAAAGCAAGTAGATAAAGGGAGGAATAGGCAGGAAAAGAGATTATTTTACAATGTAAGAAAGTATCAATGGAATCATACAAGTATCTTTGTTAGAGCTTTGCTTGTCAGTATATTCATATATGAAT
The DNA here is from genome assembly GCA_013400475.1 of Tricholaema leucomelas. Taxonomy (NCBI): domain Eukaryota; kingdom Metazoa; phylum Chordata; class Aves; order Piciformes; family Lybiidae; genus Tricholaema lacrymosa; species Tricholaema leucomelas. The sequence goes on along the minus strand of WAAF01018807.1, from coordinate 14,260 downwards.
CATTAAAGTAATGAGACGACTAGCTGATACTGTAGCTTACAGAGATATTAAGACAAAGGCTGATTAAGATAAGCTGCATCAAAATGTCAGATATTAGGTGATTGACAAAACGGTAAAAAAAAAAGACAGATTAAATGTTAAGTAATGTTCATAACTTAGGAAACCTCTTAACTTTACAGAAAATTACATGCTGTGAGCTGACTACTACTAATTAGAACTGAGAAGCTGTGGTTGAAATAGAAAATTCCAAGAAAATACAAGCTTAACGCCAAGCAGTGATGATAAACCAAACTCGATGTTGACAAAACAAAGAACAAAATATAAATCTAGACAGATGAATTCCAGGATGAGACTGACACATGTCTCATCCTCCTAACTTAAAGCAGATAGGATGGAACTATAAGGGTAGCAAGTAGCAATAAAGCACAAGATTTTTTTCTGTATGGATAAGTGTAGGTTGTCCTTGATTTTTCAGTCACCAAGAAAGAACTGACTTCTCCTTCTCTTCACCAGTGTGTTATCACTTCAAATGGGAATATCTCAACTTCCAATTATTTTAGGAGTTACTTTTCTGGACAACACTAGAAGTCTTATTAGTATTCCTGACAGTTTTTATAGTCATTAAGTATGGGGAAGATATTTTGCCTAGAACCATATGAAATTTATGTAGATTTAATGATGCACTAAAAAAAGAAAATGGTATCTTGGGCTGCACATGTAATGAGGGTGCAACATGGATTACAATGAAATAAGGAAAAATAATGTTTCTTTAAGAAGACATTCTTTGCTCCTATGCAAAGTGGCTATGACAACCTAATGCAAAACAAGAGAAAAGGCACATAACAGCAGACAAATTTTCAGCTATTGTTTTGTCAAGGATTTCACATCTGTTAAATACTTAGAATAGCAGAAACAAGGAGGCAGCCTAAAATATGCATTGGGATGTGGCCTTGAGGAAAGTCTAAAGTACTTCCCACATCAAATGGTGATTTCAAAGGGAATCTAGGACTCTAATACTGACCCATTTTGTTCTGTGAAAGATTTAAGGATACCAAAAGATAGCCTGACAAACCTGAAGGATTCTTGCAGGCTTATCTATAAGCCACAGCCCTACAATTCTTAGTGAAAAAAACAAGAACAGCACAGAATGAAGTGTGAAGTGTGCCACCAGTGCAAGAAAATTTTACCTTACTGCTGCAAACACTTATGCTCAGGAGTATATAGACAAATTTGCTTTTAAACTCACCTTCAGTGTTTTGATCATTGTTGGGTCAGTTGATCTAACATAGAAACTCTTCAGATAAGGTTCAAACATGCCCTGAAAAGTAGAACATATTTAAGTAGCCTGCCTATGTTGCATTTAAATACTATTTAGAAATTTCTAAATAAAGCATACCTTTCTCTGAATTGACATGGTGGCAATATTTTGCAGAACAATATACTGCACCTCCCTAGAATTTAAAAAGAAAAACAGGAGTTACTGTGCAAAATTCAAGACACAGAATCATGTAACACGCCAAAGATAACCCATTCCTATTTGAAACCCAAGTTGTACATTTGACTTTGCACAAATCTAGATGGAAGAAACTTACTGCCGACTGTTACAAGGAGTAACTTGTAACAGTTGGCACAAAGTTTCTAATCATCTGCTTCACAGGAAGATGCATGATGAAAAAAGACTATCGTTTTTAAAAGCTTCAATACGCATAAGACGACCCAATCACTGACACCAGTGCAATGGTGCAATAACTCTTGTAGGTTTTGAGTCTTTATTCAAATGAAAATTTGATTTTAAAAAAGGTAACACAATTCTGGCATCTCCAGAAACTGTTCACAAAAACTTCACATCTTGAAATGATCTTGAAATGTAAGTATTTCATGACGACACAACTGAGAACAAAACACACAGGCTTCATCTGCTGTGAGAAATGACTATGTTAGTTACAAGACGAGCTAGCTCTTGCACAAGTAAGAATTGTTACAATCTTTCCAGTCTTCATAAGATTTTGTAATAAATTCTCAAAAAGGGTCAGGGTTTCATGTGGCTTACAACTATACCCTGACAGGCATACACATCTATCAAAAAGCAGTGCCTACACGATAGACTTGGTCAAGATGTAGACAACACAATTATGTAGTATTCCAAACACAAACACATTAAACCTGTTTGGAGGATATTTGTCACCTTTATCAGTTTAAACATCTCAGCAGGAGCAGGCAAAAAAAAAATCTGGCTACTTGTCTAAAGCTTTTAAACTACAGTGTTTCTGCCACGAATTGCTTAAAAACTAATAATTTACCTGCCATTTTTCTGAACCATGAGTCCTCAAATTCTCTCATGATGTAAATCACATCCTAATAGAGAATTAGATCCACTATCTCCTCTTATTCAAAACTATCTAATAACCCTGTGGTAATTACAGCTCTTGTTTACACAAAAAGTAATAGCAGGTAAGTACTTTAAACCTATTTTTATGTAATTCTTACATAGGAAAATGGAAATAGACAGCTGCATATGATGATCTAAGACTGAAAATTGCCATGAAATGCCTTTTTCAGACACTCTCATTCTAACTAGATTATAGTGTATTTGACATTAATTTAAAGGCCATAGGCACATGACTTCAAGTGTAAACAGCAAAAGCTTATTTCAGACTGGCTTTAAGAGCACGAGTGTTGCATGCAGACTAGTAACAGAGAAGAAACAAGGCATCCAAAATACAGAAATTGGAAGACTAGTGCCCTTTTAGATACTAGCTGAGGTACAGGAAAGATGTGACTTCTCATGAAATTTGAGTAAAAATGAGAAATAAACTGTGCTAGTTTGAGNCCTCCTGGGGACTCAGGTTTCTGGGAGGGGAGTTGTGTCTGTATTACCTTTTTACCTTGTCTATTTCTGTCTATAACTGTATATACTGCAAATATCTGCTTGTATATTTTGCCAGCTGTAAATATAAGCTTCATTCATATTTCCAGAGCCGGCTGAGTCTAGTCTGGGTGATTTCTAAAGTGTGGGGGGTGGGGAACACCCAAACCATCACATAAACAACATGCAAAACCAATCCTTTTGACTTGTAAGATCTTAGTTCTGTACATTACCTGTACATACAGCAAACTGCTTCAGTCATTTTACTTAGACTTGACCTACCTATTACTACGGAGTAAACGCACCAATGACTTAGATACAATACCAGCTTCAGATTTCGGTGCCAAATGCCAGTAAAGCTGTGCAACTGCCATTACCACCTAAAAGAAGAACATTCAGAACAGCATGTTAACTTCAGATTGCCATACATACCTATCACATTTGACTCAAACCTGCAGAACTAACCATCCACTCTTTGTCAGAAAGAAGCAGACTTATCTGCATTCTTCAAAATCAACAAAGCAAAGAAGGATAAAAACATCTGAAGAATGATAATGTAGTTTCAAAAATCAAAGCTAATCAAATAACTGTCATTCCTCCCAGTACTTACTGTATATGATAATATGAAGAAAATTTGTATGTGATCCAAACTGTAAACGTGATCACATACGTAAGTCACTATTGCTAACATCAGCTGTACAAATTAGAATGAAAATACTGTTTAAAATCTCTGCAAATGTTCTGTTTTTTTTTTTTAATAATATGGATTCAATCTTACCTATTACTTACTTTCTGCTTAAAATCTTTCTGCTTAAAATTCTACTATTGCACTATGCAATTCATAAAATTACAGGTGCCTTTACAGACAACTTCAGAAGTCTCAAATCCAACATAAAGTGAAAACTACAGAGTTGTATATCAATGTCTTGGCTAGCAAACAGCAGAAGAGTGAAATACAAGCAACTTAACTTACAAGAAAAAGTGAGCTTTTTCTCAGAAGTAAATGAGAAACAGAAAATTTTATACTAATGAATAAGTCACGCCAAAACCTTCCTCACAGTCAACTTTATGTTCAAAGTAAAACTAATAGAAAGAAGACTCCAAGTAAAGCCATCATTATGACACTGGGCATATTAAATCTTATTACCAATGATACAAAAAATTACTAAAAATTAACAAGTAATTTAAAACATCTGAAAAGAAGACATCTAGCAATATACTTTAGGGGTCTTCCATTACTGACAAAAATTTGCAGTCAAAGTGGAAGTAATTAATTTAATTGGTGTTAAATTCTGTGAATGGTACAGAAATTGGTGTAATTTGAATTTCGCTTGACAAACTGCAGTAAAACATCTCAATTAACTTCAATGTCAGAAAGTTAAAGATCATAAATGTGAGATTCAATATCATATTTAACAGACATAAGGAAAATTATTTATGGAATGTGGATGATAAGCAACTGAAGCTCTACTCAGTGCAAGTGTAGTGGCAAATATATCTGACATATTTGCCCTTTGTGTGAGTTAAGAAAATACCATACAGACACTGATCAGAGATTTTAGCAAAAGACTGGGCTCTGACAGAATTATTACTGTAAAAATGTGTTCAATTAATTTCCAAAAGTCTCCTGGCAGCTTCAGAGATATTAGCCAGAAACTAGAAATATAATAGAATCGTAAATATGCTCCAGAAACAAAAGCTGTATCTCTTTAGCTTATCAGAAAGAGGCTGGGATGCAGTAATTGTTTCTGCAATTATATGAATATTATCACTGCAAGTCTTTTCCTGAAGACAGTTATTGTTGATTAACGGGACAAACCGGGGCTAGAAATACAGTTCTGTGATCTGAGTAATGCCACAATCATCCACCATTACTGTGGTGTTTCCTGGTTTCACCTGTATCTAAAATTCTCATGGAAATGTTGTGGACTGTACTATACTCATGATACATATCCTGGAACTCTACCAAGGCAAAACAGGCTGAAAACCTGGCTTGGACCAACCAAGAGTTTAGGCATACAACTGTTTGCTTCTAAAACTCAAGACTTAAAGGAATGTACAACTTACTGAATCAATAACTACAACTTCCAACAAATAGTTTGCATCATCCTAGTTGCTGAAAACTTAAGCATTAAGAGTTAGCTACGCTATAGTCACCACAGACTACAAAAGTTGGATTAAAATGTTCTCACATTTTTCTCATATTTTGTTTGTCCTTACTAATTTGAGCACGTCTCACATCCAGTTCAGGTGTTTTCTTCAAAAGGTAAGATAATACCTAAAAAGAACAAATGACTATACTTCTATAAATTACTACAGAGTATTAAAGAGGTGCAGATTCTGTTCTTCAATCTTCTCAATTATCTAGAAGCATAGACACATATTAGTTTAATATTTCCAAGAAACAGGAAGTCATCGTACAGCAGCATTACGGCTTTGAAGCAAGGGCTTTGTATTTCTTAACAGCAGCCTGTGGTCTGGGTCCATAGTATAGGTGCTTTTCACTTTCTGATCCTTTTCTTTCTGTTCTTCATCAGATTCATAGAAACTATTTTTGCTATATTCTTCCACCATCTCATCATCCTATCAAAAGACAAATTAACAAATTGATATACAGAAGACTTAAATCAACCACATTTCATTCATTAAGGAAGCAAGATGCAACATCACAATTTTTATGCTCAAAGCAGTAAATGCACCAACACAAAAAACATCTTAACAATATATGCAAAATTCGGTTAGAAATAAGACAAACTGCTAAATGAAAGAAATACCTTCATCAGCATTCTAATATTCTACAAACTAGATTAGGTAACAATACCGGTCTTTTGGGGGCTTAAAGTCTATGACCTGAAAATGGACCTGAAAGTGGTCCAGTTGTTTACAGTGCCCCTTTTTTGAAACTTAATGCAGATTGCGTGCATTATGTCTTCTCTAGCATTACAAAAATTATCTGCAAAAATAGCAAATATCCAAAGAAGGGAGAGGTTTTATTCTTAAAGTAGATGGACAATGTTATGCATCCTGAGCCTGACATTCTCTGATAAAGTGCAATCCCTTGAGCTGTTTAAGTCAAGTTCTGAATCACAGCTTTGCAGCAGTCACCCTTCCAAACTCAGGGTGCTAAACCAAGAGTATCAGCAACCTTCCTTCTCTTGTCTACAGGACAGGCAAATTGTAAGCAAATCTTGATCCCAGCACATCTCAACTCTGGGCTGAAGAGGCTTCTTCTAACAGGAGGATAATTAATTGATTCAGTCTTCAATATCCCTGCTCTGACTGCTAACAGGCATGTGCATCAGTACTACTGAACTCAATAGGAACAAAGAGATGAAAATTATATCTAACTAATTAATTACTGCTGCAATGACACAATTTGAGCTCTCACATTTCTGCCTTTTTTATAAGAATTGTTGGTTAGAAACACACTTGGAGCAGAATTCCAAATAATCATAAAACAACTTATGCCTATTCTACAAACATCTCTAATTCAAATCTCTACAGAGTCTTTATAATAGTCATGTATTTGATTCCAATATTAGAATATTTTTCTCCTTTCAAATCTCTTGAGATCTGGTGTGAAATTATCTTCCAGACAAAGGATGATGATGCACAGGAAAGCAATGAACTGAAATGTATTAAAATCAAGTTGTTGAAGTCTAAATCGCTCAGAATTTGTAGTCACAGGGACCCTACTTACTAAGCCAAAGAGAATATGTAACGTTGTAAGATTTGCACATCACCCTAGAAAGAAAAGCAAAGTATCATGTAAAGACCCAGGAGACTGAAAGATTAAAAAGCTGCAGGCTTCTCAGTGTTCAAGAATTGTTATCTCAACTTCTATTAAACATCCCAGACATGCAGCAGTTGCTGGGAAGTACAAAAACATTCAGCAACTCACAGCCCCTTAAGCCATAACCTGAACTGTTAACTATATTTACCACCGAAAGACAACTGTACATTTAGAAATACATACTCATTTAGGCTGGGAAAGACCTTTAAGGTCATTGAGTCTAACCATTTACCTAACACTGCCAAGTCCACCACTAAACCACATCACTAACCAACACATCTACAAGTCTTTTCAGTAACTCCAGGGATAGTGACTCAACTGCTTTCCCGGACAGCCTACTCCAGGGCTTTGCAACCATTCTGGTGAACAAATTATTTCTAATATCCAACCTAAACCTTGCCTAGCTCAACTTGAGGCTGTTTCCTCATCCTATCACTTAACACTCACCCAACTGCAACCTCCTTTTGGGTAGTTGTAGAAAGGAATAAGGCATTCCTTCAGCCTCCCCTTCTNTTCTCCAGGCTAAACCACCCCAGCTCCCTCAGCCTCTCCTCATAGGGTTTGTGTTCCAGGCCCCTCACCAGCTTTGTTGCCCTTCTCTGGACACGTTCCAGCACCTCAACATCTCTCTTGAATTGAGGAGCCCAGAACTGGACACAGTACTCAAGGTGTGGCCTGACCAGTGTTGTGTACAGGGGAACAATAACCTCCCTCATCCTACTGGCCACACTGTTCCTGACACAGGCCAGGATGCCACTGGCTTTCTTGGCCACCTGGACACACTGCTGCTTCATCTTCAGCCTACTATCCACCAGTACCCCCAGGTCCCTTTCCTCCTGGCTGCTCTCCAGACACTCTGTCTCCAGCCTGTAGCGTTGCTTGGGGTTGTTGTGGCCAAAGTGCAGAACCCTGCACTTGGCCTTGTTAAATTTCATCCCATTGGCCTCTACCCACCCATCCAGCCTGTCGTGGTCCCTCTGGGGACCTAAACACTCCCAGTCTGGGGACTAAACAATCCCAGTTCCCTCATCAGCTCCTCATTAAGACCTTTTCTCTGTATCCATCACTAGCTTTGTTGCCCTTCTCCGGACATGCTCCAGCAACTCAATTTTATTCTTGTAGTGAGGGGAAAATTGCTTCCATATTCCTGTTGAGCACACTTTCTAACGTAAGGCAGGATGCTCTTGGCCTTTTTGTCCACTTGGGCACACCACTGCCTCACAGTCAGTCAGCTGTTTACCAATACTCAAGGGCCTTTTCCTCCATGCATGGGGTTGTTGCACCTGGCACTTAGCCTTCTTAAATTTTGTATCACTGGCCTCAACCCATCAACGTAGTCTATCCAGGTCCTTCTGTAGAGTCACTCTACCCTTGAGCAGATAAATACTTTCACCCAGCTTGGTGTCATCTGCAAGCTTCTTCAAGGTGCACTCAATCCTTTCATCTGTATCATTGATAAAAATACTAAAAAGAACTGGCCCTGGTACTGGACCCTGAGGAACACCACTTTTGACCAGTTACCAACTGGATTTAACTCTGTTCACCACCACTCTCCAGACTCAGACAGTTTTTTTACCTAGTGAATAATATAATATAATACAATATAATATATTCCAGAAGCACGTGAGAGACAGTCTGAAAGGCTTTACTAAAGTCCTGGTAAATAACATCCACAACTTTTTCCTCATCCACTAAGCATGTCACCTTGTCACAGCAGGGATCAGGTTAGTGAAACAGGACCTCCTCATCATAAACCCACGCAGACCAGGCCTTATCCTGTATGTGTCATATAATGGCACTCAAAATGATCTGTTCCATAACAACAACGTCAGACTGACAGGCCTGTAATTACCCAGATGCTCCCTCTGGCCCTTCGTCTAGATGGGACCATGCTTCAGTGAACTAGGACCTCTTTGGTTAGCCAGGAGTGTTGGTAAATGACAGAAACTGGCTTGGCGAGTACTTCCACCAGCTCACTCGGTATCCTTTGATGGATCTTATCCAGCAGCATAGACTTGTGTGTGTTTCAGTGGTGCAGATGTCGTTTGGCTCTGTGGGTTTTGTGTCTTGAAAACAATTAGTTTTACCCATTAAAGACTGAGGAAAAGAAAGGCATCAAGTACCTCAGTCTTTTCCTCATCTTTGGTCACTATGTTTTCTTCTACATTCAGTTAAGGATGGAAATGCTCCTTAGCTCTCCTTTTGTGGCTAATATGTTGTCCTGGAGTCCTGTGTACCCCAAAATTCCTCTCCCTCTGTGGTTTGTATGGGAGAAGAAAAGGTGCAAAAAGACCTGTTCCCCCACCACCACCTTGCAGGCGTGAAGGGGGGGAGCAAGGGACCCTTTCGGCATGAGGGGTGCCCTGTGCAGGGCCCACGCTGGAATCAGCTGGGGATTGGCTGTGTTCTTCACACCTAGCAAGTGGTAACTCAGCTCCTTGTGTAGGAAGGGTATAAATAATTGGGGGGCTTCCCACCTTGGAGTTCATTCCCACCTTGGGAGTTCTCCCTCGCTTGGATAGCTTCTGCACAAGGAACCCCTGGAGCTTTGAAAGACAAGCTCCATCTTAATCACCCTTTAAGGCTGGAGAGGTGGGGCCAGGCCAACCTCATGACGTTTAACAAGGCCAAGTGTAAGGTCCTGCACCTGGGTCAGTGCAATCCCAGGCACAGATACAGGCTGGGTGATGAATGGCTGGAGAGCAGCCCTGAGGAAAAGGACCTGGGGGGTCTGGGTTGATGAAAAGCTCAACATGAGCCGGCAGTGTGCACATGCAGCCCAGACAGCCAACCGTGTGCTGGGCTGCATCAAGAGAAGTGTGGCCAGCAGGGCAAGGGAGGTGATTCTCCCCCTTTACTCTGCTCTCGTCAGACCNCCTGGAGGCGTTTAAAGCCAGGCTGGATGCGGCCTTAAGCAACCTGCTCTAGTGGGAGATGTCCCTGCCTATGGCAGGGGGTTGGAGCTGGATGATCCTTGAGGTCCCTTCCAACCTAAACCATTCTATGATTCTATGAATTCAGACCACCAAGGTGAAACTTCATCTTAGGGACCTAGATGAATTGTTGCTCTGCTCTGTGACAAACTTCATAGTGTAAGTACTGAAGCTTGTACAAAAGGAACAGACTTGGACCAGCTATTAATTCTGTTCTGATGTGGCACAAAGCTCCAAGACGGTACTGTGACAAAAGAGGAAAGCCTTGTACAGAGATCTAAGCAGCAGTGTTCATACTCATCAACAGTGCTAATAGTGTGCAAGATAAAAATAACAATCAGATCAGCATACCCCTTATACCAGGACTACATCTTGGACTCCAACCAGGAAAAAAAGTAAGAAAGAAAGGCAAAGGTGCCTTTCAAGGAGCTCAATAACAGAGGAGCAGGAAGGGCATCTTGTGCCATTTAAAGCAGCACTAGAGGTAGGGAAGCTCTGCAGAGGGACTTGGATAGACTGGATCAATGGACCAATGATAGTAGGATGAGCTTCAACAAGGCCAAATACCAGGTCCTGCACTTGGGTCACAACAACCCTATGCAACACTACAGGCTTGGAGCAGTGTGGCTGGAAATCTGCCTAACAGAAAGGTATCTGGGTGTTCTGATCAACAAGCAACAGAATATGAGCCAGCAGTGTGCCCAGGTGGCAAAGAAAGCCAATGGCATCCTGGCTTGTATTAGAAATGCTGTGTCCAGCAAGAGTAGGCAGGTGATTGTCCTCTTGTACTCGGCTCTGGGGAGGCCATATCTAAAGTAGTGTGTTCAGTTTTTGGGCACCTCAATAAAAAAGAGATGTGGAGGTGCTGGAGTGAGTGCAAAGGAGAGCAATGAAGCTTGTGAAGAGTCTGAAGAACAAATTTCACGAGGAGCAACTAAGGGAGCTGGGGCTGTTTAGTTTAAGGAAGAGGAGGATGAGGGGACACCTCATTGCTATCTACAGCTACATGAAGGGGCATTGTGGAGAGGCTGATGCTGGTCTCTTCTCACAGATAATTAGTGATAGAACAAGAGGCAACGGCCTCAAGCTGTAAGACTGGCCTCAAGCTGAGGTTTAGACTGGAGATTAGGAAACACTTTTTCACAGAAATAGCAGTCAGGCATTAGAATGGGCTGCCCAGGGAGGTGGTAGAGTCACCAATCCTGGATATGTTTAAAGCACTTGAATGTGGTGCCTGGGGGTATGGTTTAGGGGTGAACCTTGTAGAGTAGGGTTATCAGTTGGACTTGGTGATCCTGAAGATCTTTTCCAACCTGAACATTTCCTTGATTCTGCGAACACTAGACCCTCAGATAAAGGATTCATATCCCAGTTTCTTTAAAGATTAGAAGCCTCAGATACTTTGCCTTCTGTAGGGCAGAAATGAATGAAGGAAAAACCAGATATTGAATTTTTTATTACTAAATTTAAAGTAAACAAGTTTCTAGCACCTAACAAATTCTGATACTCTTGTTTGCAAAGTCATTGGAAAGGAACTGGTTGGGGATTACAAACAGGTGAGAAATAAACAGGATCACAGTATTGCCATTCATGTTACAGTAATGCTTACAACTGTGGCAATTCCTGAATGGACAGAAAGCAAGAGTAACTCTGTAGTCACTAGAACAGAGCAGTGTGATCTGTGTAGTTTCACACAATGCATTTACAGCTTTTGAGAACAAAGGTACTTAAAAATGAATAGAAAATTTAGAAGCCTGAATTATCCCTTCTACTGTAGACAAAATATAAAAAGATTCTAGTAATGAAGTAGTGGTCTGGGATATGACCTATATTTTACTAAGGAAGAAATTGTGAGGAGGCTTTCTGACAAAATGTGCAGTTACAGGATGAGAATATACACATCACTTCTAAATTAAGTCAAAATAGACTGAACACTTTCAGTCCAAAAGTCACCAAATACAGAATGTAAATGATTAGGCAGTGTGATATATAAATAATAATAGATATATATTATAAATAGTAATATATAAACAATAATATATAGCCTACATTATTTATAAAAAGCATTAATACAAAATTAACAGAACACCAAACACTGTATTCTATCACTCCATTGGGGACCAAACCACTGGGCTCCTGTACTAATCTCAACACACATACACATGAAGTGAACCACAGTGGAATGAAGAATTAATGAACATCACAAGACTACCATGATACTATTCTGATGTGTTTTAACATTATAATTTTTAGCTCAAATATAAAGAGGTCAGACAGAAAAGCTGATGCTTTGGTTTGATTTGTAGAATGAAGTGGATCTGAAGCCACTGAAACAGACCTGGACTCCTATCCTTGCCCACTCAGAAGGGTAATTTTCCAGATTACAACCCTATTGAATTAAGTCTGCTGGAGTTATACTCAAAATATAATAAATGTACATGAGATACTATGTAATTCCAAAAAATTCCAATGGCAACTAGTACTTCAGTTTTAAGTAGTAGATAAAAGCTATCATGCATTGGGTCAAATGGAATTTCATGGTTCCTTGCACACAATTATATTTGTGGGGTTTTAAACTTTATCTCAACACATAAACATGTTTTCAGCTAAAAGTGAGTATTAATGGAAATGATAGTTGCAACAATTAAACAACTACTTGGATGACATTGCATATTTTATTTTTTTACTCTAACCCTCATTCTGTAACCTTCATATGGGACTAACAGTCATGTGATGTTTAAAAAACAGTTGTTTTTCAAATGCAGACATCTGCCACCTAATGATACAACCTGGAAAAGAGATTTTTCAATGTAGGTGCAACTGAAATTGCTTCTCAGAAATTCTGCAGTTAGGTGGCTAATACAGTCTCAATCATCCATTAACACACACACACAAATATCAAGAGACACAAAAATAAGGCAGGTTGGGAATCTAAAAATGCAGAAAGAATGGGTTAAGAAGTTTTCAAAAGAAGAAAATTCCTCTCTACTTTCCTGCCCTCACTGCATTCACACAAGTAGAGACTCCTTCCTGTTTTCAAGGCATTGATCAAATCCAGAGCATTTTCACACAAGAGATATTACAGAATCACAGAACACCTTGAGTTTGAAGAACCTTGAAGATCATCTAGTTACAATCTACCCCTGCCATGGACAGAGATGTCCTACTAGACCAGGTATTTCACTCAGGAACAAGTGTTTTCCCACAGATGTCATCTCACTGTGACACAGTTCTGAGTTGTTTTTGAACTCTGTGAATTCTCATATCAAAAGGGCTTTGAATTTTCTTTCTTTTAGTACCATGTCCTTCTAAAGACTCCTCTCTCTGTTATAGTTTGAATGTTTGCTAGTTATTAACAAGTTCTGTTCAGTATTATTCCTAGAATGTCTTCCATAACTGTGTAAGATCCCAAATAATATTAAAATTCAGTGGTTTGGGTGGTGAGAGTTCAGAATATTGAAGTTAATAAATTATATATTTTTACAGAATATTATTTCTCACCAATTAATTTCTCCCCTCCGCCACAATTGGCGTAGGCGGAAGGATACCCCTCCGTGACAATATATAACAGTTNAGTTAGAAGACAATGAAAAACAATAATAATAATAATAATAATAATTTTTAAAAATTTAAATCCAAATACATTCTTCAGAATGTCTGAGGTTTAATATTATAGCTCTGAGACACAAGTATTGCACAGGTGGAAGTATGGGTTTGAGACCACTGAACATTAGATTTTCCCCATACATCACAATTACAGGAACATCTGTGCTAAGTAGCCTCATATCACACTAATGTGACAATTTAAGAAGTGTTCAAGAAGCTCATTCTCATTTCTACAAACAGCAGCAACTAACTCTAGGACTTCTGTTTAAAAATATGGGTTAAGAGTTAAATTCCCAATTACTGCTATAACAAAGTATCACAATACCTGCACCTAGAATTAAAACAATTGGTTGTGACTTTTTTAGATCACTTTATTTTATCCAAAACAGTTCCATTCTCCTCAACATGGAAATAAGGCATAAACCAGCTTCCTTTTATCACAAAATCATCCTCATTTCAACAGTATGTAGGGAAAGTATGATAATGAACGAAAGTGCGAAGACAGATCTGAAAAGCAAAGAACAGAGGAAAACATTTTTTTTTTTTATTAGCGCATAAGAAGAAGAGAGGAAGAACAGCAAATACATGGAAAACCAAGAGGGGATAAAGAAAACATTGTAAAAATAAAATGGAGAGGGAGCAAAGGTGAAGGAATAATTTAAAAGGAAAAAGATACCATATGCTTCTAGGTAAAAGCTCATTTTCCCTCTTGAAGCCCAAAAATGAAAAAGGAGTTTAGAACTTGCCATCAAGATAGCAAGTGCACGAGGACCAACTGCTGAGGAAAAGCATCCTTCCATCAGGTCGCACAAATAAAATTAATCATGAAGAAAATCAAGTAATTGTTAAATTGCTTTGGGGTTGCAGACAAGAGTAGAGTACTACACGCTCTAGAAGTAGCACCCATTACCTATCATGCATTATCAACAAGGCATGGAGGAACAAGGATACAATAGACCTTCAGCCTGTACAGAACTGCAATGGTTCACAGTGCCCCTCATTTTCTAGTGTCCCTAACATACACACTTGCTCCTTAGAACAACTCAACTCCTTCCTTTCTCA
>WAAF01018806.1:612164-635323 GCA_013400475.1 Tricholaema leucomelas | reverse complement strand
GGGTCCCTTCCATCCCCTAACATCCTGTGATAATCATATGAATTGTATCCAAAAGCCAGTTTTTGACACAAATGCCTAATATTTTAAGAAACAAATAATAACTAAAAGTTAAGAGTAACTCAAATCCTCCAAACAATCCTCCATCTCTGACAAGAATCAGAGTACAACAAACCTTTAGAGAATAACCCTTTAATGTAGTTTTCGGTGGAGCCTGAGAGGTAAATCACTCAGATGTGTATCTGTAGTTCAAGGGAAAAAAGTTAGACCACCTCAAGCTATTTTATAGCCTTGATTTCAACTACAGAGCACAATTTCATATATTGATGTAAAACATTTGTGAATCATAGAAATCTTATTCCTGCTCCAAACTGAACACCATCACATATCCTGAAAAGAAAGAAGCAAACAATGTAAGTGATATATAAGCTACTGGTAAAATAAATTCTCCCTAGCTGCAAATTCCCAAGGTTTTTCAGTCTTTAGAAAGTTACAATTAACATTTTAGCTGACAAAGGGGGATTTTCTTGCCAGTCTGTCACCCATAGGAGTATTTCTTATTTGCAAAATAAAGTCCATCATTTTCCAATTGCTATTATTCATTCATGTGTCAGAAATGACAAGGAGAAACACAATCCAGCTCCTCTACAAAATACAGAGCATCTCACACAATACTCACAAACAAGAACACATCCCCTGAAGCTTTATTGTGTACTCTAATATTTGCTTGATGTAAGATAATTGGTTGCTAACAAATTGATTTGTTGTCCTTCTATCTATAAACTTGTCTTCATTTTTCAAGCAGAGACACTGAACTGAGTATTAATCCAATCACTTGGTTTTGGCAGACTTAAGCAAAACCCTGCAAGCTGTTTGAGGGATCGTTTTCCCTACAGAAATTAAACCTACTACACAGCTATTCACACATTTCCATAACTGATTTCGAGTTCAATGAACTCTAAAACTTTAGAAAGAAATTCTGAAGCCAAGAACTACTGCAAAACCAGCACAAATAAAGCAAGCTGAAAGGAGAGCACCAAGTGCTTAAAAATCTCTTCTATTTTGTTGATTCTATGCCAGTACAAAGGCAGAGAGGAATTCCCTCTGGCAAAACAAGAGAGAATCTTTAAAATCAGTTACTACTAAAGAAATGAGTGTTAAACACAAACCTGTCACCAGACTGTACTCCCAGGGGAAAACAGTAGTTGAGCTCTAATCTGGCAATGTTCCCAAGTCGGAGCACTATTCCAGTACCGTAAGACCATCGGATACACTCTGCCAGTTTCTGCAGGTGAGCTCTGGGGCCATCGCCTGAAAGCAAGAGAGCAGGAGATGAAGACTCAAAGCAGACTGTTAGGGTGGTCAGAGGCTAACTGGATTTTCAGAGCTAGAATACAGAGTACTTAGGAGCACATCCTGTAGATTCATAATTGATTTACTGCCCACAACTCCCATAAATGCCAAGTACCTTGGACTCAGAGCACAATACTTTTGGATGCATTTCTGGCCAATCCTCATTTCTCACTCTAAGATACCTACTTGCACAAATCTGAAAATAGGTACTAAAGACTTAAGTATCTTTAGTGGGTCACTACAAGCTTTAGTTCATTAATCTACTTTCCAATTATACATAAATGTCTCACTCCTGTAAGGAGGACTCTTCTCTGTCACCAAGCAAGGCAGACATTACAAGGTCACAGGATGTTAGAGGTTGGAAGGGAGATACATAAATCATCACGTCCAACCCCCTGCCAGAGCAGGACCATGGAATCTAGCTCAGATTGCACAGGAATGCATCCAGACAGGTCTTGTAGGTCTCTAGAGAAAGAGACTCTACAAACTCTCTGGAGAGCCTGTTCCAGTGCTCTGTGAGCAGTAAAGAAGCTCTTCCTCACGTTGAGATGGAACCTTCCGTGCTATATTTTATACTCATTACCCTTTGTCCTGTTACAGGACACAACTGAAAAGAGTTTGTGCCCTCCCTCTTGACACCCTGCCCAGATTACCTGTTGATCAGATTACCTTCCCCTGAAGCTACCTGAATATATGCTGTATCAAACATCAAATATCAGTATGTCCCAAATCTGACTGAAAGGATACTGGAAAGTCATACACAAGTGCACTGAAATATATCTTGAAAGAAGTTTGGAATGGAAGGAAAAAGAAACCACACCAGTCACATCAGCTACCACACCTTCATCCACACTAATGCCACCCATTCTTCATTCAGTTCATCCCAGTAAACATCGGAATCCCACTAAAAGATCATCTTCCAATCTCCCTTCAGAATGGTGTGAGATAACAGAGGTTATAACCACCAAACCAATTCACTTAGCTCTCTTTCCTACAAGTTGGGCTAGAAAAATGACTGGCAATCTGTCACATACACACGGTAATAGCAGCAGCTTTTTGACAGAAACCAAAACACATGCAGTAAACAAACTGCTTCTGAGTAAAGACACAGAACAACTCTCCTTCTCGCTTTCATATGTAGAGAGAAGCAGAGGTTTTGTTGTATGTGGTTCTACTGAGTCTTACCATAGTTAAGATTGCAGAGGTTTCCAGCATTAAGAAAGAAATGCGTTCGGAAAAGGTCTCCAAACCCTCCCTGGCCTGGTCGGAAAGGGAGAGGGGTATATAGATGCAAGCCACCAGCCCAGTAGGCTTCTCCTCCCAAGTAATCACCTATGGAGGTAAAATGTTGGAATAAAAGCATTTCCTGTGGCATATATTGAAAGAAGCAGTTGTTTAAGGGACAAGAACACATCCTCAAGTTAGTTTACGTTGCACTTCTACCTTTTACAGCTCTAGTCACTTGCCTCTAGTACTCTGCAGCCTCACCAGTTCCTTACCCCTTCCAAAGGACTTGCCCTTAGTTCACTGCATTCCCTCACCACAACAGCCTGAGGCAAGCAGCTACTTGTGGTTCAGAAACTATCTTCTCAACGTCTCTGAAATAACTGCCTTACTTTTAAAAACGGGAAACTGCTACAACTGAACAATTAGCACTAAAACATCCCCAATCGGTTGGTAATGGCAAGTCAGCAGCAGAGCCAAGACTGGAACTGAGGAAGCGCCTGGTTTTCAAAGCACCTTTGTTGATCAGATTACCTTCCCCTGAAGCTAACTGAAGACAAGCTGTCTCAAACAGATTTAATGTGGCTGTTGCTAAGTGGTACCAGCTTCTGGGCACTTTTTCAGCTGGAAGGTAGGTTGCTTTAATTAAAGTGACACACAGGAAGTATGCAAGTCTGAACATAGGCTTGGTTTACAAAATGAGCTTAAGGCTTAACTAAGCACTGCTGGACTTTATTTCACTGTGAACACACACAAAAAGATCAAAGACCCATGTTTTCTCTGGTTCAAAATGCAGAATGAGTGCAGTTTTTTTTAAGCTATATAAGGCTTAAGGACAAAATCTGACTCTGTTACCCTCTAAGACTTAAGAGTATTGTCGGAGGAATGAGACTTGAAAGTTTCATACCTTCACTCTGGGGCCCAATGCTGTACATACTGAATCCACGCACGCTTGTTGGTCCACCAAGGTAAAACCTAGTGAAGGCAGGCAAATTTAATTTAATGCTTTTTAAATCACAGAATCATAGAATGGTTGAGGTTGGAAGGGACCTCAAGGATCATCCAGCTCCAACCCCCTGCCATAGGCAGGGACACCTCCCACTAGAGCAGGCTGCTCAAGGCCTTATCCAGCCTGGCTTTAAACGCCTCCAGGGAGGAAGCATCCACAACCTCCCTGGGCAACCTGTTCCAGTGTCTTACCACCCTCACTGTAACGAACTTCCTCCTAACATCCAGTCTAAATCTCCCCTCTTCCAGTTTAAACCCATTACCCCTCATCCTGATATTACTAGACCTTGTCAATAGTCCCTCCCCAGCCTTCCTGTAGATATGTCTGTTCAAGAGATCATCTAGCCATGCTTATAACAATGGTTTTCAGAGTTACAGGTAGCTTTGTAACAGATTTAGTAAAGTGCATTTAAGGTAGTACAAGAAATTATATCTACGTCTAAATCTTGATGTATTTGGCCCAAAGGAATAAATGGAAGTAATAAACATTACAAAAACAAAACAATACAATCAGTCTTCCATCACTTAGAGAGATGAAAATAGAAGGATCTCCAGCACTGAAGAATCAGAATACTATCTGACTCTGTTTGTTGTAATTTGAAGTTGACATTTTTTATAGTAAATAAATCTAAGACTAAATGGTTTCTGCTAGTGATTTTTAAAACACAAGTATTAGAGGTTAAAGTTGTCTAAAAAGTCAACCTGGTTACAACATGGCTTTGCTTCCCTCAATTCAAGAGAGATGTTGAGGTCATGAAACGTGTCCAGAGAAGGGCAACGAAGCTGGTGAAGGGCCTGGAACACAAACCCTATAAGGAGAGGCTGAGGGAGCTGGGGTTGTTTGGCCTGGAGAAGAGGACGCTCAGGGGGGACCTCATTGCTGTCTACAACTACCTGAAGGGAGGTTGTAGCCAGGTGGGGGTTGGTCTCTTCTCCCAGGCAACCAGCAACAGAAGAAGGGGACACAGTCTCAAGTTGTGCTAGGGAAAGTATAGGCTGGATGTTAGGAGGAAGTTCTTCACAGAGAGAGTGACTGGCATTGGAATGGGCTGCCCAGGGAGGTGGTGGAGTCACCATCCCTGGAGGTGTTCAAGAAAAGACTGGATGAGGCACTTAGTGCCATGGTCTAGCTGACTGGATAGGACTGGGTGATAGGTTGGACTGGATGATCTTGGAGGTCTCTTCCAACCTGGTTGATTCTATGATTCTACAAGCACCTACAGCATTACCTATACCTGATACAACACTGTGCAGATGGTAAATACCATTCTGCAACCACACATTTTGGCTGGGAGAGCTACTACACAACAAATTCCAAATTTATACTACTCCAACACAAAATTCACAACCAGAAAGCATGGCTGTGACTACTACATGCAGTTAAAGCTAACTAGAAACACACTGTTCTCCTCAAAACCAGAACTGCTACTGGTTCTTCTCTTCTAAAGCAGGAGTTTTCTTTATATATTATCTGCATTGATTGAAAAAAAACCATTAAGAATCATATAGATAAACCCTTGCCTGTCAGCTATACTGGATGGCTTGTCTCCAATAGGTACCAGTATTCCACCCCAAAGTGACGCTGAGAAAACCTTTGGAGAAAAGAAGAGAAGCCTTTTATGAATACACATTACTTAATTTTGCTAAAACTGGTAGTAGTAACATTTTGTCCCTCGGTAGCAGGCAGAGCTCCCATTCACCTGTCAGAAAATTACAGCTGATCTCTGGTGTGTGTCTCTCACACTATCCTCACAGGTATTTTCAGGGAACTGTTGATGACTGCTGCCCTCTTTCTTTGATGCAGTGCTACACTCACTCAGCTCCTATTTTCTTAACAGGTTTTAAGTCTTGAAACAAGACAAGACTGCTGGCATAAAGTACTCGTGGCAATTTTAAACCCAAAGGAGGCTAAGTCCAAACAAACAGCTACCAAAAATGTACAATTATTATTTGTCTGTGAGTTAGCCTTATCATGAAGTGAAACCACCTTCTGCAATTCACTAGATGGACCTCAAATATGCATACAGCTTTGCTGCTTACCTACACAGTAACTCTTAGCAGCCAAACCACTGTCATGAACACCTGTAATCATTTGTTTGCTGCCTGTGTACAATGTATAAGTGTTACATCCAGATGTGAGGTCTGTTGTCAATACCAAGGGCAAAGGTTATCAATAATGTCTCTAATTTTACAGCACACTCTTGCTACCTTCTGCACTGGGAGTCCCCAGAAGCCTCCCCTGCCATTATCAGATGTTACCTCATCAGGCAGTGCACACTTGTGGCTGCACAACACACTGCATATGCAAAAGCCAGTTGTGCACAAGTCTACATTCATCAATGGTGTGTGACACAAAATGATGTACACCTCGTGATGAGATCCACTTCACTTTCACTCACATCATGGCCATACAAGCAGTCATGGGAAAGAGCCAAGTCCTCTTTGCATAGCTGTAAAGCCATTAAATTACTTCCTAGGAGAGCACACTGCCTTTCTCAGCTGAAAGTCAGCAAAAAAGTGAGGTGAAGTGTACTCATCAGGCAATGTCTCTTCTTCCACGTGCAAGGTACAAATATGATAATAAAAATGGTTATAACAAACAGCTTTAAAAAGCCCTTCTGTGTTAGCCTCACTGGTCTAATCCAAGAGCTTCACTGCACTGAGTCACCTCCAAGTAACAAGCATGAAGCAGCAGGCACACAGATCCTTACAGCATCATTTCAGGAGTATCTACAGAAGTAGCTTTTTCAGTTGTACTGTTGGTGTAATACTCTTCCAGTATCCTAAAATTTCTCCATTACCCTAGTACTTCTTAAAAGGTTATAAAGAGACAAAGATCTCAATCCTTTCTTTCTTTTGGTTAAGTGATTTTCAACTTTTTTTTAGTATATTTGAATGCAAGTTTTTAAATCATCACAGTGAAGTTGTTGTTTAATTCCCCATACAGCTATGAGACCAATTCTCCACTCAGCTAAGAAACAACAACTTACTGCACATCTACACACTACACATGATCTTAGCAACAAGGCTGGTGAAGGGCCTGGAACACAAACCCTATGAAGAGAGGCTGAGGGAGCTGGGGTTGTTTAGCCTGGAGAAGAGGAGGCTCAGGGGTGACCTCATTGCTGTCTACAACTACCTGAAGGGAGGTTGTAATCAGGTGGGGGTTGGTCTCTTCTCCCAGGCAACCAGCAACAGGACAAGGGGACACAGTCTCAAGTTGTGCCAGGGGAGTATGTATAGGCTGGATGTTAGGAGGAAGTTGTTGCCAGAGAGAGTGATTGGCATTGGAATGGGCTGCCCAGGGAGGTGGTGGAGTCATCATCCCTGGAGGTGTTCAAGAAAAGCCTGGATGAGGCACTTAGTGCCATGGTCTAGTTGACTGGATAGGGCTGGGTGATAGGTTGAACTGGATGATCTTGGAGGTCTCTTCCAACCTGGTTGATTCTATTCTATCTCCACGTGGCAAAGAATTTCTTCCTAAATACAGACAGAATATTTCTAGAATATATTTTTTCCCTGTGAGGGTGACAGAACCCTGGAACAGGCTGCCCAGGGGGGTTGTGGAGTCTCCACTTCTGGAGATATTCAAGACCCGCCTGGATGCATTCCTGTGTGGTCTGGTATAGGTGACCCTGCTCTGGCAGTGGGGTTGGACTGGATGAGCTTTCAAGGTACCTTCCAGCCCCTGACATTCTGTGATACTGAAATTCTTATTTCACTAAGTAGAAAAACTATTTCCACTTAATACTAGATCTATGCTGTTAAAGCTGCCTCAAACTTAGTACCTCTGTGTTCTGATAAGAAGCTGAAGTGCATTAAACATGACTTTGGATTGTAGTTATCCAACATTGTTTCCTCTGGAAGCAGCCTAATTGGTATACACAAGAACTGCTCTGCCAACCAAACCAGAACTTTTAAGTGACAATGATACAGGAATTCATTTCAAAACCACACAGGGAGTCCAAACTTAAGTACTAATGTAGGCACCACACCATAAGGTCTGTGATGTGTTCTGTCTATGGGCTGGGCAGACTGGGATCTCAGACAAACCTCTCATGGTAACCTGTGTCTTTCTTACCAGAACTTAGATTGTTCACTATGCAGAAAACCTTGCAGTTGTTCCACCACAGTGCTAAGCCTGCAGTCACCCCATTCTTTCCCAATAACTGTACATAGAATTACATGCTGTGGTATCAAAATCAGTAGTCATATGGTCATAATTTACAACAGCAAATGAAAACTAAACCTAGATTAGTCAGAATATTCATAGCCATGTGGAAGAGACAGAATAAAGACCACAGTAAGGTTCTGGAGGAAAAAAAAATATTTAGAAAACAACAAAACAAAACAAACAAACAAAATCACTCTTAAGAAAGATGGCAAAGAACAGCCATGCCCAACACTGCTTCTGAAAGGAAAACAGTTCATGTGGTTAACTTTCAAACAAGTAGCTCTTTCCAAAATGCCCACTTCAGGTGACTGTACATGGCAAGAAACTCAGGTTAAAAATAAAGAGTGCTTCACTTTCAAAAAACCAAATCAAGGTATCTATACCCTCCCATCTTTCACTTCCATAGCCTTTTTCAAAGTGGAAAAAAACAAAATCTCAAGACACAGATCGAGTAACCTCATTTGTTATCTCAGATCAACTAATACAGTCTTTTGAAAAGCTTACCGAATCCCAGAGCAGTTGCTTATTCAACTGAAATTCAAAATCCTCCTTCAGAAAGCTCACATCTCCACCTGTATAGCCAGCCAACTCCTGCAGAGACAGAAATGTATCCAAGTTGTAATGGATATGACATGCTTCTTCCTTCTAAAGGTTCGTCATGTCTGCAGGAGCAGTGTTTCTGCACACGAGGTACAGATAAAGCGGTATGAAGAGACAACTGAATTTGAAACCAATGCAGAAGCCACATATGACAATCAGAACAATGAACTGCATTTTTTTCTTCCATATATTAAGCCAAGGTATGGCTTTCTAAGCCATTTGGTAAGTGATGGCAAAATAGAATGGAGCTACTAAACTCAGCAGCTAAAATCACATCTCTTGTTGTATTTACCTAGACCTGAGAAGATTTAATATGTGCTAAAGCAAGGCTGAAGAACCACACAGCCCCTTGCATTACACCAGTGCCAGTTGAAAATAACTCTGAATTATAACCACCTTTCTAACTGAGAAACAGAATAGTTCACTGCTGCTTACAGGCACACTAGCACTTCTAGTTCCAATGATATCTCAAAGCACTAAGGAAGAGAATGCTTCTAAAGCATTAACCCCTATAGCAGAAAGCCAGCTTTTCTCAAAGCTCTGTAAGCAACAGGAGTGCAAGCCATTTTCTGTACCAAAATGATGCATTTGTATGCTCTTGGCAGTTTTTACCTATCTTATTTTTTATTGTAAGACCTACAAACTTCTTAAGCTAGCAACATGACCACAGCCTGGCAGTCTTACCTTGCATTTAGGAAACAAGGCCTAGTACCTACTGTAAAGGGTAAATACTGTCAGGGATAATGTAACTCAGCTCACAGTGAGATAAAGTGGCTCTGCTTTTTGATCTTTGGTACACAAACAAGAATTTGCCACCAAAAGCAGTGTAAACACTTCACATAACTGTCTCTTAGTCAATTAAAAATTACATTTTAACTTTGATATTAGTGTTAAAAATTACTAAGTAGATAAATAAAGCCTTAGTCAAACACACTTCAGAGATAAAATCCAATAACAGTATAAGATGATTTAATAATACCTGATTGATTTTTAGCAAAGCACCTCGTCTTGGCAAAATGGAAGAGTTCCGGGAGTCAATAACCATAGCATGCTGAAAAGCATCAAACAGTTACTGTTAGCTTCTGGTATCTGCTGAACAGCACAGAGGGGACACTTCTATTTCCCTGCAGTGAAAGACAGCCACAGCTCTGGCTAAAGCTCTGTGGGTCTGAGAGCCACACCAAATACACACACTCCCACCCCTCTTTTTGGCCATGGTGCACACAAGAAATCACCAATTTTGTGACAGTAACCTACAATTTGCAATCTGGAAGTTAAAGATGGGATGGTAGTTTGAGGTGTCCCAGGTTTCCTTAAGAAGACCACAGAGTCAAAGTCCCATCCCAGGGGACAGACTTGGTTGTCCCAGGATACTGTAACATTGCTATTCTATTCTGCTTTCCAGTATCACAGCTCATAAGGCAGTGCCTGGCTGATACTGCTCTCTCGTCTTCTCCCTGCCTCTCCTCCCTTCACTTCCCTCTCCGGGCAGAGCACATCCCTCCTTATCTCATGGTCTGTGTATGGGAGATGGCTCTGAGCTGCAGGGAATTCTGAGCTGCCTCATGCAGCCTAATGAGGCCTTGTAGGCCTAAACTGGGGAGGGCAGCTCTGGCCTACTCTCAGGCTTGCTGAGGATGGAAGGAGTGGAGGATTCTAGATGGATTTAGTCGAATAGATTTGGCTTAGCTTGAGGATGTATTCGTTCTACCTGACTGCCTCTTACATATATGCACTAGTAAACAGAATCTCCCTTTAAACTTCCAATCACTGTGCTGTACCTTCGTTCTTACGCTACAAAAGGAATAAGGGTCACTTCTGTCCTCCAGTTCTGGGTAGCTCATGGCCTCAAAATGGGACAATGGCAAGTGACAGAAAAAACTCAGAAGGGGCACAGTGACTGCAGGATGAGAAAATCTGCTGATCCTGTCTTCACTATAAAACAGTTCTGCAAAAAGAGGTGGCAGAAAACACGGAGGGAGGCTCTGCAGAAAGAACAAGTTAGCCCAAGTGACAGTCAAAATGCACCAGTCAGGTAGGAGAATGTTTTCTAGTTGGCCCTCCTGGATGACTATGTGAATGACAAACAGTGAAAGATGTCTGAAGTACATCTCATCAGCTAGTAAAACAAAAAGCTCCTACTAAGGCAGAAACTATCATTCAAAAGTATTAAGTGACTTAAAGTAACGTGCTTCAAAAATTGTGAGGAAAAAGCCTTACAGAGAGAGAAGATTTAAGAGAGTGTCCACTTTCTTCTCGAACAGAGAAGGATGCTGTTCTAGCAAGGCAGCCAAGCTCTCTCCACACTCCTTCCCACTTCAGTGTGTGATTGGTCTTCCAGATGGGAAACTACAAATAAAGAATTGAGTAAGACATGAAAAAAAAAAACAACTAAAAAACCAAAATGAACATTTCCCTGAGAAATCCTGCTCTCTACAGGTCATTGATACATGAGTCTGTGCTTTTGATTTCCAAACTTCTGAGATCAGAGAGAAACCCTTTTTCAATTCAATTGGTAAGACACTGGAACAGGTTGCCCAGGGAGGTTGTGGATGCTTCCTCCCTGGAGGCGTTTAAAGCCAGGCTGGATGAGGCCTTGAGCAGCCTGCTCTAGTGGGAGGTGTCCTGCCTATAGCGGGGGGTTGGAGCTGGATGATCCTTGAGGTCCTTTCCAACCTAAACCATTCTATGATTCTATGATTCAATTCAGTCTAATGCTAATGCTGCTACAGCCAAAAACGTTTCTTCAAACAGGTGCACACTGCTTAATCCAACCCAAATGAACAAGTATCTTGCAGTGAGCTCATACAGTGAGTAGTCAAACAGTTGCTTCTCTGAAATGATACATGAAAACATTACACAATTGGAAAAACACCACATTAGTATTTTCATGCGGCCAAAAGAAGACTGAATTCTAACAAAAAGGCTATGAAGTATTTCTCCCTGTTTGAAAACTGATGACTCCTTTCACATGAGGACAAGTTAGCCCTGTGCACAAGTGTTTCAACCAAAAAACCACCCTCCAGGTGGGGTCGACAAGAAGCTCAACATGAGCCGGCAGTGTGCACATGCAGCCCAGACAGCCAACCGTGTGCTGGGCTGCAGCAAGAGAAGTGTGGCCAGCAGGGCAAGGGAGGTGATTCTCCCCCTTTACTCTGCTCTTGTCAGACCCCACCTGGAGTACTGTGTGCAGTTCTGGAGCCCCCAACACAAGAAGGACATGGAACTGCTGGAGCGGGTCCAGAGGAGAGCCACGAAGATGATCAGAGGGCTGGAGCAGCTCTGCTATGAGGACAGGCTGAGAGAGTTGGGGCTCTGCAGCCTGGAGAAGAGAAGGCTTCGAGGAGACCTTATAGTGGCTTTCCAGTATCTGAAGGGAGCCTACAGGAAAGCTGGGGAGGGACTATTTACACAGTCTAGTAATGTTAGGACGAGGGGGAATGGGTTTAAGCTGGAAGATTCCGACTGGATGTTAGGAGGAAGTTCTTTACAGTGAGGGTGGTAAGACACTGGAACGGGTTGCCAGGGAGGTTGTGGATGCTTCCTCCCTGGAGGCGTTTAAAGCCAGGCTGGATGAGGCCTTGAGCAGCCTGCTCTAGTGGGAGGTGTCCCTGCCTATGGCAGGGGGTTGGAGCTGGATGATCCTTGAGGTCCCTTCCAACCTAAACCATTCTATGATTCTATGAAAAAGTGAACCAAATGTTTGCAAAAGCCAGACGTGACCTGCATGAAGTAGAAATGAAGCTTGGGCTACACTTACATTAAATTCTGTGGAAATTCCTCTATCAGTCTCACGAAGAGAGCTCCAAGGAAACTGCCCAGTTACTTTATAGAGGTTAACTGAAAAACTGAAACACAGCATTACTGGTAGGTTGGCAGTGAAACTATTTATAAGTACACCCACTTATATATAATCACACCTACATTAACAGACCACCAAAGAAATAAAAGTAGCTCTCAGTGGAAGATCTGATTGTTTCATATTGCTTCATTAAAATAAAGATAGGAAATCCCACTCCCCAGATTAAAATTTACCAGACCAGCTCAGACTGATTAGAAGATAAAGCTGTATTTTACAGCAAAGCTAAATCTACAAGCATATATACACAATATATTTACATGTATTTACAATTCTATACAATTTGGAAGTAATACAGAAATCCAATCTCATCCCCCCAACAAAAGAAAAAGCTCAGAAGGGAGCAAGGCCACCTGATCCCTCTCCAGATAGAAAACCAACAAGATCTCAGGTGTTATCTGGTCAGTTGAGGTAAGGATTCAGTGTGGGAGTCAGAGAGGAGCAAAAGAACAGCAAACAGAGCCTGTGCCCAAAAGCCAGGAGAAGGAAATTGGTATAAAATGCCAATATATAAACAATAAGCAAACCAATGAACGACACAGACTTTAGCGTTACTATTCCTTTACAACCAATGATCTAATTTACTTAGATTCTGCACTGAGCTTTCAGGAAAGTCCCAATTTCTCTTATTGGTATTTTTCACTAAGCCTTAAACTACCACAGTACTCAAAAAGGCAACACCTACTTTCTTTCAAACTTCCCAGGCTGTGGTTTGAAGAATGACAGGCCGTATGAAGTCTCCTTTGTTCCGTAGGAAAACTGGAAGGTTACCTTTTCTGCGCGCCCAAAGAGATTTGGGAACTTAAGCCCAAGTACCTACAGAAAGTAGTTAAAAAAGCCAAGCAACAACTTAGTATTTTATACAGTTTGCTGCCTTGCATCTTAATCACATGCTGAAGACAAGCATAACTACCATGAGAATGAGAAACAAAGACATTAAAAACAGTTGTAACTGAATGTGATTTTAAGAGCAATTTCTTTGTAGTAGCATTAAATGCCATCACAATAGCACAAGTTAATCATTCAACTTCTATTGCTGTCCAGTAGCTGCAGACTAAATCTGCATTCCCACTGTATCAGCAATATTGCTATTATTTCAAGCCAAGTTTCCCACTCAGTCTCAAATTCCAGGGGAATAAGTCTTTGGCACAAGAAGCAGCAGTAAGCAGCTGTTCTGCTACCAAATCCTGATTGCCTCTGTCTAACACCTGTTGGAAGCATGTTAGTCACTGCAACTTTGTGATGACAGCTACTCTGCAATTATCCAACTAATCAGCAAGGGTTATTAGCATAAAATATTAGCTCAGATGAGTCTGAAGGATTAGAACAAACATCAAATCTATCCAACGCTTAAGGAAACAGTTTCTGCTGCCAATGTCAGTGTGTACATACTTCTGTAGTATTCAAGTGTTTTACTTCTCTGTAACACAGTCAAACCAAATAGAAAAGTACAAAAAGAGAAACCCAAGCAGCTTTCAGAGGCACTATGACCAGCAAGTAGATTCTCCACTGATTTCACTGAAGCCACAACACCCTGGACACTGCTCTCAACCCACTGAGCTCCTCTTCTCCCTGCACTTGCAGAACACCATCACCTGAGTCATGCAGTATCTTATACCTGTTAAAAATATCCCTAAGTAGAAAAGGACGAATCCCTTGATCCGGATTATCTACCCGCCCCAGACACAGCACATGAGAAAGCAGAACAGGTGCAGGAACAAGCACCTGAACACAATTTACTTACACCAGCACTTCTTAGTGTCCTTTTAACAAAGAAGGACAGCACAGCTGCTACTTTTAGTGTCAAGTGGTAAATATTTTAATCTGATGCATCCTTAATTGAATCAAACAGAAACAAGTTGCATAGCTTGGTCTGGAAAACCTTACGTTTTACAGCACAGAACAACTGTGCTAAAACAGTAAAAGAACCAAGAACAGATTCTCCAACAAATATAAAGCAATTTGACTGAGAAGAAAACACTTTAAATACATCTCATAGAAATTAAATGCCAATCTGCTTACTAATATCCCTAGTACTTGGTGTCTTAAATATTACCAAGAAATAATTTATGTTCATTTTAATAGTTAAAAGAAACATACTGAGTTAGAAGCTACAGCATACCTCTCTGGCTCAAAACAGGCTTTTGCTGGATGAAAGCCTGACTAATACAAAGTCTCTTTAGAGACAAAAGGTCTTGCAAAGCCTTAGTAAAGCTGGATCAAGAGAATAATTTGGGATCAGCAAATTCTTTGCTAGGTTTGAAACATGAAAGGAAGAAGAATATCAAAACAACAATTGTTTTAAATAATCCATACCATACTGCCTTCATTGTTGCCAACCATAGTATTATAGCTTCCAGTTAGTCTTCTCAATTCTGTTACCTCAAAGGTTACATCTAAACCATTTGGAAGGGCATCATCTCCTACATAAATAAATGCATGTTATCTCTCAAGGCCTATGTAAAATCCCCACAAACAGAAGATGATTTGAATTATTTGAAAACTGGTTGGTTTTAATTAGCATCAAAGTCCAGACCACACATAAAAATGGCTTGAGAAAGAGACATCATTTGGGTAAGAGTGCACAGTGGGATTCAACCATAGTATGGCTTTAATCATCAACACAAAAATTAAGACATTGTAACAGTTGCTTGTTACCTGCCCGCTAAAAACAAAGCTGTACACAAAGGCTTACATTAGAATAAACAGAAACTGAAGTGGTTCAGACCTGGCAAGAACACCACCATCACTAAGGCAGAGCTCTCAATGGGTAACTGCTGAACATTACCAGCTCCCTCAGGGCTCCAGCTACAGCAGCTCTCCCAAAACACAGCTGTCAAAGGTACCCAATTCTGCTTAAAGTAAATGGGACATCATTCCACCACCTGTGAGACTGCATTGCATTTCCCTCTCAGTAACATTTCTCTGCTGAGGAGGACACCAACAAGTCTGAAAAGCAACTGCCAGCTCAGGAACACCAAGTGAGTCTTACTGTGAAACCTGCAGGCATTCATCTGGCCCATATATAACATAAGGCAATTTTTAATCAGAAGCAGTGATACAATTACCAGTCTTTTCTTAAGCACCAAGTTTCTGATGATAGAATGTTATATAATGCATAATACATGGAGATACAGGATGCATTTTTAAGCTTTTCCTCAACTGTCCTTCTGAAATTTTGGATTAAGAGATGTGTACTGTAATTATTTTGGTAGTGAAAATTTACTCATTTTACAAGTGTATAAGTAGTATTTATATATATAGTTATATACTATTTATATAAGGACATAAGCAAATATACCTTCTTCATGAGAATCACAGAATTATCAATCATTTCAGTTGGAAAAGCTCTTCACTATCAAGTTCAACCATTACCTAACTACCAAGTCTGGTGCTAAACCACGTCCCTTAGCACCACAATCTCGCTCTCTCAAACACCTGCAGGCACAGGGATTCAACCACCTCCCTGGGGAGCCTGTTTCAGTGTTTGAGAATCCTTTCAGTCGAGAAGTTTCTTCTAATAGCAAATCTAAACCCACCCTGGTGTAACATGGGCAATTGCTTGCTAGTAGGGAGAACAACTGCAACTCACTTCAACCCCCTTCCAGGGAGTTGTAGAGAGCAAGGAGGTCTCCCCTTGGCCTCTTTTTTTCCCAGACTGAAAAAAAACCCAGTTCTCTCAGCTGCTCCTCAGAAAACCAGCTCTCCAGCCCCTTTACTTGCTTTGCTGCCCTTCTCTGGACCCACTAATGGGTACAGATACATACATTTGTATATATACACCACAGCTCCAAGCACATCTAAAGTTACATGAAAGACAAAAAACGTCCAACCTATTTCACATGATAAGTATGCAGATGTCTATGTGTGTCTGAGAAAAAAGGTGAGGATTCAGGAGGCAGTACCTACCCTGACAGGTATCAATCAGAACGTCTACCTGTCTAAAGATTCCGAGGCGAAGCAAATTTTCACGCGCTTCATGCGATTTTCTCATCACCTACAGAATGAGAGAAGTAGCTCAGCCATAAAATCATAGAACAGCTTGGGTTGAAAAGCTCCAAAGCTCATCTAGTCCATTTGAGTCTTTGTTTACCAAAACATAACCAGGATAAAGCAGTTAAAGGTTAAGGCATAAAATATTCAGAGATTTTGTATATAAAGACACAGGTATGCACCTTCAAAACAGATCACTTCAACGTGTACAGAAATAAATCCAGTTCAGTTCCTACCTTCCTAATTCTTGCAATACTCAAACCAATTATTCAAATAGGTTTCAGTAGTTAAATCTTATTTAGCTATTTACAGGGCTCATGCTTTTGGCAAAAAACCCAAACACCCTAAATGTGTTTAAATTCAAACCAATTTACAGGTCTAATTGCCAGCCATACGGTCGCCAGACCCTAACTGCAACATCATACTCCACAAGTATTGTAACCTAAAAGTGCAAGGATATACAGCCAAACTCACACTTTGATCCACTGTGGAGATAGGCAACAGTTACAATGGGCAGATATAAAACAGTTTATCTTAAGCAAATCATGGAATCAGTCAGGATTGAAAGGGACCCACAAGGATCATCTAGTTCCAACCCAGATCAGGCTGGCCAGAGCCTCATCCAGCCTGGCCTTCAACACCTCCAGGGATGGGGCCTCAACCACTTCCCTGCGCAAACCATTCCAGGCTCTCATCACTCTCATAGTGAAGAACTTCCTCCTCACGTCCAGTCTGAATCTCCCCACCTCCAGCTTTGCTCCATTCCCCCTAGTCCTGTCATTACCTGATAGCCTAAAAAGTCCCTTCCCAGCGTTTTTGTAGGCCCCCTTCAGATACTGGAAGGCCACAAGGAAGTCACCTGGGAGCCTCCTCTTCTCCAGACTGAACAGCCCCAACTCTTTCAGTCTGTCCTCACAGGAGAGGTGCTCCAGCCCACTGATCATCCTCATGGTCCTTCTCTGGACATGCTCCAGCATGTCCACATCCCTCTTATAATAGGAGCTCCAGAACTGGATGTAGTACTCTAGGTGATGTCTCACCAGGGCGGAGTAATTAAAACACAGCTAGCAATTGTTAAATGGGAAGACTAAGGCCGAAAAAATAAACTCAATCTGGGAATAGTTTGCCACATCACAACATCTTTGAACATCAAACAGTATCTGCCAATATTTCATGTCAAAGTTTGGCTTTTGTATCAGAAGATGAGAATCACCATAGAACTTGAAAAGCTGCCCCATTTCTGAAGGGTGTAGCCCAAAGCAGGAAAAAGAGAGAAAACTGTAACCTGAAATTTTAAACAGTAGGTCTGCTACTCACTTGCAGTACTTACATCAATGAGATTTTTAGCCTTGAAGACATCAGCAATTTCATACATGATAATGTCATCTTTGGTCCTCCCAAGTCCATCAAAGTGCACATGCTGAACCACCACCTAAGCAAGATAGATGTTTAAACACAAACACTGAATTTGCATCTAGCAATGGGTATCCAATGGGTATCCCATACTGCTGTACAAGTGGAAAACCCCTGAAAGTTCCAAGGCTAGTTACTACTAAACTACATTATCTAAAATCCTGGGAAGTTGTTACTGCAACATAAAAACTGAAGAAAAAAAGAACTCGAACACTAAAAGTAAATAATGGTTGTAGCTAAAGAGTTTTAACTGTTGCATGGACAAATAAATGACTGCAGAAATCACACTGAGGTATTAGGATACAGAAGACAAAAGAAGTGGCTACTTGTTTTTACCTATTTCTTGTATCAGCTACACATAAGCAAAGAGGTAAAAGAAAAAGCAAAGAGGTAAAAGAAAAAGCAAAGAGGTAAAAGAAAAAGCAAAGAAAGCCATAAATATTTAAACTCTTAACAGTCATAGAGTTGGGAGACTTTTGGTTGGGAACATCCTTTAAGGTGATTGAGTCCAACTGTTACCTAACTCTACCGAGTCTGGTGCTAAACCATGTTCTGCAGTATCACATCTGTGCCTTTTAAACTCCTCCAGTGGTGTTTGAAAAGCCCCTACTACTGGAGCAGTGTGTGTTAAAACGCATATTGAGACCCCCAGCACCACAATGTTTTGTATTTTCTTTAAATCATTCAGAGAATTTACATCTTATTATACAGTGATCTGAGATAATTTTTAACTTGAAAAATCACAACACATTCCAGATTAGCTGGCACAAATGGACCACAGTGATGGTATTTCCCTTACTTCTCTCCAATCTCCCTTACTTCTCCAGTGTGTTGTGATTTTAAAGCTATGCCCACAGCTGCAAATGCTTTGCATATTCCCATATAATAAAACAGTGGAATAACCTGGCATTATTGCAAGTTGCTTGGAAAAAACAACTTAGCAGAATAAACATATAATGAACCAAATAAACATGCTGTCATCAGCCTTCTGGTCAGGATGACTTTGAATAGCATAAGAGAAAGGAAAACTTTAATAACATAAGGTATCTCACCCCTATAGCACGGCTCAATACACCATGGGCCACAACAGATGTGGTTTTATGTACTGAAGAAGAAAAGCTACCATCCTCTGCTCAAGTTAGTATTTCCCTCAGCAACATAATTCACTTGGTGACACTTTACCCTAATCTGGTTAATAAAGCATTCTAAGAGATTAGAAGCAAACTAAGCAACTGTCCTTAAGCTGTGCTGCTGAAGCTATAATCTTTTATGAGAAGGGAAAGCAGCCTCCAGAAACAGTTGAATTTTAGTAACAACAACTGTGGCAGGGAAAAAAAGAACAGGAACTAGACAACATCAGATTAAATTCATAGCACTAAATGCAACTCTTTCACATCTCAAATCATAGTTCAGAAAGCTTCCTTCAGAAAAGCAAGCAAGAACACCAAGTCATTTCTCTTAAGGAAAAAATGAGGATGTAGTTCAGTTACTTACATCTTTGTTTTCAAGAATTTCCTGCTTGGCCTCAGGTTCAACTTCAACCAGTTCGGCTTCCTCTCCCAAGGCACCAAAGTCTGGTCCAGCCATTGGAAGAGGTTCCAAACTCTGCAACCACAAAAGAAAAATGTACATGCATTTGAGATTTATAGCTTCTGCAGAGGAAATCAGCTACAGCTCTTGACACTGTGCTCATCAGATCCTAAGGGGAAAAAAGGCAAGAGAGCTAGGCTGAGGGAAATTACCAGCACATTTGTTACTTACCTGCTTGCTGAATTTTTTAATGGAAATACCTTTCACCTTGAATTCTTTCTCAAAAAATAACCCTCCTTTTAAGTCATGTTTCCTGTGTTATAAATGAATTCTACCTTCTTAAACACAAAAATCTAGAAAATATCAGGGTGTCAATACTTCATTTGGGGAGGAGTGTAAATGTTGAGCAATTTAAAGAAGAAAGACACAAAGGTTGTTTTCAGTGTGTCACTTGGCTTTGCTATTTTAAGATTTCTTTTAAAAGTAACCTTCTAAGTAATGCTTCAAGAACTTGGGACCAGAGCTGAACATTTTAATCAAAATGGTTTCCACCCCAGAAACGTTTTATTTACTATACCTAAAAGAGTCCTAAAATACTATTCTATCAGAAGAGAACAGATTCATGCTTGAGTGAATAAAGGGTTACCCACAAAAGCTGAGGTCAAGATTGGATAACTCAGTAAATCTACTTTTAGTCTTAAGACACTAATACAGCATTTGCTGCATTATTTAAGGACAGCTGTTTTGCTGGAATAGTAAATTGCTGATAGAGATCAGAATCACCTTAAACAATTACAGAATCTTCTTTCACTCCCAGTAACTTTCAAGCAAGCATGAAATGCTCTGCATCCACACAATATTGTGAGTTTCTATTAGAGAGAGATACAAAAGCCAAGAATAGAAAAAAGAAGAAACAGAAATTAAATTAGTCATAGTAATTAGATACTCTGAAGCCTTACAAGCCCCCTGCAGCTGTTCCTCAGGCTAGTTAAATGCTATGTAAAAGCCTGCTGGTTTTTGACAGGCTCACACAATAGAGCTGCCCTACCTAGGATCTTCTGAAATCACCCAGACCATTCTTAGTCCCCCTCCCCCCAGTAAGTCAGTCGCTCATTAATCATACCTGAATTATCTCCACCACAGTTTTATGGACCCCTGTGCAGGCTCCCCATAGCTGCTTTAAGGGGAGAGCACTTTAATCAAAACTCAGGTAGTATTGCACCAGACGGACTTAACATTTGCCGTGATTCCTCTGCTTCACAGTGCACAGCAGCACTGACCTTTCAGCACCACACAGATATGCCTATAGTTTAACTCTGTCCTAAGCTTTGTCTTGCACGGCCCTTGCCCTTTTCCATGAGACTGCTCGAGAGCAGACTGACCATCTAGGATATCCTGAGACATACTGCCCTAATCTATGCTTGAGGCATGGAGAATTCAAGGCCTTTCTAAAGTATTCCAGATCCTATGCAACCCTACTCTTTGAAATTATTTCCTGATGGTTAAGACACAGCTTTTACCTGACACCATTATAATCTGTTATCCAATCATAATCATAGAATCACAGAATGCCAGAGGCTAGAAGGGACCTCAAAAGAACATCTGGTCCCGCCTCCCTGCCACAGCAGGATCACCTACAGCAGATCACACTGGAACACATCCAGACAGTTCTTGCATATCTCCAAAGAGGGAGACTCCACAACCTCCCTGGGCAACCTGTTCCAGTGGTGTCACTCTCACAGTGACAAAAATTCTTCCTCAGGTTCACATGGAACCTCCTATGCCTCAACTTCCACCCACTGCTCCTTGTCCTGTCACTGGGCATCACAAAGAAGCTGGCTCCATTCTCCTGGCACTCAGCCCTCACATATTTATAAACGCTAAAGAGGTCATCTCTCGGTCTCCTCCTAAGCTAAAAAGCCCATAATAAACACTTCCATCTTTACGTTTCTTCTTTAAGCAATCTGGCGATTCACGAGGACTTGCAGGTGCCTGGCACATCTTTCAGCAGCGCTGCTGTGCACCGGGGAAGCGCAAACCTAAACCCTGCATTTCTCATGGTGCCAGCTGCATACCCCAGGCACCCTCCCTTCGCTTTCGGCGGGGTGCTTTTTTTCCGCTTTCCTTCACGCAGCCTGGCTCTTACAGCAAGGTCAACCTCGGCTGCCACCGCAAAGGAAGCAAGGCTCCGTGAAAGGAAATTAGTGCTCCTCGGTGCAGCAGCAAAGCAGCAGCCGAGCCCGGCCCAGGCGCCTACCAGAGAAGCCCCAAGCCTGCCTGCGTCGAGACGGGCCCGGCTGCCTAAAGCCGCCTGCAACCGGGCGTGCGCGGAGCCCTCAAAGCAAGGCGGGGCACGGCACCGGGCACGGCACCGGGCACGGCAGAACGCCCCGGTACCGATCTCGGTGCCACCTTGGGTGAACCGCGCTTTACCCGCCCGAGGAGCACGGCCGGCCCNGGGGGCGGGGGCGGGGGCGGGAGCGGGAGCGGGAGCGGGAACGCAAGTGCGGCGCGGAACCGGAGCGTTCTCACCGGTGGCCTCTGGAGGAAGCGAGCTGGTGCCTGTTGGAACTGGGGGAGCAAGAGCGGCGCCTCTTGTCGGACAGGCAACAAGGAACTGACCCCACACTTCATGGTTTAAGTGACTTAGTACAGTTACTCAGCGTGGGTAGCTGTAGTGTGATAAACTACTGCNTTTACCTGACACCATTATAATCTGTTATCCAATCATAATCATAGAATCACAGAATGCCAGAGGCTAGAAGGGACCTCAAAAGAACATCTGGTCCCGCCTCCCTGCCACAGCAGGATCACCTACAGCAGATCACACTGGAACACATCCAGACAGTTCTTGCATATCTCCAAAGAGGGAGACTCCACAACCTCCCTGGGCAACCTGTTCCAGTGGTGTCACTCTCACAGTGACAAAAATTCTTCCTCAGGTTCACATGGAACCTCCTATGCCTCAACTTCCACCCACTGCTCCTTGTCCTGTCACTGGGCATCACAAAGAAGCTGGCTCCATTCTCCTGGCACTCAGCCCTCACATATTTATAAACGCTAAAGAGGTCATCTCTCGGTCTCCTCCTAAGCTAAAAAGCCCATAATAAACACTTCCATCTTTACGTTTCTTCTTTAAGCAATCTGGCGATTCACGAGGACTTGCAGGTGCCTGGCACATCTTTCAGCAGCGCTGCTGTGTACCGGGGAAGCGCAAACCTAAACCCTGCATTTCTCACGGTGCCAGCTGCATACCCCAGGCACCCTCCCTTCGCTTTCGGCGGGGTGCTTTTTTTCCGCTTTCCTTCACGCAGCCTGGCTCTTACAGCAAGGTCAACCTCGGCTGCCACCGCAAAGGAAGCAAGGCTCCGTGAAAGGAAATTAGTGCTCCTCGGTGCAGCAGCAAAGCAGCAGCCGAGCCCGGCCCAGGCGCCTACCAGAGAAGCCCCAAGCCTGCCTGCGTCGAGACGGGCCCGGCTGCCTAAAGCCGCCTGCAACCGGGCGTGCGCGGAGCCCTCAAAGCAAGGCGGGGCACGGCACGGGGCACGGCACCGGGCACGGCAGAACGCCCCGGTACCGATCTCGGTGCCACCTTGGGTGAACCGCGCTTTACCCGCCCGAGGAGCACGGCCGGCCCTCATCCCCCTCCCTGTGCTTGCTGTGAAGGTCGCCGACTGCTCCCCGCAGCGACCTTCGGGAGAGGCCTAGAGTCGGGGTGAGCGCTAGGCGCGGCTTCCGAAGCGCCCTTGGACGGGCCTTCCCCGCTGCCCAGCGGCGCGGCGCTTACCCGTGCGTGCACGGTGCCCATGGCGGCAAGGGGCGTGCGGGCTGGGCGGCTGCACCTACTCAAGGCCGCGCACGGAGGCAGCCATGACAAACCGCTCCGCGCCGGCTCCCGTTGGCCGCAGGAGCGGGAAGAGGCGGGGCCAAGGTCACGCTCTCCGGCTGCGACGGCCCGGCAGGAGCGCATGCGCAGACAGGAGCCACGGGCGGGGCGGGGGCGGGGGC
>WAAF01018806.1:515287-612084 GCA_013400475.1 Tricholaema leucomelas | reverse complement strand
GGGGGCGGGGGCGGGGGCGGGAGCGGGAGCGGGAGCGGGAACGCAAGTGCGGCGCGGAACCGGAGCGTTCTCACCGGTGGCCTCTGGAGGAAGCGAGCTGGTGCCTGTTGGAACTGGGGGAGCAAGAGCGGCGCCTCTTGTCGGACAGGCAACAAGGAACTGACCCCACACTTCATGGTTTAAGTGACTTAGTACAGTTACTCAGCGTGGGTAGCTGTAGTGTGATAAACTACTGCCTTTTCTCTGAATCAGGGAACTGCAAGAAAGTCAGGTGGCCAGAGAAGGGAAAAGAGGTCGTGGGGTTTTTCCTCAGGAGTGCCTGAGGGAACTGGGGTCATTTAGTCTGAAGTAAAAGGGGGCTGAGGGGAGACTTCACTCTACAACGGAGTCTCAAAGGAGGCTGGTTGGAGTGAGGGTCAAGCTCTTCTGTAGAGAAAACTTTCCTCACTAGAGGTTGTTCACAAAGCAGACAGAGGGCGTCCTGCAAAACTTCATTCAAGCAGTCTACGGGGTATATCCCTACAGGGTTCCCCATTGCCAGAGGACAGAGCCTTCTTTCATCCTAAATCTCCAACCAAAAGTGTCCCTCTTCCTTTCTCTATTGGCTGAGACACTCAAAAAGTACAGACTGCCTCCTACCTGTTCCACTCTTACAGGGGGAACAAGTAGGAGGAAAGATGGGAGGAACCATCAGAGAGATGCAGGGACTTTGTTAGGCATCGGCAAAAAGGATGTGGTGAAATCGCTGAGATAATCCAAGCTGGCTCACCTGCTTCCCGGTAATTTGCTACTTGCAAGGCTAGCTCCTGGTCCTCTCTCACCTCAAGTTTCATATAGCAGCACCTTCATTTGTAAGGACACATTCTATCTGTCCCATCACTTCTCCCTAGTAACAAGTGACTGAATGAGAAGAGATGCCCTCAAGTTGCACCAGAGGAGGTTTAGATTGGGTATTAGGAAAATTTTCTTTACTGATAGTCAGGCTTTGGAACAGGCTGCCCAGGGAAGCTGCTGACATGGTACAGGGACCTGGTTCAGTGGGCATGATCTTGGAGATCTTTCCCAATCCGAGTGATTCTGATTCTTCTTTCTGAACCCAGTCACAACTTTCTCTGGTTTACAATTGGTTTTGTTTAAATTCAGAAAGTAACTTGTGAACAACAAGTAACAGATTGCAAAGAAAATACTTTTTAAATTACAGTGACTTTTGGGTCCATCACAGCATCACAGGCAAGTATCTCTTACCCACCTCACAACCATGCAATGAAATGAACACATTCTGATTTAATTTATACTAGCTGAATTATACTGAAGACAACTTAGCGTGGTAGCAGAGGAGATTGTCTTTTTATTTTAGAAAAGGGAAACAAAACTGAAGTTGTACACAACAGAAGTGATTAAGAGTTATTTAAATGTAGCTAATAGAGCTATTCCAGTACACAGAAAGGAAGCAAAGCTTGGTATTCCTGTTTAAATTCTAACACACACTGGTAAAACTAATGCTTTGCAGAACATTATAAAATTACAGAAAGTTTAAGTATAAATAAAGACCATATAAAACAGATCTTGTGTCTTTTGATTGTAGTTAAGAGTAACATTCCCAACGTTGATTGCAGATCTGAGGTTCTATACATAGAAGAAATGAACAAAAGAGTTCAGGTAAAATAGCACCAGTGTTCTGTAGTATGGAAAGGAGAGCTTGACACTTTCTCCCATGTCTCACATCATTCTAAAATCAATTTTACCATTGTAAAATTTAGCACTTGAAGCTTAGGGAAATCACAACTGATAAATTACTTAAAGGCCAGTCCAATTCAGAAATGCTACATTTTGCTATTTGACAGACTTGTGGACAAACATTTACACTCCACACTTCTCTTTCCTGAGCATTATAATCTCATCACTGATTCTCCTTGCACGAGACACTTCAGTATGCATCTGTTCCTTGGGCTGCACCCAAGTTGCACAGATAGAATTCACATTCTTGAATGAGAAGCTTTCAGGTATCACATGCCCACTCTCAAACACTTTCACAACTTTAAAGCCATCACATGTGCAAATTCAACTTTAGAGCCATCAATGTTTATTCTCCTAATGCACCAGAGGAGGTTTAGATTGTCTACAAAGACAACCTTTGTAGAGAAAATTGCAGAACCTTTGCAGAGAAAATTGTTTCCAAATGCTCACTGCTCAATACAGGTACAACCTGGCTAACTTTCAGTTTGTTTGCATGCAGCTCCCTGGATTTTGATCCTTCTACCAAGTCTTAGTATTTGCTTCTTACACCAGTCAGCCTTGAAAAGCTTTCTCACTGAGACAGGAAGGATCTCTTTTTTCTTCCCTCCCTTATTAAGAAGGAAGTGAAAGGAGGGAAGAAAATCTCAAGGTGGGGTGTTGTGTGAATAAAAATAAGAGAACAATTCAGCAGCAATTGCAGAGATTAGAGAGAAGGACTAAGCATCCTTCACCACTTGCTATACATTGATTTTTTTATGTAATCTGTAAAAGTTTTACACCACTTCAACTTACTGTTTGGTACTAAGAGTCACTACTTTACAATACTCAAATATCAAGCCTTTAATTACAAAATAAAAATTCCTCTGAAATCACTTGATCTGTAGGTGGTTACACATCAGGAGAACAAATTCCATTTCTTATGTCTTTCTCCCTTGAAGTAGTGTAAGAGAGCCATAAAGGAGAAGTGCAACAAGGAGTACATACAACAACCTACAGCAATACTGCTCCTGTGGTATCTCCTGCACAACACTTTTCCAAAAACACAACAGTATGTTTAAAGATAAGGCAAAGAGATACAGGAGGCCACTAAGAAAAAAAACAAAACCAAACAACACACCACATCTTTTTTGGGTGTATTTCCCTTTATGAAGTAAAAGTCCAATTTAATTTAAGTGCTATAAAAGTCACCCTAAAACATATTGTTAAGAATTATCTTTTTTAAAAGGCTTTGTTAGCAATGCTTGTCTAACAACCTTGAAAGAGCTGACATTTTGTTTAAAAGGTATCTCTAGAGAGAGACTGCTTCCTACAAGTATTCCTACCATTGATCAGCTGGTGCTTCAACAGAACTGTAGTCTGTTACTTATTATAGCAGCCATTGCTTTTAGAATCCTTAAAACAGTAGAAGTCCTGAGGCAGATTTGTCAGGGAGCTGTAAACAAGTAATTTTCCAAGACATATTGGCAATAAACAAAATGATCTTTAATCCTTTAAGATGTAAATGTCTCTGCCAAATTGGAATTTTGGAAACTGGAATCTACTGCCAAATTAATACTCTGGAGCAGTATGGAAGCTTGACTCAGAGGAAGAGTCAAAATCTATTTCCAACCCAGACTCATCACAGTTTGGGGGAAAATTGGGATAGGAGCTCAAGTCTGAATGCTCCTGCATGTCAGCAGAAGCATTTTTCATAGGAGAGTGCATGAAGCATGAAGATTCCCAGAGCCAGGTTTCAAGGTCCACAGAAGAGTGAGGCATTTTAAAGTGGCAGTATGAAGAATGAAATTCCATAGTAGATGGGACAGTTTGACATTTTCCCAGTGATGTATAATTGTCTTTCCTGTTTAGAAAAAGAGAGAAAGATTCTTAGTGTTCCAACAATCTTTTTATTACTGTTCAGTTGTCTGACAAGGGACCCTCATATAAGGAAGAACAGTAGAGGAAAAGTGTTAATTCTAAATAAATTTATTGAGCTAAGATATGGAACAACAAGAAAAGGATCTTGAAACAATTATATCTACAAGAAGGCCTCTCTGCCACTACATGTTACCCTCAGAGGAAGGCTAAAACCTTTAGACTTAAAGTCACATCATATCGATGAGCTCAGAAGAGAAGACTCAAGTTTGTACATTACCTGTTAAATAGTACTGATTTCCCCCCAGCTGTCCACATGAATTCCATTTGCTGGTTTACCAATCACAGCACTAACAGAACACTAAAAGCAATCTCAACATTTACAAGTTGAACAGCAAATACAGTTATGCA
The DNA here is from genome assembly GCA_013400475.1 of Tricholaema leucomelas. Taxonomy (NCBI): domain Eukaryota; kingdom Metazoa; phylum Chordata; class Aves; order Piciformes; family Lybiidae; genus Tricholaema lacrymosa; species Tricholaema leucomelas. Next base: position 608,082 of record WAAF01018806.1, on the reverse strand, counting down.
GCTTCCCAAATGCTATCTCTGCATTCCACTTTACATCAGCTGATTATCACCAACCTCAAACAGCCAGAACACAACTTTCCCACACTAAAACAGCACTCCAATCAGCAGGTTCCTCTTTACTAACTCAGAAACAGGAAACTGAATTTGTCACCGTGGACACCAGCATCAAGAAGCAGCTAAATAAAGCTAAAAGCAGGGACGTAACTATACCCACATTTATGGTGTAAAGAAGTCAGGAATCTCATTAATAAGGAAAAAAAGGATGTTAGGTGGCATGTGGTATGAAATAATTGAAGAGATGATGACAGCAAATAAATATCAAGGACTACATTTCTGCTCAAAGAGATGGCCTCAAAAGCTAAATAGTGTACAAAAAAAGAGTGGATTTCAGGAAGGGAGAAAAAAGGCTATTTGTATACAGGGATTAAATGCTTCTGAATTCTGGATAAAGCTGAATATTGTAAAAATATTTACTACCTAATATTAAAAGGCACAATTTAAGATTTCCAAAGGTGTAAGGAAACCCAAGCTTCAACCTCATTAAGTTATCCATTAAAGCCAGAACCTTTTAATAGTAGACTCTGCACATCTAAAGGATGGAAGACATGAATCAGGTCTTTCATGACACCAATCCAGAACCTGGCAAAGCTTATTATAAAGAAGTAGGATCAAGTAGCTCTTTTTAGATAGACCCATCAGAAATTCAAGTTGGGTGTTTGTAGAGCATTGCCAGGGCAAAATCAACACCTTTGCATGCTAATTGAGAAGTGTGCTGTACATAGACCATGACAACACTTTAATAGAAGTAACTGCTGCAGTTACACATCTCCAGCACTACAGCTATCTCTTGGAAGCTTTCCTGAAACGTTTAAGGACTCTGTTCACTCCTAATAGCTTTCTGCTGCTGCTTCTGCTTCCTACCGAGAAACTCCAGGAGATGAGATAATCATCAGAATAATTTCACCTGCTCTGCTGAAATCCCTCTTCATGCTTTTTCAGACCAACTCTTAGAAGACTCACATTTATAAGCATTTGGTCCTCAGAGAATGTCTGTTTCTCTCAACTTACAGCACCACTCTGACATGGCTGAGCAACTCCGCTCCAGCAGCAAGTCCATTTTTTATCAGGAAAATCTAAGCTGAATATTGGTCATCCTCAGTTTGTACAAGTTTGCAGAGCTCCTTGGGCAAATACTACACTCCCCAACAAAAAGCGGTAATAGTATTCTTAAGAGTCATACAGAGGTCAGCTGTCACCAATTCCTCCATACATACTGCGCAAAGTGCAACAAAAGTAACAAGCCCGGAAGGCTAAATCTCACACCAGCTTGGTAAGGGGAAGCAGAATGAACCTAGTTACAACCAGATGAGATGTTTCTCTTTTCCACAGAAATAAAGGTTCCTAAAAAAATTCCACATCTTGTTTTAATTCATTCCAGCTATCTTGAGAGTGTCCTTCATATTAATCTACTTTTTAATCCTTACAACCTTTCCTGCCCAGGCTCCTAAGTATGTAGTTTCTCAATATTTTCCAATATTTACCTGATGCATCTGATTTAGAATACCCTGAGCAATCTTTTCCTTCTCATTGCTCCAGCTACCATGGAGCAGGGAAGAAACAAGATCCCTGTTCTCAATCCAACACCTACTCCATAATCCACCTTAAGAAGCATAAGCCTACCAACAAGGAACACCTCTTCATCTACTATACATGTAGCAATCAATCAGTTATAAACAAGAAGCATCAGAAAATAGACTCAAACAATTCTAAGGATTAGAAGCAGTGAGAACTGTTTTCTGTTACCTTTGAGAAAACTACTAATGTTCTAAGAAAGAAACTTATTGGTACTTGAAGGTCTGACAAAAAAAAAAGTGGGACTTTAATGTCACTGACACACAGCAGTGCACCACTTTACCTGGCTGTAGAGAACAGCTTGGTTTTAGCATGGGAATAAACAGTACCAGCGATCTGACAGAGCTGTTCTTGCATCCATCGAACATCAGCAGGCATGTCAGGAAACCAGTTTACTAACCTAAAATCAAATTCAGAACACACATTGCTTTGTAAGCAGAAGATTCAATCTGTGTTATTATTTCTACATACCATGTCCAACACCCAGCAAAGTAACAGAGCTCCACCAAAGTCTCCAGGTCCTCCCAACCTCTCCACATTTCTGTCTATTCCACTCATTGCTTTCCTACAAGCTAAGAAAGGCAGTGCAGAGCACTGTATTTCTGATCTGAGTGTCTGGCCCATATGTGCATTCAATGCCTTGTGACCAGTGTTTAGGAAGCCTGAAAAATTCCTGTCTCTGCAACATCTTTCTGTGTGGTAGAAACTTTCAGGTCAGTTTCAAATTAGGTGGGAGTAGAAAGAACAACAGAAAAGCACACTGGAAGAACAAATAAAAGGCAGAAATAGAACAAATGTCACAAATTTATTTTTTTCTTTATGACACCCTTAACACCTGGGGGAAAGAAGAGGAAAAAACTTGCATTAAAACTCTGTTGAGTTTTAATCCTCCAAAAAAATGGCACAGAAGTACTACATTAAGTGCCACAGAAACAAAATATTTTACTGAAGCTGTATGTGGTTCCATTTAGACAACATCTGATGTTTCAATTATTTGCTGAAGATAAAGTAAATGATATCTTCTGGTCAAGGACTGGGATTCTCTTAAGCAAGCACAAAGTTTGGGATTCACAATGCATTCATTTAATGTTGTTTCTCCCTTGTGAGACCTGAAAACTTAAGCCCTTTTTCAAAAACCACATTTTCAGTCAACCTAAACAAACCTGGTAAGAAAATTTATATGGTAAGTAAAGACTGGGTTTCAATCCTGACTTCAGAAAGAAAGTAATCTATCCAAGAATGAGCTGGATAGAGTTCAAATACTACTGCAGAGTACAGTACTAGTAATAAAAGTATGTGCTCCTAAGAAATGTAATTAAGGATGCTTCTTTCAAGCAATTAGAAGACAACTACTAGTAATGAGAGTAAATTGATTAGAAAATATCTTAATGTGTTTATTTATCTAACCTTAGTCTTAAGAGGCTTTAGGGTGATGCATTACATAGGTAAAAGTAATAGTCTGGCCAGATACCACTTTCTAGTGTGCCAGAATGCCTGCAACACTGAGCTCCCAAGGGAGTAAATTTTCAAAAGTGTAATAATTGTCATTAGAAGTTCCTTACCTTAAAGCCACAGAATAAGCAGACTCCACTGGCAGTGTATATGGTAGCAGCAGATAGGATATCACCCGCATTGGGAATAGTTTAGAGAATTGAGCATAGAATCCATTCTGTTCTTTACAAGCTTCCTGCAGTGCTTAAGAAGAATCATTTAAACAAGTGTGTTACACCATTTGAATCCACTTTAAATCATTTGCTCAAAGTTCAATAATCTTCAGTTAGTGTTACTAAATAAAGCTTAGGTAAAACATAAAGAGAATTCAGCTCAAGAAGCCCACTGTACATCTTCTAATGCTATTTTAAAATATGGGAAACAGATTCATAGAAGGCATTACACAGAACATTTAAGAGATAAGTCAAAGAATTAAGAGGATTTACAGTTCAACTCTTTAAAAATAGTTGTGTATTTTAGATAACATTCCTGTCTTGTTAGAGACTAACTCTAAGGAGTTTAAACTCATACAGCAGTTATATACAGCTGTACAAAATAGCACACTTCCACTTTTCTTCTGGGTCACTGGGATCACAAGTGTCCTGTTTTGAAAATACTCATAAGCATCTACAAACACAAACTAGATAAAAGTTATAGATTAAAGAACCACCAGAAGTGACTTTCTCCTATTAATAGTTTATTTAGAAGACAGAAAAGCCAGAAGTCTGTTTTAAAAGATGGGGGCAACCAATCTTTGGATCTGAGGTTCACCTCTGCCTTGAAATACACACTCACAAAAGTATTGTGCATGTACAGCATTTATCCAAAACTAAATGAGAATTTGATTCACAAATCTGCAGTGTTGGAAGTAGCTACTTCCTCCTCTTTCAATCTTATTTCTGTAGCTAAATCAAAACGTGCACATTCACACTTAATCGGCACTTAAAGACCTTTGAGTTTTACTTTCATGGGCAGTTATAAATTCTGTAAATTGCAAGAGTAGCAAATGGGGAAAAAATAAAACCAAGTTTTCCATTTGAAGTTACAGGAAACAGTCTAAAGAATGTACCTTTACGAAGTCTAGGAGGTAGACTCTCAAATATGCTCTTCTCCAAAGGCCATGGATTTTGCTTCAGCTGGTCATCAAGTACTTCCATTTTCGACGTTTCTACTCTGTTATTTTCAGTCACTTTTTTCTTCATATGGTCAGTATGCTGCACAGCCTCATGAGGATTTCTTTTTGTGATGGACAAGTGGATATAAATTGAGTCACTCAGAATACCTGGGAAAGTCAAGAGCTTCCACTTAGTCTTGACCCATGAGTCTTCAGAATACACAGGTTACAGATACTGTATAGGTATCTGTACAAAGGCCTATCCTGAGGGACCATGATCTACCCAATGCCAAATACACTTGCTTTTACAATCTCACAGATATTTAGCCACACTGCTCAGTCTTCTGCAGCTTTAGGTCTTACTTTAACACTGGTTCTTATAGGAAAAAAATGAGTGATTAACTGACACTGCACTGGAAACACAGTCACTCACTTTGTTGCTTGAAAACAACTTTTGGTAAGTGATTTACAAGAGAGAAGGAAACCAGATGTAATGTTCAGCTGAGAGAAAACACCTGAAACACACCAGACATTTGGGAAATTTGAAGGACAGGTATCACATGAGTACTTAGAGGCAATGCTAACAGAGAGGAGGAGGAAAGCAAGTAGGATACAGCATTGTTTTAAGATATATCTGAATTATGGATCTAAGCCAACACTGGTTGTCTTGCAAAACTGGTGCCAATTACGAAATAGTACTGATAATTACCTTAGAAACAAGCAGTAGATAATAAGCACAAAGTAGAAATTACAAGAAGGGTATTTAAACTCAGTTTCCAGAAAACCATTATGAAGTTGTTTGTATGTGAAGACTAATAAATTTGACCAGGATCCATACAACTACTCCTAAATGACACATGTTAAAATTAATTTGGCAGAAAACTTCTCTGAAGTGTTATAGATGGAAGGAAATATTAACTCCTACAGCTGAAGCAATAAGAAAGGAGACACATAATGATTGAGTTGTGAAAGGTTGTAATTATTATTGATTAAGCTTGAAGCAAGACAAACCTGTGACAGAACAAGAACAAGAGTGATAACAGGATCAGCAGTGTGGAAAAAGGAGGAGAACAGTGCATTACACAGAGGACATAGGGGATAGACACCAAAGAATTGCTGCAAGGAAGCAGCTGGTGAAGCCACACCTTCAGTACTGGGTTCAGGTTTGGGGCTCTCACTACTGGAAAGACATTGACATGCTGAAGCGTGTCCAAAGTAGGGCGATGAAACTAGTGAAGGGTCTGGAAAACAGGTCTGGTGATGAGTGGCTAAGGGAACTGGGGTTGTTTAGTCTGGAGAAAAGGCAGCTGAGGAGACACCTTCTTGTCCTCTACAACTACCTGAAAGGAGGGTGGAGCAAGGTGAGGGGTCAGTCTCTTTTTCCTAGTAAAAAGTGATGGGATGAGATGAAATGGCCTCAAGTTGCAACAGAGAGGTTTAGGTTGGATATTAGAAGAAAAGCCTTCGCTAAAAAGTTTCTCAAAGACTGGAGCAGACTCCCAAGGGAGGCAGCTGAATCCCCATGCCTGGAGGTCTTTAAAAGATATGAATACATGCTGTTAAAGGACATGGCTTAGCATCAGGTTTGATGCAGTCAGATAAAAAGTTGGCAAAGACTTTCAAGATCACTGAGTTCAGCCATTATGATTCCCCAGAATTAGAATTCCTTGGCAGTTTCACTTAACAATACCTTAACATTGACTTCATACAAACCCAGAAGTTCAATTTCTCTGTGGCAACACAACTTACCTCAGGTGAATAAATAGTTACCATAATTCTTACCATGATCCCTTCAAAACCATCAAAGACCTAGCTCCTTCTTAGCTACATACAACCCCCTTGTCTCCCTAAAAAAGCAACACAAAACCAAACAAAAACTTCAACAAAGCAAAGCCAACCAACCCACCCCAAACCTCAGGTTAAGACCACATCATCAATAATTATCCTCAATTGTAACATACCATTCTCTTTCAAGAATTTAAGAGCATCTGAATATCCTTGCTCACAGATCTCTCCTAGTACCTGTAAGGACAGAGTAAATGAGTCAGACAAAAGGATATGCATTTTATGTTCAGCAGTTTGCAGAATTAAAAGCCTCTTCCATTCATCCTCAGTTCTTGTAAGAAAAAATTACATTAACATCCCTTATAATTCAATATATTCAGGTTAATATGCCTACTGTATTGATGTGTATATGAACTTTCAGCTGTTACAGATGCACTGAATTATTTACCTATAAGGACAGCATTTTAGCACTTGATGATCTGTGAGGTCTCTTCCAACCTTGGTGATACTGTGATACTGGTAAGAATTCCCTGTCTACTTGTTTCTTTGACTAGAAGTTCAGCAGTTGTAAGCAACAGTGAAACAGAGTGGCTTGGAGTAATGCTAATTCTCTTCCCTCTCAGTGTTTCCCACCTTCTAAAACTACGAAAAGTCATCTGTGCAATTTCAGATTTAATCTTCCATATGATAACATCTTTCACCAGATGCAATGCCAGCTGCACTGTAGTCCTAGACAAAGAAAACCAAACCAAAACCTGAAAAAGTATTAATGCCTACATGAGTAGAACATACGGCCCAGAAGCCAAACGCCCCCAAATCTCTCAGTGTAAAAAAGCATATTAATAGCAGTCAGGAACACTACTTCTCCTCTATATTACACCCCAAGCCAACTGGCAAAGTTTGTTTTATTTTTTTCAGCTTCCATAACAGCAATCCAAGAGAACTTCCCCCATCAAATCTGCAATTAACAGAGCTCAGCAAAGTTTAAAGGCATGTTGTCTGCATGAATTGTTGAGAACTTACAAAACCATGAACTTCTAAGTTCTGAAGTGCTTGGTGAGTAGGTAAATATGAAAGACCTACAAACTGACAGTTACTAATTCACCAGTGTTGATTTTATGATGGAATCCTATGCTAATTGCTGAATAAATACTGAAGGTCAACAGCAGGACGTATTTTCAGTCTGAGAGAGACTAAAAGTAAGGAGAATTAAGACAAATTATGACAAAATAGAAACAAATGTCATCAGGATAGTTTGTGCAACTGCATGAAATGCTAAGATTACTGTAGCTTTCTACAAAATCAAGGCTTTTACATGGGAAGATGTTCTAGTAACTATGTAACAGCAGTGACTTACTTTAGGTTCCGGTGGAAAGAGTGCTTGTGTTAAACGATAAAGATTCCCCAGACTGAACTGAATGCTGGTGTTGGTCACATTCATTTCATGAAGGCTGGCAGAGTTACCCTTGGGACAGATATCACACTCCCCAGCGAATGGTGAAACTGTGATGGTGTTCTTAGATTCGTAGTGAGGCAAGTTGTCGCTGATTCCTCCATCCACATAGCGCTATTAAAAATGGACAGAAATAACAAGTCTCAAAGGCTGAAAATTTGTAATGAGCACATTTGCCATGCAGGAATTAAAAATGATTTAAGACTGCAACAGAACATCCTCAGCCTATGCTCTAAGGCTAAACATCCTTTGTCCTCTAATGCTATTTGTTATTTAAAAACCATTCCCACCCATCATTCCACAGGCAGCCTAGAAATACTCTGTTTGTAATGTTTCTACGTGTTTGAAGTGGACCTGCTCTTTCTTAAAGATCATAATCCTATACAACATTGCAGAGAAAAAGTAGCACAGCTGACTCTTCTTCCTCAAAGGAGAGCACCAACCAAAGAGCTATCAGGGTAGTTCTTCAGAAAGAATAAGAACAAAAGAAGAGCTCTACATTTCAAAGCTCAAGTTCTATAATACTAAATGATTCAGTTAGGCTAACAGTATCTTAAAATTACTCTTATTGCTTAGAATTTGATATAAAAGAATACGAAATATTTGGACATGGAGAAACACCAAGTAAATATGGGTAACACTTCAGAATCCTTGCCAGTGATTATGGATTGCAAATTATGCTTTGAGTGTAAGTTTAGAAACTGCTTCAGGTTATGCTTTTGTCTCCTTCACTTTAAGTGGCCCATTTCTGCAATTTTAGTCCCTCATCACCTCACACATCCAAGGACTGGAGAGTTCTACTGTGGGGTACTAATCTGTGGTTCAGCAGCTGCTACGGCCAAATGCAACTCCTCCAGTCAAGCACATGAGCCATTTTCCCAGTGAACCAGTTGTAACCAGTTTGTTCTGACAGTTGCAAAAGACCACTCTGCATTACCAGCTTTGCTGGTTTAGTGGTTCCATTTTCCTTCTTCCTAACTAGGTGAGAGACATAACTTGTAGGCGCTTGTAAAATGTAAAGGTAACAGAACAGGTGTTGAAAGCAGAAACAACCTCAGTCACCAATTTCATCTGCCCTGATATGCACTTGTTGACTATTCTGAGAACAAACTAGGAATTCTGAGGACGACAACTCAGAGCAACTTAAAAACTATATAACATAATCCAGAGTAGCATGACAGTATAACTTAATCCAGTTCCTATATGTCAGATCTCTTGGATACTCTTAAGACCCATTAGCATGCAGCAACTGACAGGTTTCCTGTGGTGCATTGTGCAATCACCAAGGTACATGTGCAATCACCAAGTCCTTTGTGGAAATGTCCTGGAGCCCTGGATACCCCAAACTCCTCTCATGCCGTGGTTTGAATGGGAGAGGAAAGGTGTGAAAAAGCTGGTTCCCCCCCAGCCCTGCAGGCTTGAAGTGGGGGAGCAAAGGGTCCTTCCGGCATGAGGGGTGACCCACGTAGATGCCCACGCTGGAATCGGGCTGGTGATTGGCTGTGGTCTTCATGCCTAGGAAATGGTAAAGTGACTCTTTGTCTGGGGAAGGTATAAATACTGGGGTACTTCCCACCTTAGAGTTCTCCCCCACCTGGATAGCTCCTGCAGAGAGAGTCCCCTGACACTGCAAAGGACAAGCTCCTGAGGGACCTGACCATCCCTGCTTTGGACGGCTTCTCACCATAAGCACTCTTTTGTGCAAGCTTAATAGGCCTGCATGTCTTTTGAAAGAGAGAGAGAGAGCCGACAAGCATCTGGAACACCCTTTCTCTCAGCCTATCACACCTGTGAGTAGTACAACTTTCTGCTCAGCCTAATTGATATTTGGAAAAGCTGTGTTTATAGCTTAGCCTTTCCCATTTCCCGACTTCTAAAATAGCCAAATTTATCTACAGTATCCTTTGTAAGATATTCTCAATCACACTGAGGCTGCTAATGAAACTAAATTAATTTCTGTATATAGTTCTGGGGGCAGGGTTTCAGGAAAATAAACTGATTTTATTTTTATATATATTCCTGACTCGGCCACATAAATTCCCTGCTTCCACAACAGGAAACACACAAAAGTTTTGGCAGAGGAGAAGCCATAGCATGCAACCTTCTCATCACATTATTAAGTCACTGTCTCAGACACACATCTGAGTCACTGTTCTACAGAGGTTATTTGGTTTAATTGTTTGGGGTTTCTGGCTATATGTTCCCTCTAGCAAATTTTTTAATCTAAAACCATTGCTGTGCTTGAAGGTTGTTAAAAAACACCCAATAGAAAACATCCAACTGGCAGTTAAATATGCCTACTCAAAAGACATGCTTAAATCTTTGAAAGTATATGTGCATAAAGCACCAAGCCAGCAAAGATGGTAGCAGTACATACTTCCATGTTCTACTGCGTTTAAGCACTACACAACAAGGACATGCAACTGTACTGTTCTTACCAAGTTATATCAAAAACACCTCCTAAGCACTAAAATGATACAAATATAATTGCGAAGATCAAAAGGATAGGATAATTCCTGTCTTCCTTTTCCTTCAAAATTGGACCAAATAAAACATCACTTGTATGTTTTTGTACTCTGAACTAAGTCTTTTAAAATAACATTGTTGTCTGGTGACAAGGACTGAATAGCCAGATTAGCCTGGATCCACCTAAACCTTGGATTCAGTCCAATGTCCTGTTTTCATAACACCTTTAATCTGCAAGACTTTTAAGGAGACATACAATGTTTAGAAGTACAGATAAAGAAAAATCCCTATACAGCTCTAACCACTTTTGCTTAAATTTCAGCATGAAGAAGAAAATAACATTTTGCATGTATCCTTGGCCTTTTAGCACTTCCAGACTGCCTTGACAACAACCACTGTTTAAGATGTTAAGGGTGTGTGTTTTAATATTCTTTCCCTCTCCTTGTGTAAGGAGCACAAAAGTTGAGAGGAAAACAAGTATAAAGTTAATACAATATTGTAACAAAAATATGTGAACCTTACTGGTTTGATTTAAAGTGCACATCTGCTTCCAGACCTGTTACATAACCTACAACAAACCATACCAGCTTTTCTGTAGTTGTTGCCCCTTTAACAGGGGATTTTAGAAAACCCAGTACAGTTATTAAGTAGTAAGAGGTTTTCTAACCTAACCAACAATTCCTGTGAAGTAATAAAACAGACTAATACACTGACACTAACTTTAAAAAGCAGCCTTTCTTATAGTAAAAGTGATGAAGGCATTAAAAAAGCTTCATTTAAATCTAAGTGACCATGGACCTTTAATCCACTTTTAAGGCAGATCTGTCTAAAGAAAGAGCAGAGAAGATATACAACCAACTATCCTGCAGGATTTATTTTTTTGTAAGCAGACAAGTAGAAATGACCCTTCCTGCAAATTTGTGGAGGTGAATAAGTATCACTTTTTCAATAAATATTTATCCTTAAATATTTGCTAGCTTAGAAGAGCCTCTTTTAATTACTGCATCAGCAAGCAAGAAACTTGAGCATGTGTGTGCATGTTTCGCAGGCTAGAGCGAAAATGTGTCGTCTTCCACACATCTGGTGTTTCCTTGCTTTTGGGGAAAGCTGGAAAATACAGTTAGGTAACAGAAGCTATGATGAAGGTATTTACTTTTAAGCTGGATACCAACAAATACAAATACACACTGTCTCTTAATTTCAGAATAGCATGAATTACATGTACGTCTTAATAGAGACTTACCACACCTCTAAATGACGGTGGAATTAGGCCACAATAAATAGGGACAAATGAACTACAGATTAAAGCCTGCAGAAACATGAGATATGTATGTTAAATAGTAACTGTTCTATTATCAAAATCATAATTTATCTTTATTTCCTCAATAAAAACAATTGAGCAATATCAAACAATCTTTCAAACACAACGATAGCATTCCACATCTCTTCTTCAGAATATACCCACACCCCATTAAAAAAAAAAACAACAAAAAAAACACAACCAACTGCTGTCTATAAGACTCACTAAAAGACCATTTCTAGAGATGCTACTAAGTTTATGATCATTCACTCAAGCTATACTTTTATGAGTAATTAAACTGGGAACCAAGTCTCAGCATTCTGGGACCACACAAAACTTTATTTTTGACAGTCTCTTGACCACTGCTTTTAGAATAATGACCTTAAAATCTCATTCATGAGGAATACAGCTACATTAAATACTCTGGTCTTTCAAGTTACTTATCCATTTTAAGACTGACCCCTCACATCTATTAACTAAACCAGTTCATAGATGGAGTGAGCAAGTCAACTTAGCATAAGGAAGCATGAATTAAGGTACTGTCAAAGTCACAATATCTTAAAATGGAAATCCAATCAATACCATTTTGTGGAGTTAAGATTACAGAAACTCTTAAGAGTTGCCAGAAATACACATACCTGGACAACTTCTTCTTTTGAGTTAAAATTAGATATCAATGCATTTTTACCATCTGATACTCTGGTTAGTGAAATACACAGTCTGCCCGATGATAACTGGTGAGTGTTTTCTGGAAGGTTTCTCATCAGTCCATCTCTTATTATCTTGATCACATTAAATGAAGGATGAAGAGGACCAAGATTTCGCTTTCTAGCTTCTTTAGCTAATGCCAGAACATCTGCACAAGCCTGAGCTGAAAATGAAATGCATTTATTTTAAAACCAGAAGATATGTCAAAATCTATAAAGTAAACTCCCAGTAATAAAGCATATCTAGAGCCCAAACTTTTCTCTTTGACAGCTACCATGAGAATTCCAACAGCTTTTATAGATAACTGTTTTTAACAAGAGTTTAGCAATTTCCTGAGGGGAAAAGAGGTCACTTTAGACGTTCAGACAGAACTCCTGGTGAAAATCCAGCCACAAAGTTACTCATATGATGCATGTATTAGGATTTACTCATTCTAGAAACACATTCTTAAGAAACAACAACAAACAAAACACCCAAATGCACACACACAAATCCCCCAAAGACTACTGACCTTCCTTAAACATATATGCCCAGACACTCCATAAGCAACATCCATAAAAACCTAGAGAGCATCATGTACAGATTTACAGTTCACAGTCTGGCTGCTAAAGCAGAGCACCTGAGTTCATCACAGCTAGCAACACTTGTTGAACTTCAACCAAACTTAAGGTTTCAGGGCATCATTTATCTTCATTTTTACACAAAACCAATAAAGGCAACATCAAATGTAAGCTTATGGTAAGGAACATCAGGAGGTAAGTATTTTAAAGCCATGGGTAAAGAGTGCAGAGGAGATCTGCACCACCTCACGCAGGTCTCCACCTAAATTTTTTACCTATCTGTTACAGATACACAAGATGTTTTTTCACCAACCAAATCAGCAGGGAAATGGATTCAACCACTACAGAAGCCACAACTGTTCCTGAAAAATGTCGAAATCATTCTTAACAACCAGACACCTAGTCATAGTGGGAACAGCAGCTCATCCACCTGCAATTCTTTGTTCGAATTTTTAATGTTATGTTTCTCTGGGGCATAGTTTCAGGAAATTGCCTGATAAGCTGTCAGCTTGGGAGAAGAAAGGGGGCAGGGAAGAAGGTCAAAGTAACAAGTTATTAACCCGAATGATATACTACAAGATCATCCAAAAATACTTTCAGAAGTTGATAAGTTAAAATATGCAAGACTCCTTCTGAAGCAGATGGGCTTCAACATGAGTTAAATGTGAGTGCTGCACTGGTAACAATTTTGTTTAAGCCATTGAATCCAGACAAATTTCCAAAAATGTTCTCTTCCTACAATGTTAGTTTTCTTCCTCAAATGGCAATAACTAAACCTTTATTGTTCTTAGCACAGTAAACCAGGGATCTGTGTTCAAAAGAACAACTCCAACCAAAAATATCTGAGGTACGAGACGTACTCCATTTTTACCACTGCTTTTTTTTCATTCCACACTTGAAGCATGAAGCCTCAGGCCAGATCAGAAGACAGCAAACAGTTCAGACACAGCTCACTGGTCATGATCAAACATTTACACTACCAAAATATATTTTACTTGATATTAAAAAGGTGGCATAAGACACATTCTGGCAAGTAAAGAAAGAACTTCCAAAAAAAAAAAAGGTAAGTAGCCACTTCCAGCAGTTCCATTTTTTAATGCACTCAGACATAAATCATCAACTTTATTTAAATAATAATTAAAAAAAAAACTAATTTAGCAACACTCAATCTTCTATACTTTCTAAAGAGATAAATCAGGCACACTTCAGGAGTCTGAGATCGTGAACTACAAGAACTCTGCCCTGCTATGCATTGTTCTCCTTTTGCAAAGTAAGTACATGTTTGAAAAATGAGAAGCAGGAAGTTACTTGTTTGGTGCATTAAACACAGACCAAGAGCACTGGGTGTGTGGATGCATGAGAAAATAAATACACGCTCTCACTTCTCTGCCAAGTCTTGACCCTGGTTTTCCAGTAGTTTCCTGTCAAATGTAAGCTCAAGTTACTACTTAAGTTTGAAATATAGTAAGATCTTCACTCGTCTGCACTGCAAACCTGTTTCTACAGAAAAAAATAAACACAGTAAACCAGTGCCTCTACTAACATTGTAATTTACCTCTCACTGTAGTAAGTGTCAGGGAAATACCAGCTCACTTTACCCCATTAAAGGGCTGTGAAACTGATGATCTGTAACAGTTTAGATCCAAGTTCTTCTCATTTCAGCTTCCTTTCACAAAGTAATTACCCATCAAAATGAAATTTGATTCAACATGTAAGAAATTCTACATTTGAGGAAATTACAGGGGGAAAAAAGACAAAAATCAACTTTACATATTTCATCTACTGTTACCTATTTTACAAGAAGGGATTCCCAGCAGAAGACAATGTTGTGTCAATCCAAGAATATGTGATAGCAAAACAGAGAAAATGTAAGACAAGATTGTTCATTATCAATTCAACAGAGTACAAAGTACTTCAAATGAGATCTTCTCAAAAAGGGACAGGCAGCTAAATTCAGACTGGGATTTTAGACAGAACTTGGTGCATCTGCTTTATTTTTTTAACTGCAAAAGGGATAAGAATTCAGTTTGTGTTAAACGTGAACTGTTTCTAGTTATATTTCTACATTGCTGGTTATGTTTCTATATTCCTATTTGTAATGGTTAAGTAACTATTACTTTGTTTCCCAGAGAGTAAAAATATTTACAGCCCCTACCATCACTGTGAAATACCAGATCTCCATGACATCTGTGGCTAAGATTTTGCAAGAGGAGTGCACCTTAACTGTTCCAGTCTGGAATAGCCTATAATGCACTTCATCCTCACAAGAACAGTCATCTCTAAGATTCTCTCTCTACCTCCCCACCCCAGATTCAAGGAAGGAAACTCCTTCAGTATGGAAAAGCACACTTTTTTCCATTCAGTGGCTAATGTTTACATTTATGCAAACCTGAACAAGTAAAAATAAGCAGAACACCCCTCTTCTTTATTTAAAAAAACCTGGCTACAAACCTGTAAGAGATTAAATATGCACAGTAATTTTAGTCAGAAATTCTGTCTGTATATATACATCCACACACTGAAGAGTTTTATATGCACCAACAAGCCCAGTAATTCAGGGCTGGGTCCAGTCAAGTCTTGAACACCTCCAAGGACAGAGATCCCACGACCTCTCTGTTTCAGTATTTCATCATCCTTAAGATAATTTTCTTTTCCTCACTTCTAATAGGAATTTTCCATGTTTCCACTTGTGTCTGCTCCCATCCTTCTCGTTCTTCCACTACCTAGACTACTGACAAGAATCTGGCTCTCTTCCTACAGTGAAATGCAACTGTGAAAACAGGTGAGACTTAGGAAAACTGCAAAAATAACAAATATTGTTGTTTAAAAATTTATCACCATAAGGGAAGCATACAATATGAAATGCATTAAAATTACTAGCTTATCAAGCAAGCTTCAGGAAAATAAACTGATTTTTCTCTGCTTTCAATTTAGAATTCTCTGCTTTCATGTACACTCACCGAAAGATAACAGCATGAAAGATATAGAATTAACATAGGAATATCATTTTGATTTGAAGAATTTACAAAGATTCAGAGTTTAGAATATAGCAGGTTTTGAAGTGTCTTTCAATACTGCCAACTGCCTTTTTATTTTTAATTAATTAAAAAAAAAAGGTTGCAGAAGAAATACAGTTGCCCATGAAATACATGTTGGGCAGCAACTGCACACATGCCAGCTACTCCATTAGAGGAAGGCAAAAATCTCAATTGCTGGTATGAGATGGGAGAGCCAAGTGAATCATTTTATGTCTGAAAGTTTCAACTATTAAAATGCTGAAAATTTTAAAAGCTGTCAATAACACACTTTCATGTAAATGATACCACTTTCTGTGCTTTTTAAAAGCACTTCTATGTCCTCCTTAAATTCTTAATTCCTTATGATGACTTCTATGTTAAAATTGGATACATACTAAAAAGTAGTCGTTGTGGATAAATATGATTTGCTTTAAAAGCTGGAGTTAGGCTTATAGCAACTCAAGTGTGTTGTTAAGACATTGCAACAAAATTACATTATAAACTTTAAGTAGCACAAGTTTACTGCTAAAGCTCTGAAGGAATTAAGCATTCGTGACCAAGATCAGTGGCTAAGCAGCCAGGACAAGCATTTCACAGCATTACTCTCTTGCACATATAGAGAACTTTTGTTTGTTATAATCACTGAATTGTTCCCTGAGAAATTTAGAAGCAAAATCCAAATCCTCTCCAAATTCTAAGCAAGTATTCACTGTTTTCCTTTTCCATCCATAAGTAAGATGGAATATGGAGTTACAAAAATCTAGTTCTAAACTTGTTGACGAAAACAATCAATGTTGAGTCGTGAATTAGAATTTAATTCATAAGGAAAACCATTTTCAGATTTCCAGGTCTTTAATACACTTTTTTGGACTGCAGTCATCATCCTAAACAACTTGTTATTTTACTTGTATCAAGCTTGATGCAATATCTTGCATATCCAATTCACTAGGAAAATGCAGACTTGGGTTCTCACAACCCCTAAATACATAGGAGGTATGCAGCAGTTTTCCTGCTGCTAGAATATCGGTGCTAACTACACAAGAGAGAATTAATTACAGACTAACACCTTTTATCCAGGGGAAATACAAACCAATATTAACTCTATTACTGAAATCACAATTAAAATCAGGCATTTTAATCAATCCACTGTTTATAATCATACACCCAAGGAACCTATGCCACCATACGCTGTGCAGAGATTAAAGAGGAAAAGCATGTTAAAGCTAACCTAAGCCCTGACCTTAACTCTCTTAGCCTTACCTCAAGAAAGCCTTAGATGAAGCAAGTTAAAGCTAACTGAAGCTTCATTTGTGAGGCTAACTATAGAGGAGACACAATGAAGTGCCAAGTAATTTCGTTTCAAACTAGCGGCAAGGTTAGCCTGCTCTGAAGGCAATACATAAAGATTCATCTAACTCCCAAGCCTCCCAACACTGCTTTGCACAGAGGCAAGAGCAGATGTCATCGACCCGGTATTTCTAACTCCGAGACCAGGAGGTACAGAAACGGCTTAGGGGGACACAAGGTGTCCCTATACCTGGGGATATACTTGAATAAACGTTAAAAATCAGACGACGTTGCCTCAAGGCCATTCCTTGAGCCAAGCAGGCTGGCAAATACCCACCCAAGGCGAAGACCTGCTTCTTACCTCACCCTCAAAGAAACACGCTGCTTTTATGCATTTTACTTAAGAGGTAAGACGTGCACAGAGCGAGATGTAGAGGACAAAAAAACTCAACACAAAACAAAAAATACACCAACCTGCACTACATAGCCCTTCGGATTTAAATCTACTAAAAAGCTTCATACGCCTCCCCGGGGGTAGAAAACGAGCAAGAGCGAGGAGAGGCAGCTCTCCAGGGAAGGGCAAACCCAACCCAGTGCCAGCTCGCCAGCCCCGCGTCTGTCCCCCCGTGTCTGTCCCCGCTATCCCGCAGCGCCGGCAGGCGGAGGCCCTCTCCGGGGCCACCGCCGCCGCGACCGCCACACCTGCCCAGTCCCGCAGGCCCGCTTCACGGCACGCGCGGTGGCTCGCCTCGCCTCGCCTCAGTCTCAGTCTCCTCAGCCTGCAGCCCAGCTCCCCTCAGAACGTCGGAACCCCCGTGCTGCCACCGCCCCCGCCGCAGAAAGGCGGAGCAGCTGACCCAGAGAGCCGCCTCCGATGAGCACGGCTCCGGCAAGAGCCCCGGCGGAGGCACCGTAGATGTGCCGGGCGTCGCGGATGATGTGCGGCGCGCGCTCCTGCAGGCAGGTGGCAGCGCCGATGTGGTAGACACCCAGGAAGCCACAGCCGGCGAACGAAACGCTCCAGCCACGCTCACGGTCCAGCATCGTTACCGGCGGGTGGAAACGCAGAACTCAAACAGCACAACTGACGCCGCAGCCACCCACCAACTGGGGTGCGGGCGGCGCGTCCCTCCTACCCGTTCGCACGGCGGCCGCGCCCAGCGCCACCGGCCTGCGCAGCAGCCAATCCCCTGCTTTTGCTCGGCCCGTCCCTGTGGGCTAAGGGCGCCTCAGCCAACCCAAAGCCACATTGCAGACGAAGCCCTTCCCCGCCCCGCTCAGAGGGACGGGGCGCAGCAGGCGGTGACGCTGCGTAACCGCGGCGACGGGTCTCATCGGTAGCCTCAGAGGTTTCGCCTTGGGCGGTCTCTGCGAGTTCTCCACCTTCTCTGGTCACCGGCTTTCTGTCCCCAGGGGCGCCTGGCTTCTCCCTGCCCCCTGAAGGAGTCGGGCGGGCGGAGCGCGGGTCTTGTCCAGCGTACCGCGGCCGCGCAATAGGGCCCAGGGTGGGTGAGGTGGTGAGGTAAAGCTCTGACGGACGGGTTGTTCTCCAGACCCTTCACCAGTGTCATTGCTCTTCCGGACACACTTCAGGACCTCAATGTCTTTCTTGTATGAAGGGGCCAAAAACTGAGCATGGTAGTCAATGTGTGGCCTCACCAATGCTGAGTACAGGAGATAATCCCTGAATATCCAAGAGTCAAAGGAATATATCCTGCTAGTGCATGCTAACATACATCTCTCATGACACCAGAGTTTCCATTAGGCTCCTGCTGTAATGCCAGTGGAGACTGAGTGGCTCAGAAGCACATTTACAACAATTGGCTTGCCCTGTGGGGAGCTCCCCAGAGCTGGACTGTAAAAATCCCCAGAGGGGAGCATGTCTGAAATCCTCTAGGTGTTACTTGGCTCGGTTGGGGCTGCAGAAAACCTCTTTAGCTACTTGCACACACCATCACATTCTAAGGCTGGGATTTCAAATCTTTTCAGAAGAATCTGAGAGGAGCTCATACTTTCCAAATACACCAAGGAGACATTCTGTTTTGCAATTTTTTATTTATAGAGCATACACTGCCAGGAAGAGAGAGCAGGGTTCAGGAGCCTTTTCAATCTGAGTGGTCTTAAACCATACTGAGCAATCACTAGACAGTGTTCTGTCAGAGGCTTGTTCAAAATCTCCCTGCTAAAACTATGGTTCTGTCTCTAGCCATACGTCCAGTTTCCCCATCTCTGGCCATCTCTGTCTTGTCAGGCCATGCAAGAAGCAGAGCAAAGAGTGCCCTCATCCCAGTCCTGTCTGTAATGTATGTGCTTCCCTTCATTCAGGGAAGAGGAAGGTGTGAGGCTGAACCTATTTCAGTTGACACAGAAGGAGAGAGATGAAAAGAGAGATGAAAATACATTCCACACTTCCTAGAAGACTCTTATTTCATTAGGAAGGTGACTGTGACCCCTGGGGTTTCTATTCTCTTCTAAAAGAAAGGGCCAGCTCAGCTGCATTTCATGTTCTTCCAATGTGCATTTTCATGCTGTTTGCTCAGAGCTTAAGTGCAGGAGAGCACCATTTCTTAATCCATGTTTTTGGAAAAGAGACACTGAGGTATTTAGGGAGGGACATTTCTGAACATCTGAATAAATTTGACAGGAGGAGTCAATGAAATGGCAGAGGATTTTCAGAGCATTATCCCATCAACAGGCTTTTCATGGGTAATCTCAATGTTGCTGGTAGACATCAACCCCATTTAAACATATTTTTTATCTCTAAACTGTCACTCAGAAGGCTCCTCCTGAACCTCATTAATTTAAATGGTTAGAAAGAATCTTAGTTCTACTGTAAAATGATACCTAGCCAGTTCATCTGCTCTTGTACTTTGTCCTTCTCTATTAGTATCTCCTATATGCCAGCCCACATTCTGTGATACTCAGAGAGCTGAGTTCCTCTAGCATCCTCTCATGAGAAAGGTGCTACAAATGCTTCCCAACCAGTACTGCATCAATTCCTTCAGATGGGGTTTCACTGGAGCCTTACACAGTTTTGTTAGAGAAGCTGAATCACGGATTCTGATTACTTGCAAATCTGATTATCTGTTAAATCCAGATCCTTCCTCCTCTCAGTGTAGATCACTTTTTAAATACATACATTGCCATTCTTTAGCACACAACACCAAGTTTGTTCCCAGCACTGAACTCCCCTTTCCTGTATTTGCCCTTTTTCAGTACTTATATTTGTCTCTTTGAGTTGCTCCCTAACAGATCATGCAATTTCTTCTCTACACCATCTCTAGCTTAGCAAACAGCTTCTCAAGCAGAAATAAAAGTCAACTGAGGTACATACAGACAGGATGGATCCTATTTCCCTTCCCAGGAAAAGCAGCTGTCTCATGAAAAAGGCAGATTAGTTTGACACACTGAACCTTTGGCTAATCACTGCCTATCTCATGTCCCTTTTTATCACCAAGCCTATAAAGATAATTGTCCTTCCTCCCCAAACCTGTTCTAATCTTTTATTTTTCTTTCCATTTTTGTTTCTTCATATTTTTCAGTTCATTCATTAAATTCCAGTTACAGGCTTAGCTGCCCTGCACATAACTGTTCAGGATAAAGACCTAATCTTTATTTTAGCTATCTCTAAAATCTGTGACATCTAAGAAATCTGATGCAACCTCATCACAAGCATTACTACAAAGTAACCCTACCACAGTTGTCTAATAGGCAATTTCAAGGTTGACCCATTGTATCAAGTATCATATGCATATGCAATTTGTGTTGCAGCCATACCCTAAATCCTTTACTGAATCCAGCACATAATAAATTCCCTCTAACTCCGGGAATATGAAGTAAAGCCTTAACTCCAGGAATATGAAGTAAAGCCTGAAAGGCCACATGATGGGAATCTATAATCTACCAGGAAACCTGCTTGCAGCTTACTTTTGTAAACAGACATCAACCCAACCCAGTATCTGACACGTAAGTTTAACAGGCATGCCACCATCATTTAAGCACCAAAAGCTTCCCTCTTAATCCTCTTCATTTAGCTGTCATGTTAATTATGATACAGGTGTGCCATTGTCCTAGGATACAGATTCAGTCAGATCTAGTGTAAGAGAAGAGCAAAACTGATGTGCTAGGTTAGCCGAAGGCATGTAATTTACAGGAAAAGGAACCACCAAAGATAGAGCACCAACAGAAGGTAACAACCACTACCGGACAGGTGGCATGTCATAAGGTCTGAGACCTTGGTCAGCCTTGAAAAGCTTATGAGGAATTGTGTTATTGGAAGGAGTAGGATATGAGCTCCAAGAGATGGTTTCTAAGCCCTTCTTGGAAGAAGCAATTTTTTTCTATGACTTTTGTTTTCTTCCAGGTATTCATCAGTAATCACTGATCTCTTGGTTGTCATAAAGCATTTTAGAAGAGATACCGTGATAGCCATTTTCATGAGGGAGGTAGATAGGGACACAGTTGGCTCAGCACCACTCAGCAAAGCCAGCTTCAAAGTTGAAGGAGAAACTTGATTTACCAAGAAACACATTCTCTAGGGAAACACAAAGCATTTGTTGGTGCAGTTTAGGTGCCTTGGTGAATAATGCAACCTTGTCTCATGACAGAAAGCCTTGTTCTCCCCTCTCTGAAAGGATTCAAAGAGCAAAATAAAGGGACTGCTTACATTCCCTTTGAGATTTCTTATATGGAATGCTGCAAGTTCACCTCTCATTTCAGTGTGCACAGAGGAGAAAAAGTATGAGCTGTGCTGGCCTTGTTGTTCAACTAACTCCTGTTTGTTCCCCTGAAGGTGCTCATTTGTCACAGAAATTCTGACCAATAGCAGACTAATTTTACTCCTTTTCTATGACATCCTACGTAGGCAGATCCTAATAGAAATCTTACTGGATTGGTGGCCAGAAGACTGCTAAACAGCCTTTACTGTTTAAAGTGCAAGAATAACCACAGGAGAGGAATAGAGGAGTGTTGAGTTACGGAGGTAAGATGAGGACAAGAACTAATCATAACCTGGACAAGGAATCCCATTACATTCCCTGTGCTAAGGCCTCAAGTGCACACTGCACTGCTTTATTCCCTGACCTCTGCTGCTGGGCTGTATGCTGGAGGGTGGGCTTGGAGAAAGGATATTTACATTTTCCTAAGTTTATACATGTTCTAAAGTTTGTAGCACCAACTGAAATACCCCCACTATACTTGACATTAGCCTTCAGAGAGAAACTACACTTGGCACAAGCCCTATTCTCATTCCATTATTGGCTTCCAGTTCTGTTTAAAAGTGGCATCAACCGGCAAAGACACAGGCAGTTTGTGGGGATTTTTCTCTCCTCACATGTCATGTCATAGCCTTATATTAAGCTTGCCAAGGTCTTGGGTTAACTACTCTCAGGTTTCTTTGGCCAGAATTGGAAAGTAGGTTTTTCTAGTGAAAGCTACTAACCTGCTTTTTACATTGGGCCTTATCTAGTGTGTAAGCAAGATTTTGGGGTTTGGGCTAACAGTTTGGTGTCTGGTACACATCTAATACAATAGATATCAACCTCTAGCACAGCTTCCAAGCTTCACAGCATAATCCTAACGATTGCTTTGAACTAAGCTAAGAGGTCTGCTCTCTGAATTGTAGTTGTGGACTGTGGTCTAACAGGTTTTGCTTCGGGGAAGAGCAACTCATCTGTGAAGATTTGTATGAAAGGAGCAACACAAACTCTAAAAGTAGAGAGGTAAAGCAAAGTCTGGAGTTTGCTTTAGGCTTCTGTCATAATACTTTTAAAAGAAGAAAATGAAAATCAAGCATTCATTTCACATACCTTTTGCTAGAAGGTCATTCTCCAGAGGCAAACCCCTATGGCTGAAGCATGGGGGTAGTGGGCTAGCTTTGGAAAAACCTCTTTACACACCACATTTCCAGTTGTAAGCACTGAGAAAACTGGGAACTTCATCCTGGAAGCTGTATCAGAAGTCTTTTCTCTGGTTACTTTAGCTGGTGTTGCATAAACTACTTTGCAACTATTGCTGAATCTCAAACTATATGGGAAGTTCTCAAACCTAGGTGCATCCCAGGTCCTAAAAAATGAAGTGCTACTTTTCCTGCCAAATGACATGGGAAGGAGAAATGAGGTAACACAAATTAAAAAAAGGATACTACAAGATGTGTCAATTAACAAAGGCTACTGAGTGCATTTGTTTGACCAGCTCATTTGTAAAGAGGTCTGCCTCAAACATAACTTGTTTTAAATGACACAGAGAAGAGCAAGGGGCACACATTGTGTATCATGCCATCATGCCATCACTGGGTTTAGTCAACCCACAGTGCATATAATCTGCTCACCAATAATCAAAGCTATCCACCTCATGCTACAGGAATAAAACCAGCAACTGGAGTCTGTGACCAGAATCTTGCTCTGTCAATTTGTATCTAATTCTATAAATAGGAAAAATCCTCCAGCATTTCACACATTTTCATCCTGGAGGGTGGATGGAAACTAGTGTAACTGGTTCTGATAGTAGAAACAGTGATATTTCATGTCTTGAATTCCTTGGTGTGATCTGTGATTTTTCTTCTCAGAGTTAAACAGCTAAACATCCTAAGAGTTATAATTTGCTTCTCAGGTCTGATATCACAAACATTGCCTTTACTCTTCATAATGTTGAAACTGTTGCATGGAAAAAAATAGCCTAATACTATTTCATGTGAACATGGTCTATTTATTTCTATTATTTTCACATTATTTTAGTTTCATAACTTTGTATGTGGCAACAGTTTATTGCAAAAGATTCTGTACAGCTTTACATACCCTACAAATGAGATACAGCAATGACCAACTTGCAACCTTGGATTTGGGGTTTTTTTTGTTTGTTTTGGTTTGTCGCTTTTGGTTTTTTGGTTGGTTTGTTGGTTTGGGTTGGTTGGGGGGTGGGCAGGGAGGTGGTTGGTTGGTTTTGGTGTTTTTTTTTCTTATTTTTAGTGGTTACTTCAAAAAAAAATGTTATTCTATAAGACAGAAAACTAAGAAAAAAGAGTATGGCTAACACACTGGGGGAGGAAATCAGCTAGCCACCTACCAGAGTTAGATTTTTCAAACCTGGTCTTGCAGAGCATAAGTTCTTTTTCTGTTTGCAACTATTTTCTCTCTTTAGCTGTGTCATTTCTACCTTAACTATATTATTATTATTAATTACCATTATGTACCTTGCTACACTTGGTAACTGTTGAGTGGCAAATGATGTTGCACTTGGAATGCCTAATATCTTATCATTAAAAGGCCTAATAATTAGCACTTCACAGCTGATAGATTCTCAGCAAAACTTGGCCTTGGCCTGAGAAAATACTTGAAAAAATACTGTTAGTGCTCTAGATATTTGTCTTCTCAACTCTCAGACTAATAATATTTAGAGGATTAGAATAGAATAGAACAGAATCAACTAGGTTGGAAGAGACCTCCAAGATCACCCAGTCCAACCTAGCACCCAGCCCTATCCAGTCAACCAGACCATGGCACTAAGTGCCTCATCCAGTCTTTTCTTGAACACCTCCAGGGACGGTGACTCCACCACCTCCCTGGGCAGCCCATTCCAATGCCAATCACTCTCTCTGTGAAGAACTTCCTCCTAACATCCAGCCTATACTTTCCCCGGCACAACTTGAGACTGTGTCCTCTTGTCCTGTTGCTGGTTGTCTGGGAGAAGAGACCAACCCCACCTGGCTACAACCTCCCTTCAGGTAGGTGTAGATAGCAAGGTCTGCCCTGAGCCTCCTCTTCTCCAGGCTAAACAACCCCAGCTCCCTCAGCCTCTCCTCATAGGGAGATATTCTAGAGATAAATATGTACACAAGGAGTTATTTTTCTGTCAGAGTATTTCCTGAGAGTTATGATGCATTTTGAATCTCCTCTTGCTGCCCAATGATCCATCATCCAGGAAAAACACATGATTACTTTATCTTCACCTACTTAAAGAGGTTACCATTCTGCAGAGAAATGGTGGACACAAACAGCTTCATTCACCACCCTAGAGAGATGGTAACTCATGAGAACAGTGTGGAATTAACATTTGTAATAAAACAGTAACCAGTAAGCATGCTTAGCATGCATTATCCCCTTCCTAACATTTGGAAATGTGGTAAGAAATTCTGGAGAGGAGATTATGGAGCTGAACATAGATGTAGCTGCTGTCAGCAGAGTGTGTGGGTGAGATATATGCACTGTGTGTAAATAACAGCCTTTGTTAGAGTAGTCCTGGATCTCCTGATTCTTTAAATATCGAGGAATTTAAATCCTTGTGTTTTGTTTCCCTGGAGGGAGGGAGCTGGAGAAGGGAAGAAAATTATGCCCAACAGTTGCACCTTGCAGATCACAGATGGTGAAACCAAGCCACTGGCTGGATGTCAAGCACATAATCCCGACACAAAGGAGCAGAGACTTCACAAGTGCCACAGAAAGTTGCCCAAAGGACTTTGTGCAATTTTTCTTGTAAAGAAAAAACTTTTAGTGAGCTTTTGGGCAACAATACCAACCTAAGCAGTCACCTTCAGCCCTCTGCCACTCTTGGCTATGCTCATACAAGCATCCGTACACAGTGGACTGGCTGGAGGAACTATGCTGCCACAAAAATAACTTTTTTTCTCTTCTGAGCTGTTTCTCAACTGAAACCATTCTGCTAGTGAACCCAGGCTGTCACCATGAAGAAGCTTCCTTGCTGC
Source organism: Tricholaema leucomelas (assembly GCA_013400475.1). Classification (NCBI taxonomy): domain Eukaryota; kingdom Metazoa; phylum Chordata; class Aves; order Piciformes; family Lybiidae; genus Tricholaema lacrymosa; species Tricholaema leucomelas. The sequence goes on along the minus strand of WAAF01018806.1, from coordinate 582,571 downwards.
CCTAGCATGTAACAACAGGCAAGGAGAGTTGAGATTGGAGATGAGAGAGTAGGCAGCCTAGCTGAGGGTGATGCACACTGTTTGCTGCACAATGTTCAGACCTTTCTCTGTTCAAATCAAATCTATGGAAGGTTTGGGGGACTGTGTTTGAAGATGCCGTATGACTGGCTGGTACCCACTGCGGCCAGTCAAGCTACATTGATTTTGTAGTCTTTTAGGATTCCTAAAAATGGAGAGGAAAGAGATAATTAAGGGAGACCTTCTTCTAAAAAGTCTCTGAAGACCCTGTTTGTGGAGCTGGAAGTTTGGAACAACTACTCCAGAATGTAGCTAGAAAAGAGTGGCTGAAACCATCAAAGCTGGCTACAGGGCAGCTTTGGGTTGTGCTACAGGAATTCTTGTAAGTGATCTTCCTCTGAATTATAGTGCAAGGAGGAGAACATGGGGAAGGCTCTTCATCCTATAGCTGTGCTTTAACAGGAATAAACAACATTTTGTCTATAATGAAGGGATGTTATTTAAAGTTCATGAGGAAGGCATCCAAGCTGTGCATCTCTCACTGGCTTAAGCATCCATACTCATCATACTCTGGTGAGTTATTTTAGGCAGCTAACTATGCAAGGCCATGACTGTTACAAATCTCATTTCAAAGAATTTACCATTCTTCCCAAGTGTTGCACAAGAAATTTAGGCACAGCCTTAATTCTATCTGTAAATTTTACCCCAAGGGATCAAGTGTTTCAAGACAGCTGATGAAATGGCAAATACGACAATACCTAATTCCTTCTGTGGTCTAATTACCATTTAATTTTCATCCAGATGGCACTAGATACAATTAATTGTTTAGTAGGCAAATAATCTGCACAGCAGAAAACATGAACCTGTTAAGCTCCCAACGTACCCAGGAATCCTAAGGAAGTTCACAATCAGCAAGATTACTGCAGATGACTTTCAGTGTCACTAGTTGTTTAAATGCCATTATAAATCGACAGCTTCCTCTCCGTTGGTACTAGGATTTAGAAAGCAATGCTAGGGCAAAACCTTCGGTTGCTGCAAGCATACTTCAAGCCTGCAGGTGAATTTGCATTTAGTTTCACAAATCAGTAAACTGCTCAGTTCAAATAACACTTCTAAGTGGTCCCCCTTACATCAGTGATGTTTTCAAGTGAGAAAAACTGTCTTTCCGGTGCAAACTTTTTATTAAGTGTTGGGAATTTGACATTTTATGTAGAGTGAATTAATTTTAGAGTTATTTTTATAGGCCAGTGCTGACTGGTACAGAATTTTTTGTGGATGTTTCTCTAGAAGAAAACTACATACACTTTCTCATTGTACATTGTGCAAGGGACAATGGGTGGAAGCTGAAGCACTGGAAGTTTCATTTAAACACGAGGAGGAATTTTTTCACTGTGAAGGTAACAGAAGACTGGAACAGGCTGCCCAGGGAGGTTGTGGAGTCTCCCTCTCTGGAGATACTCAAAACTTGCCTGGATGTATCCCTGTGTGAACTGGTATAAGTGATCCTGCTCTGGCAGGGGGATTGGACTGGATGATCTTTTGAGGTCCCTTCCAGACCCCGACATTCTGTGAGACATTTGCTGGTTTTCTACTTCTGAGTCAACCTGTTTGGTTAAATTCATACTACAGGGCTCATTGTCTAGTGCTAACATAATATCCCATAGCAATGCAGATTTTACTTCAAAAAGCATAATGTTCAGAATCTATCATTAGAGAAATAAATGGATACAAAGTTTTGACTAAATTCTTGAAGACTGGAGCAGACTTCCCAAACAAGCACTGTGTCAGTTCATGAACTGTACTGATGGTCTGCTAAACTTGTTTGACTGCAGCTGGTGGATTGGCTCTGTTGGTAGCACAACTTCACCTTAAGATGAGGGTCAGTGCAGCAAAGCTGTGAGTGGTGAGACACATTTGTAATCATCTCGTGACTTGTGGGCAGCCCTTGCATCCTTCCCTTCAGTGTGTGAGGGAGAGGGCACAGCACAGTGCCAGCCAAAGCTGGCAGTCAGCTGCCTTTGGCACGGGAAGAGACTAACCTTAACCTCATCTGCCCGCTGCTATTCCCAAACAAACAGGCCATGGAAACCAGACTGTTGCTGTACCTGCCTTCAGTTCTTTCAGAAGTCTAGTCTTCTGTAATTTCTGCCTATGCTGTGATAAAAGATTGACAGGAATGGGTGTTTTTTGGTCTGTCCCTCACCCCCAGTTCTGCTCTCTGCCCAGGCACATAGAGATGCCCCTTGATTTACTTCCAATATTTGTACATGTGCCTTCTGTGAAGTGCCACATTGGACCACACCATTTACATTTTTAATCATCTTAAGTTGTGTACAAAACAGTAATTATCACCTTCTTTTGCCTCAAGTTCCTGGGAAGGCACAAAATCCCTTTCTCCCCTTCCCTTATCTATATTATTTTGCTAATCTAGGCCACTGTGTCACACCACCACTCCATAGTCACCACGCCTCTGCATCTTTCCCAGATGTCAAATGTTGGCTTGCTGTAGGGAATTTGGCTGTGGAGTGCTATGTCAGTTGTGTTGTGAAACAACCAGACTCTGATATAAGCTCCCAGCTGTTACATTCAGAGGAACTCTTAACTTCAACTTTACTCACAGTCATAGATCTGTCCCTGACTTGTCATGTGGAATGAATTGTATTACTCAGAAAATAGGAGTAAATACAATGATTGTCCTTTTTCCTAGCTAAATATTGACTTTGGTCAACCCAGGAAACAAGGTTTGTTTGCTTCAGTCAGTTTCAAAAGCAAAGAATAAAGTTTAATCTCACTGGAGTCAAGCTCTGAATAAGAGAATTCCCTATTTCTGTCCTTCCACCTATTCCAGATTCAGAGTAAGATACTGCAGTTCTGACAGCTAGCAGATCAACCTTTTCTTTGCCCCCTCTAAAAGAGTATAATATCTATCTCACTGCACAAGAGATGAGGCTGATACTGATTATTCCCAGGAAATACAGCAAGGCCACAGGAAGGTCATAAGGAGTGCAATACATGCCAGACAGAGGATTCACTCTCCTATAGCAAGCTCTTCCTTTTCTGTCTTTAAACACACCAACAGGGTTTTTTTGCTACCACAACAAAAACATCCCATCACTTCTGGATGTTACAAGGAAGATAGGGAGAAAATTAGAGATTAGCTCAGAAGAAACCCCACTGCTTTTTTCCCACCACCCCAGGCATGCAGCAGTATAACTGAAGATTAGCTTGGAGACTAGGAAGAAGAAAGAGTTGGGCAGTTGGGATAAACAACCTTATCTTTAGATGACCAATTTGAGTCTCATTTGTTAGCAAGTCCTGAGTGTATGGAAAATATAAAGGCAACACACTTGGTAGCTTTAATCTTTGTCTTTCATTAAATTTGCCAAGAATAACTACAAGCTTAGTATGATGTCATGGAGGCATTTCAAAGTTCAGCTAGATAATCGTGTCTTCTGCACAGAAACTTTCAGTGTATCATCAGAGTAAGCTGTTGTTTTGGCACAATTCAAGGCACATATTTTGATATCTCTGCACTGAGAGAAGAATTCCATGTGGCATTGCCTATCTTCATTGTACCACAACAAATAATACATATATTTATGGAACTAACAGCACAAGCACTGAAATAGGACTTTAGGTCTTTTGCTGCATCACGACTGAGGTGTTATTCTAACACAAACTATCAGCATAAATAGTTTACCTCTGTAGACACATACAAGCCTCTAGACACACTTTCTCACCTTGCTGTCTGCTTACATTTTTCAACCTTTTCCTAAGGACAAACAGAATGTTTCCTGGCCCCAAAGGGCATAGTGCAACCTTTGAAAATACCAGCATTCACTCCTGATTAGCTGCCACAGAGGTGAATATAATTTGTTTCAGGCCATGCCCATTGGCTGTTACTGGGCTGTTCACTCAATCTTACAAATTCACAGATTGCATTGAGTTGGAAGGGAACCTCAAAGGTCATCTTATTCAACCAGGCTACAGTAAGCAGAGACACCTCCAACTAGATCAGGCTGCCCAGAGCCACACTGAGTCTGATCTTGAATGTCTCCAGGAATGGGACCTCAACCATATCCCTGGGCAGCTTGTTCCAGTATTTTACCACTCTCGCTGTAAGGCACTTCTTCCTTATGTCTAACCTAAATCTACTCTGCTCCAGTTTAAAACCATTGTCCCTCATCCTATCACTATAATCCCTTCTAAACAGTCCTTCCCCAGCCTTCCTGTAGGCCTTCTTCAGATACTGAAATGTAGCTATAAAGTCTCCCCAGATACTTCTCTTCTCCATGCTGAACAGCCCAAATTCTTTCAGCCTGTTTTCATAGGAGAGATGCTCCAGCCCTCTGATCATCTTTGTGGCCTCCTTTACCCACTCCAGCAGGTCCATGTCCTTCTTACAGCTAGACACAGTATTCCAGGTGAGGTCTCAACAGAGCAGAACAGAGTGGCAGAATCACCTCTATTTACCTGCTGGCCACACTTCTTTTGATGCAGCCCAGGTTACAGTTGGCCTTCTGGGCTGCAAATGCACATTGTTGGCATGTGTCCAGCTTCCCATCTACCAGTACCCCCAAGTTCTTTTCTGCAGGGCTGCTCTCAATTTTATTCTAACTGAAGTAAAGGTTCCCCTTTCTATTTCTTATCCAGACATGATAAGAGGTTATTTCTTAAAAAGGTACTTGACAGCTGCATGCTATAAAGTCAGGAAGCTGGCTTAGGTACACATCCAGCTAGATGAGGGACAGGGTGAAGGTCAGAGAGAAAAAAAAAATCAGTTTTGGGAACACTGTTTTGTAGACCTTTGGCTCTGCTCTCTGTGAAGGCCAGGCCATGACATCAATAATCCAAGACCTGTCTGCCCATGGAAAATTAAAAATCCAGGAGAAAAAAAACAATCCAAAGAACAAACTTTTCATATATGCCTTCTTAGAGAGGCATTAAGAGGTTTATTGAGCCTACAGCTAAAAGTATTTTAATGTAGGTCACCACTGATGGGTCAGCTGAGATTATAGTTCTGTAATTCTTTCAAGGAGCATGTAGCTCTCAGCTCAAGACCTCAAAACCCTTTCAAAAAGCAGCACTGAAAAAAACACATTCCTATGACTCCTAGTCTTGTGAGTTGGCTGTGATGTCCCCTAATGGTGACATCACAGCCAACTGAGGAGATGCATCCATTCCCTTCCTTGTTATCTATTGCTAGCTTTAGTGAATCTGGGACTTTAGTACCAGTCTTCTGCTTAAACCAACACCAGTATTTCTTTTCCCTTTCTGAGAAATTAAATAAGACCAAAGCTGCCCTCACAATTCACCAGGTCTCCTGACTGAAGCTGTGACATAGTGCTTCTATGCTCTGAAGGAAATGCCCATACTTCCCATCAAGTTGTCTAAGAAACATCCACAGAAGATGTAGGAAAATGAAGTGGTCTCCACATCTCATTGTGATCTTCCAGTTGCAGCTAACTAATTCCTCATATCCCTACCTCAACTTTAAAAAGAACAAAAGACCACATAATCATTTGCCAGATTAAAGCTAAGGAAATGTATTCAGTGTTTCCACCCTGGTCACCATGTATGAGCAAAGAAATACTAAAAAACCTATTTTCATGGCCCCAGAATGAAATGGAGATGAGATTGCTTCCATTTCTGCCAAGATTGCTCTGTTGTCTTTTACATACTGTGGCCCAGCAGTGGTGCACTAGGTCAAAGAAATAGTGCCAAATAGTAGCAGTAATGATTTGTTCTATGTTTTATTGTTTCTTGTACGTATATTTCTGATTTTCTTTAAAAGAAAAATCTGATTCTGTATAAATTCTGTTTCATTCACTGATATTCTGCCAGCCAGAAGCCTGACTCCCTACTAGAAAAGCATTCAACAGCCTCCCACTTTGTATTTCCTCCTCCTCCTGAAGAAAAACCTCTGAACTTGCAGAAGAATGCGGCTGAACCTCTCTCATCATGGTCTGTTTTGCAAGGTGAGTGGGCAGCCACAGCAGCAGTCAAAAGTAACACAACTGAGAAGCCAGAAGAGAAGCAAGAAAAAATCCACAGCTGAGGTTCATGTGGGGGAAGAAGAAGAAGAAGGAGATGGAGGAGTAACTGATCCAAAGAAAGTATGGTAGAATGGCAGTCAGAAATTGTTCTTTCATAAGCTAAGTTTTTTGTGGGATCATAGAATCATAGAATGATTTAGGTTGGAAGGGACCTAAAAGATCATCTAGTTCCAACCCCTCACCATAGGCAGGGACAACTCTCACTAGAACAGGTCGCTCAAGGCCTCATCCAACCTGGCCTTCAACACCTGTGCAGCCACAACCTCCCTGGGCAACCTGTGCCAGTGTCTCACCACCCTCACTGCAAAGAACTTCTTCCTAACATCTAGTTTAAATCTCCCCTCTGCCAGTTTAAACCTCATTCTGTCATTACAAGACCTTGGAAATATTTCCTCCTCAGCCTTCCTCTAGGCCCCCTTCAAATACTGGGAGGCCACTCCAAGGTCTCCTCGAAGCCTTCTCTTCTCCAGGCTGAAAAGCTCCAACTCTCATATGCTGTCCTCATAGCAGAGCTGCTGCAGCCCTCTAAGCATCTTTGTGACAGGACAAGGGGCAATGAACACAAGCTGGAACACAGGAAATTCCATGTAAACAGAAGGAAGAAAATTCTTTGCGGGTGGCAGAGCACTGGAACAGACTGCCCAGAGAGGTTGTGCAGTTTCCATCTCTGGAGGCATCCCAAACCTGCCTGGACATGTTCCTGGGTGATCTGCTCCAGGTAATCCTGTTCCAGCAAGGGGTTAGACTAGATGATCTTCAGAGGTCCTTTCCCACCCTGTGATTCTATGAAGGAGCATTTCCTGCCCAAATGCACCACCGCAGCTGAAACCTTCAGATGCCTTGTTACAAAGGAAAGCAGTTCAGCATGTCACCCTTAGCTTGATCTTCTGAACAAAGCCTATAAAGCTGTACTTTGGAAGTCCATAGCTCAGCAAAAGAATAATAAAGTTTAGATAGTGCCCCTGTGCATTTTCAGGTCCTCAGTAACTGCTTTAAAACTGAAATGTAACTGTTGTAAAGCATAAGATGTTGGCACATCAGTGCCAGTTGCAGCCCGCTACCCAACAGCAATGTGAACATCGCAGTGCCAATATGAAAAGCTAAAGCACTCTGCCTTCATATAAAGACTTGGAGAACAAATTTCTTCAAAGCACACTACCTTGGGTAACTGAGATTGAGAAACTCCTCTCATATTCTGTTTTTCTGCTCCTGACAGGTTCCCATGTGCATAAGACGCTTGCAGTTGCTTTTGTGATTGTAGTAATCCTCTCTCCAAATCGCCTCCACAATGAAAGTATTCCTCTTGTCACAGTCTTTCAGAACAGCTATCACTGATTCACTAGATACTGGCTTGGGAGTTAAATTGCCCAGGAGGCTTTTCTCTGTTCAACATCAGTTGAAAGCCTTTTATATTCATCTGCACATAGCTCTTTTAGGACTGCCTTCTGTCTTACTTCACAACGATTTCCCATAGGCATCCAAAGAATCTCCTTTACTACTCATTTCAAAGTAGTGGTAAAGATTCAGTGGCAGCTGAATCTATCCTGAGCTCTGTCTGCTACTTAATACTTTGCTGAGTAAAGCATCTTAAATTATCTGTAGAACATCTTCAGTTATGACCTGAGCTGTATTTATTATGACTACTTAATACAATTCAAGACAGTCAGTTTGAGAACCTCTCTACCATGATTTCAAGGAACTGGAGAATGAAGCAACAAAAATGTAATAAAAGGAGCATTACCTGTAGGGCAGGTGTGTACAGCTACCTGCTAAACTTCATCCTGATCACAATGGCATCACTGTGCCAGCCACTGCCCCCAGCACTCTACCCAGTACTGGGGAAAAGAAGCCAAAGACTCCTGGAATGCAGTTCTGATGTTCTCCCTCCTCCTGGCCCCAATTCTGCAGCATCCACAGGAAGTGTGGACTGACCCTTCATTCTTAACCCATTGTATAACCCAGTGAGGCCACAGTCCAAGGAGATGGGTGATGGGAATTTGAGGTCACGACTGTTTAATTCATCTTTGTTTGCCCAGGCCCTCATTCAGAGCCTTTGAATGTAAACACAAGAAAGGCTTATCTGTGAGAAAATGAGACTTATCTGTGAGGCTTAACTTACTTAGTTCAGATGGCATCTGAGCAGACAGACTCAGACACCTTGCCTCCTCCTCCTGGAATGGCCACAAGCCACACAAGAAACTGAGCATCACCAGAATAGCTTGCAATACTAGGTCAGAAACTCCCAAGCCTCTCAGTGCAGAACTTATTGGGCAACAGCTTCCTTTCAACAGACTCTTTCCCTAGCAATTGTCATCTGTGTCAGGGTTTGATATAAACAAATACCATTTTCTCAAAATCCTACCTTATGCAAACTATATCAAATGTGTGGGCATCGTGTGTGGATCTGGTGGCAGAGTTACCAAACTTGCAACAGAAAAATAGTCTTGCAAAGTCTGTGTTGATTTTCTGCACACTCCAGAAAGTACTGGAGTTGGAGTTTGTGGCAGAAAGAACATAGCACTGGACATGTAGTAAATACTTTCCCATTTAGCTTTGAAGAGGCTGTTATAGAGGAAGTAGCTTTAAGTAAATCCACCACAAAGACTCCAAGATACTAAGACAGAGATATTCACTACATTTTATAAGTACAGAAAGAGGGGTCTAAGAACTTGAGGAAGGATGCCAAGTAAACTAGAGAAAAACTGGAATTAGTAACCAGGACATCTACTTCCCATCTCCATGCTTAAAACTTCAGAACAAAACTCCCTGTCCTGGAGTACATCTGATTTGTAGTGTTTCTCCCTTTAAAGACTAAGCCTACATTCCAAATTCATATGATCAGTCTCATAGAAACTAGTGAGGTGAGTCAGGATTGATCTTCTAAATTGCAGTCTTATGGTGTTGCTCCCTTCCCTTCCCTTCCCTTCCCTTCCCTTCCCTTCCCTTCCCTTCCCTTCCCTTCCCTTCCCTTCCCTTCCCTTCCCTTCCCTTCCCTTCCCTTCCCTTCCCTTCCCTTCCCTTCCCTTCCCTTCCCTTCCCTTCTTCATAGCACCTATGCTTTCTTAGCATTCACTACCTAAACTATGATAATAAAGGTAATGAATAGCAGAAATAAATGAAAGATGAACTGCTTAATTTCCAAACACAGCAAGTGCCACTGCAAAAGCTTGCTCCTCCATTTGCAGATCACTTCATATAGTAATGCACAGTGGTGATGTGGTTTGGTAATCTCTATTATAGACACCTGTGCACAATTAGGCTGCCAAGAATTAATCCTGCTCATCTCACAAAACCAGTAGTGGCATCTTTCACACAAGGAAGACTTAGTCATTTGTGTAGTCACTCTTGGCTGTCTGAGGATTGTTCTGTCTGTGCCTTAGGCAAACCATGCAGGCAATATGATGAATATTGCTCATGTGCCTTCCTGCTCTCTGCTGCACAGACTTTTTGTGGTGAGAATAGAGGAAGAGTCTGGCTTCTTCCTTCCTGCATCACACAAACCTTCAGGCAGTGCACTTTGCACAAGGAGCAACAGTTTGGATCAGAAAGAAGACTTGTCCTGAAGAACACTACAGGACATTCACACAAAGAAGATTATCTATCCTGATACCACTATGCCCATGTTTAGATAAAAATAACCACACTAATGTACTTTTAGAAGCATAATGCAAATGAAAAATTTCTCACTGATTCTTATCAGACACAACTGTATTTGTGCCATTTCTACAGTATCCATCATGCTTTATGATAGAGAAATTCACAGGCATTTAGAGGCGAAAGTAACTCTCATAGTGCCAAGGCAGCCACATTCAGTTCACTTCCTATTAGGCTTCAGTTTCGATGATGCAACCAGAACAATCACAAAATGCCCTGTTGAACTGATTTGGTTTTGTGGTACAGATTCACTGAGATGTTCAAATCAGGTCCTTGAAAAGAGAAACTAGTTTTATATGAGATATCTGCTCAACCTTTATTATGCAGAGATAGTGAAACCAGCATACCCAAAGGCATCTCGGCTGTCTGCCTTTCCTAACATTAAAACAAACAGTTTCTATGAGAACATGGTGAAACCCTAATTACTACCTCAAGACAGTCACTTGCCTTCAGTACCCTAATCTTAAAGCAACCATTTAAGTTACTCTGAAGCATTCATCTTCAGCTTTAATAATGACACAAATAATGAAGATTAAGAAGCATAAGTAATCGATTGCATTGTTATATTCCAATAGTGAATTGTCCTTTCTCCTATGAACATACATGTGATCAATTGTCTCTATCCCCACTAAAAATGATTTACTCAAGCAAAGGTTGGCAAACTAACTCACCAAACTTTACCTATGGAAGTGGCGAGATCTGGCAATGGAAACAGATGCTCTATGTCCCAGTCCAGCAGTATGCCTATGTTGGAAGATGTTTACAGATTTTAATTAGCTTGGGCAGCTTGTGCCATCTCAGTAGTTTAACCACACCTTTATTGCCTGTAACTAACAAGGAGTCTTTGCATCTTTGTCACTGAAGCCCCCCCGTATATCTTTCCTTAACTAATGAAGTGTCCATCAAAACCAGCAAAACCAAATTTATATGGTCCAGGACCTGGCAAACAAAGTGATGATGTAGCTTGTGATCATATAAGGAAAAGGCATCAAAAGCTTCAAAGGAAGTTCAAGCCTGAAAGCCTACAAGACACTACACCTCCTAGATGGAGGACCCCTGCTGAAAATAAATCCCTCACCTTCTGAGCATGCATGTAGTGAATTTAAGAAAAGCTGTACCTCTGATGTGAAGTGATCAAAAACCTAACCCACAGGTGGTTAGTAGGTGGTGACTTGAGGTGTAGCTTCTATATTTCACTGCATAAATATCTGCTAGGAATTTCAGCTGGTATGCTAGATTTGTGAGAATAACCCCTAGCAGTTAGACCTGTCCAGCTCTGTATTGAAGCAATGACTGCTTGTTAATGCAAAACTCAGTTTAGGAGTTTGATTACTGATTGATTTGATGTTAAGGAGTTTGATTACTGATTTCAGTGACACAAACAAGGCCACACTGTGAACATCTCCCATGAAACCTAAGGCAGGCTGAGTTAGATTTTTATTTCCATATAGCTTAGTCCCATCCATAAACAATTAATTACACTGCAAAAAAATTCCCAGAGTAAAAGTCAGCCCTTTTCTTGTATAAAAGTTGCTGCTGAAAATAGCCACAAACTCAAAATCATAGGAAGATGGAATGGAGATAGAAACATGTAAATAGCTAAAGACATCTACAACCCACTGGGGAAATATTTACAGTGTCAGTAGCTAAGTTATGCAGTGTCCTGTCTGCTGGAATTATCATTGCCCAATCTGTGGTGGGGGATTACAAAACTGCAATCCTTACTTTTAAAGAAAGCAAAGCCATCAATCCACAATGCTGACTTAGTTGCTGCTCATCTTCCTCATACACGATCTTTGCCTCGACTCACCAAATACATTGGTGCAGCTCTTGCATTTTCCCTTTGGAATGATACCACAGCTTGCTGACTATTTTTGGTTATGTGCCTTTTTCTGTTCCTGCCCTTGTTTGGCATGTAATGTATATGATGTGTCAGCAAAGGGATCACACATTTTCTTTAACTGCTTCGGCTGGTGGTAAGGCCTTCTGGGAAGTGAAATGCTAAGGATAAAGATGATACCTGACTTCTACCTGTACTCATGGTCTAAGCCTGCTGAAATTGAAATGCTGTAAGGTAGAGTTATAGAAGCACTGTGAATTGGTGAAAAATACTTCATGGTAAAGACCAATTCAAAGCTGGCACACAGTGATTTGCATTGCTACTAAATTTAATGCTGAGTGGTCTTCTGAAGCCTGGGACACTGAACAACTGGCTCTTGCAAGTCCTAGTCATGAACACTTTAAAGAGTTATACAAAACCTTGCATTCTGACTGTACTGATCAGTGTCGCATTAAAGAAGTCATGATTTGCATCAGTCTTCCTTCCGATAAAGGTCATGAATCTTGTGCCTGGGTAGTGAGAGGCAAGAGATTTATCTTCAAAAATCTGCCATATGAGGTAGATTATGGTACTTGCACTGTTTGGATGGGTGGAAATTAATGCACAGGGAGACTGAGTAAGGTAAGGTTACATAGAAATCCTACCTGAAAAGGGATCAGATTCCTTAACAGCCTGGCTAGGAGGTCAGAGCACTCCTGCCTTGTTACAGGTTAAAAAAACCCAAACAACAACAAGAAGACAGTGAGTGCCAATTAACAGCTTAATCACCAACCACATTAAACAGAAGAATTAATTGCTGTGTTAGGATCATACACTCAAACCTTACAGAGCTATGGCTCATAGTTGAGTCGAGTCAGGAAGCAACATTCCTGAAGGTTCCTGTGTCACTGAACAAATGTAAGGGGCTAACAGGCAGCAGCATTTGATAAACACCAATCTACTGCACAGTTGTTTTCCACATTAATACAATATCACATGCTGTTAGCAACACGTCACTATGCCAGCTTTGTGTAATACCTGTGGCAGCATTTACAAATATCCTGTCTAAAACTCAACTGCAGTTGGCACCTCAACATGTGCAAACAGCTGAGCGTGCTCCTCCAGCCTTGATGTAGGTTGCTGTTAGAGTGGCTTGACAAAAAGGCAGACAAAACATTGTCAGATTTATCTTTTTTTTTTTTTTTTTCCCATCAGATTTTGAAAGCTGCAAGTCTATTTTTTTGTATGTATGCAACAGCATGCACACATCTCAAGACAGGGACATTCGTTACAGCATCTTCAGCCAATAAGTAGGCACATCTGACAGCAAAGAGGAGACGATTGTCCTGGAGCCATGGATACCCCCAAATCCCTCTCCCTCCGTGGTTTGAATGGGAGAGGAAAAGGCGTGAAAAACCTGTTTCCCCCTCCCCTGCAGGTGTGCAGGGGGGGGAGCAAAGGGCCCTTCTGGCACAAGAGGTGCCCCGTGCAGTGCCTGTGCTGGAATTGGCTGGGGATTGGCTGTGGTCTTTGTGCCTAGGCAGTGGTAACTTGACTCTAGGTCTAGGAAGGGTATAAATATTGGGGTACTTCCTGCCTTGGGGTTCCTGGGGTTCCCTGGGGGTGTTTAGGAAAAGACTGGATGAGGCACTTAGTGCCATGGTCTAGTTGACTGGATAGGGCTGGGTGCTAGGTTGGACTGGATGATCTTGGAGGTCTCTTCCAACCTGGTTGATTCTATTCTATTCTATTCTATTCTATTCTATTCTATTCTATGCCTTAGAGTTCTCTCCCACCTGGATAGTACCTGCAGAAAGAGTCCCCGGGCGCTCCGAAGGACAAGCTCCTGAGGGACAGGATCGTCCCTGCTTTGGACGGCTCCTCACCATAAGCACCTCTATCATCTAGTTCCAACCCCCCATCACAGGCAGGAACACCTCTCACTAGAACAGGTCACTCAAGGCCTCATCCAACCTGGCCTTGAACACCTCCAGGGAGGGAGCATTCACAACCTCCCTGTGCAATCTGTGCCAGTGTTTCACCACTCTTGCTGTAAAGAACTTCTTCCTAAGATCTAGTTTAAATCTTCCCTCTGCCAGTTTAAACCCATTACTCCTGTTATTACAAGTAAATAGTACCTCCCCACCCTTCCTGTAGGCCCCCTTCAGATACTGGAAGGCCACTACAAGGTCTCCTTGAAGCCTTTTTTTCCTATCTGCTCTAACCTGCAGTTTATTATTAATATGACCAAAGCAGACTACAGTAAAAGCATGGATATATGCAATGCTGGCAGATGAAACTTTAAAGGGTGAAAGCGGTTGCTGCCCTCAGCTGTTTGCACTGTTGCTTTTCCTGTAGAGGGGACAGTTGGACAAGAAAATACAACCTCCAGCTAGCTGCTGTTCACAAATCAGTAAACCCAATTGAAATTATCTGCTATTCATTCTCTAAAACTTTTAAACATGTATTTTCCATGTCATCACACCCTTTCCCCTTGCTTTACTGCTTCTTTGCATGCTTATTCCCTTTCTGTCAGATGCACATCTGCTACAGACACTTTGTATCTGAAGCTTCCAAAGAACTTCTGTTACACTTTTGAACAATCATAGAAGCATACAGAATTAAACACAAAATACACCAGCTGTTAGAAGGCAAATAAAAGTAAACTAAACCAAAACTCTTCACTGACCTACCTGGAAATAACAGAAATCTTAATTTCACTGAACTGTTACTAGCTTTCCATTTGTGCTAGACCTAACAGCCAAATCAGTCCTCATTTCTGTAGCACTAACAGATTTTTAAAGGAAATTAGAGTTTTTATACCTTCCCATCAGGCCTCATAGACCTTAAATAATCTGAAATCCTAGGAGTACTGTTTGAGTTCTGCCCCAGGCCTCATCTCTGCTGTCAAGAGCCTGGAGCTGCTGTAATTGGGGATGAGCAGGTAGCAGTCACAGTGCTGGCAGGGCTGCGTTCTCACTAACCAGACTATCGGTCTCGGGATAGGGGTGGTTTCTGCTGCCTAATGACCAGCAAACACAGTAACTTACAGACTCATAGAAGGGTAGAAGTTCAGAAGGGACCTCCCCTGTTCATCTAATCCAACCCCCTGCTAGATCAGGTTCACCTAGACCAGGTTGCACAGGAACGCATCCAAGTGGCTTTTGAAAGTCCCAAAGGAGTCTCCACAATTTCTCTGGGCAACCTGTTAACAGTGCTCCAGGACTCTCAGAGTAAGGAAGTTTCTCCTTATTTTTAAACCTCCTGAGTTCTAATTTGTGCCTGTTGCCCCTTGTCCTATCACTGTGCACCACTGAAAAAACCCTGGCCTCATTCTCTTAACATTCACCTATTAAATATTTATAAACATTGATTAGATCTCCTTTCAGTCTTCTCCATGCTAAAGAGCTCCAGGTATCTCAAGTCTCTCCTTGTAACACAGATGCTCCAATCCCCTCAACATCTTTGTGGCCTTCCATTGGACTTTCTCCAACGGTTCTCTCTCTTTCTGTGAGTCAGCTGTGACACTACTCTGTGAAATCCAGGGAGCCATTTAGAATTGGCAGGGGATGTACTGTGTATCTGCATAAGAAGAGGCTGAGTGCTCAGGCCTGAGTCCAACTGCAAGATGTTTCATACTGTAATGAAAGCTGTTACCCTATCAGATACAGAGAGGTGGCAAAAAGACAGGCTCTTCTCACTGGTGTCCAGTGACAGGACAACAGACGATGGACACAGGAGGCTCCATGGAAACAGAAAGTAAAATAATTCTTCCCTTTGAGGGTGGCAGAGCACTGGAACAGGTTGCTCAGAAAGTTTAGGGCATCTCCATCTCTGGAGGCATCCCACACTTTCCTGGAAGTATTCTCTGAGATTTACTCTAGGTGATCCTGTTCTAGCAGGTGGTTGGACTAGATGATCTTTAGATGTCTCTTCAACCCCTACCATTCTGTGATTCTGTAATCCTAGATCTTGAAAAGAGGGAACAAGGATTACTGTGTAAAAATCACTGAAACATCGAAACAGATATGGGTTTGTATGGAAAACCTGCATCACTAAATTAGTGCTCACACGAGAGAGAGGAGTCCTGTAAAACTTCATTGGAATGAAGGGAGAGTCCATGGGGTATATCCCTGTGAGGTCTCTCAAACTGCTGGAGGATACAGCCTCTTTTTATCCTGAATTCCCAACCACAAGTGACACTCTTCCTTTCCCCATTGGCTGAGGTACTTGGAATGTGCGGACTACCTGGTGCCCCTACTGCATGTTCCCCCCTCACAGGTATTACACCCTGCAACATATATTGCGTGTCCTTTAAAACCAGGCTTTATACCTCCCCGAGTTGTCAGCCTATTAAGCCTGCACACTACCCTATGAAAGCTCAAAACCTTAGGCTGTGTCCAGTTACTCCTGGTTTATGCTGTCTTTGAAGGCCACCTGGTTGTTAAGATGCATGGAAGGGCTTCACTGATAAGGATGCAAAGGCTCTTTGTTAATCACAGGCAACGAGGATGAGTTCAAATTGCTGAGATGGCACAAAACAGCCTCAGCCGATCAAAATCTGAAAACATTTTCCAGCAATTCCCCTTCTTGTGCTCTTTACTGATTCCTAGTTTCGTTTTTACTATTTCACGCTGCATATTGTAACGCCTTTATTTGTAAAGGCATCTCTCTAGCCCATCAGGTTTAAACTTGAGTACTGCAGGAAGCAAAATACCTGTGTTGCTGAAAAAGGTGGATCTGTGCCACTTTACTCATTCCGTTAACATTCCGGTCCCCTCCATGCATTCTGCCTGGGCTCGGTGAAAGGCTGGAGATAAGCAGATCCCTCTCTTCTGCAGTCTCTTCCCTCCCCCCCCCGCGCAAGCCTTCTCTCTGCCCTCTTCGAGGCTGGGCCGCGGCACTGCAGCAGTACCGCGCAGCCTTGCGGGCTGAGGTGGAAGCGGCGCTGGCAGGTGCCTCCCTCCGTCCCTTGCCGCGTCGCGTTGCGAGAGGCGACCCACTCGGGAAGGAGAGGGACTCGGTGAGAGAAAGGCAGCCACCCCCTGTCTGCCCGCCGTTACCGGCCGTTAGAGCCGCGCATGACATCAGCGTGCGCGGGCCCCGCGCTACCGCCTCCCGTGTGCGTCGGGGCGTGCCGGGGGCAGGGGCTTGCCGCGCTCGCCAGCCCTCCCGCCCGCTGGAGCGTCCGCGCCACCGTCCCCACCGCCCCGGCGGCCGGCAGGATGGCGGAGAGCGAAGCCGAGACCCCCAGCACGCCCGGGGAGTTCGAGAGCAAGTACTTCGAGTACAATGGGGTGCGGCTGCCGCCCTTCTGCCGGGGAAAGATGGAGGAGATCGCCAATTTCCCGGTGAGGGACAGCGACGTCTGGATTGTCACCTACCCTAAATCAGGTAGGCGGGCGGAGCCCCCCCTCCCCCGCCCAGGCCGGGGCTGCCCCTGAGGAGGGTGGCGGGAGCGGCTTCTCTCCCCAGCTTGCAGGACAGCGGGCTCTGGGCGGGGGCGGGGGGTGAGAGGCGTTCCCCCTCGGGCCCGGGCCCGGGCCTTTGGCGGCCGTCCTCGGCCGGCGGGCGGTGCGCAGCGGCGGCGAGCCCCCGCAGGAGGCAAGGGCGAGGCCTGCACCCTGCCGCCACCCGCCTGTGCAGTCAGGGGTTGCGCTGCGGAGCGGCGGCCCGTGAAGACTTGGAGTTGGGGGCACTGCCCACCTTCGGCCCAGGCGCTTGTGGGGCGACCCTGACCCGAGGCGTACCCACCGGGTTTAGGTACAAATCGGCACCAGGCGCTGCCGCTGATACTCTTCGCCTCGGCAATCCTGGTGCCTGCTGACAACTTTAGGGGCATAAAGGCGCTGCTCCTCCAGGCGAGGGAAACCTTGCTCAGCGTTATGTATAGAGAAGCAGGAATATAACTAGCCTGTGTGTGGATTTCTAATGTGACCTGCAGGTCTCCTGTCTGCTCCACAGTGCTCAGTTTTGTGCCTCTGAGGCATCCACCCAGATCTTTCTGGGAGAACATGTGCTCAAAGTACATCCTCGCCACGCTGTCTGAATTGCCAGAAGTACCCGCGGATAGCAGTAGAAGTGTGAATTTCTCCAGTAAACACATCCTGTGGCTGTTTTATACTGCTAGGGCCTATGCATTTAGAATCATAGAATCGTTTTGGTTAGACCTTTAAGACCGTCGAGTCCGAACATTATCTTACCTGACAAGTCTGGTGCTTAACCATGTCCTTCAGCACCATGTCTCTGTCTTTTAAACACCTCTTGGGGTGGGCATTCAGCCACCTGCCCTAGGGAGCCTATTCCAGTGTTTGAGAACCATTTCCATCAAGAACTTTCTTCTAATAGCCAACTTAAACCTCCACTGGTGCATCTTGAGGCCATTTATTTTTGTCCTATCACTCGTTACTAGGGAGAAGAGACTGACACTACCTTGCTCCAACCTCCTTTCTGGTAGCTACAAAGAGTGAGAAGATCTCCCCTCAGCCTCCTCTGAACTGAACAGCCCCAGTTCACTCAGCTGCTCCTTATAAAACCCGTTCTGCAGAAAACAGATCATTTCTTGATTCCTTATCCTCTCTGTTTCCAAGTAAAAGTGTTTAACCAGATGTGGATACAGTGCTGCCTACAAAGAGGCAGACAATAGGGTAGCTTTGCAACCCATCTGATAAAACCAGATAGGCTCTTCCTTATTAAGTGCATTCTTGAATGACAGTTTTCATGACAATATGATGATCTCTTTCTAGCAAATTCAAAGTCCACTGGTGATAACAGACGTTAGCTCTGGAAATAAACCTTATAAAATGACGTTTGAGTATTGTAGATTTCTGACTTAGTTCATTGTTTATTGTATGAGTGGCTGACCTTTTTTTTTGTTTCTCAGTGTGCCTCTTCAAATGTGTACATTTTCTGTGATGTAGCATCTATGTTATAATTTCTCAAGCTGTTTCAAACATTTAACATTTTTCATTTAATCACTAATGATGGTGTTAAAACTGCCTTGAGCTAGATAGAGGCAGACATCAGATAAGGGATAGTATGTAGATGGATGGCCTTCAAAATGCTGGCATCGGGAGCAGCTGCATCTTGCTCTTTTAAATTGTCTTTAGATGTCTGGTGTGCCTCAAGAGCAGTATTAAATATTTTCCAGTTTTTAAGATTTCAGTTTTGCAAATGAGAGTTTACAGTGTTCTTGTGTTAGTATAGCACCACGACTTCATATTGGCAGATTGTTAAATTTCCTCAGCTAACCCCACTTTACAGCAGCCAAGCACAGTTATAACTAATACGTCATCGGGCAGTAGCTTAGTTTTGGTGGCTGTAGAGTTGGCTGTGGAAAGCCAGCTTGTATAGGAACATCCCATTAGGCCTCTTGGCACCCCAGTTGAGGCCAGTGACAGGGAGCTGTCTGCTTACAAAGTTTAGTGCCTGCTACAAGAGGATTTACTAACATTCACTATGAAAGAAGGAAAAGGAATATTGGGAACTCAAGCACCAAAACTGAAGGTACAGCATTGTATGGAGGAGGTGGAAGAACAGCTTTGGGATTAAAATGGGTGCCACAGTATTTTACTTGCCAGGAAAGAGAATGCTTAGGTCTTGAGGAGTCTAATCTGCTTGTGTGGGAATAGGCTGTAGAACACAATGATAGTGTCTGCAAGCTCCACCTCGAGGTAACATAAAGTCTGAGTCCCTTGGAATGTGTTTTCCAGCTGATCTTATATGGCTTAGAGCTTGGTGCCTTATTTAGGGCTTCTGAATTAGTTACCTGATCTGCTGACTGGGGATGAGCAATGTCCAAATGGAGACGAGTGACAAGTAATGCCCCTCAGAGGTCAGTACTGGAACCAATGCTGTTTAACATTTTTGACAGTAGTATGGACAGTGGAATTCAGTGCACCCTCAGCAAGTTTGCAGATGACACTAAGCTGTGTGGTTGACATGCTGGGGGAAATGGATGCCATCCAGAGCGGCTTGGACAGGCCCAAGCCAACCTCATGAAGTTCTGCAAGGCCAAGTGCAAGGTCCTGAACCTGGTCAGGGCAATTCCAAGCACAAATATAGGCTGGGTGAGGAGTGGCTCTAGATTAGTCTCGAGGAGAAGGATTCAGGGGTGTCAGTTGATGAAAAACTCAACATGAGCCAGTAATGTGTGCTTGCAGTCCAGAAGGCAGCCATGTGCTGGACTGCATAAAAAGAAGTGCAAACAGCAGGATGAGGGAGGTGATTCTCCCCCTCTGATCTGCTCTTGTGAGACCCCACTTGGAGCACCGCATTCCGTTCTGGTGCCACCAGCATAAGAAGGACATTAGGCTGCTGGAGTGGATCCAGGGGAGGGACACAAAGGTTACCAGAGGGCTGGAGCACCTCTCCTGTATGGACAGGCTGTGAGAGTTGGGGCTGTTCAGCCTGGAGAAGAGAAGGCTATGAGGAGACCATACAGCATCCTTCCATTACCGGAAGAGGTCTTCTAAGAAAGCCAGGAAAGGACTTTTTACAAGGGCTTGTAGTGATAGGATGAGAATGGCTTTAATCTTGAGGAGGGAGGATTTAGACTGGATGTTAGGAGGAAGTTCTTTACAGTGAGGGTGGTGAGACACTGGAACAGGTTGCTCAGGGAGGTCATGCATGTCCCCTCCCTGGATTTGTTCAAGGTCAGTTTGGATGAGTCCTCGAGCAACCTGATCTAATGGAATGTGTCCCTGCCCGTGGTAAGGGCGTTACAACTTAGATGATCTTTAAGGTCTGTCCCTTCCAACCCACACGGTTCTATGCAGCTGTGAATCCCACACTCCTCTGCACCTAACAGCTTCATCTTCCTGTCTCTCAGTAGCCTTGACAAAGATTTTCCTGTTTACAGGAGCCAATCAGAATTTTCATAATGTTGCTGTAATCAAAAAAAAAAAAAAGATTTACAAAACAGATCTCATGCACAAAATGTAATTATTTGGGGTGAAATACTTCAGCTTTTTTTTGTTAATCTTTAAAGCTACAACGTAGTTTGGACCACTTGTCTGGGTTTTATTATTAAATCACATTCCAGCAAAATTTCCAGACTATTTTTGACAACAGAACCACTCAGTAATGTCAGATGGGTTCAGTGGAAAACTTTTTTGTTGTCCTTAAAGAAATCTGGTTTGTTTCGTGTTTCACTGCTCTCCGTCTGCTCAAATTGGAAAATACATAAACAATTCTGTCTGCTAGATGTGCAAGAGGCCAGAGCTTCTAGCTCTTACTGATCCCTATGCAACAATCTAACAGCAGAAAGCTCCATCAGTAGCTGTTGACCATATGCTGATTTATCTGGCAAAGAAAATACACAAGTGGTTTATAGGGTCAGGACTGCTTTAGTAAAGTAGTATCTATGCCATTTGGAAGACATGACATTCTTCAAGACTAGATGATAGAGCTCTAAACATGACGTGGAAATGGTTCTTGGATGTTGTTACAGACAGTAATAAATTGGGAGTGACCCAGGGAAAAGCTGGTCCTATAATGGTAGAAAAAATTAATGTATCACTGGCCTTACTGGGAATAATGTAATAAGTGTAATGGAAAATGACTCTGCTTTAATGTGATTTCCACTGATGGATGCCTGAATAGCGCTACTCCTATCTTTAATTATTCTTAACACCTGCATCTAATCAATGGTAACAGCTTTTGGGACCTGCTGGACTAGAAGATGCTTGTGGCTAAAACCCAGAGACTCATTTAGATGTGTAATATGTGAGTGTGCATATATGATCCATAATTTAAAGCCAAGTGTGCTACTGCTCTTGAAATGAAGTCACAAATTTCATCTTCCATGTAGCTTTGTAGTATGGAATAGCCAGGCTGAGATTGACAGTAGCTGTCAGTGTAAAATGGAATACTCTTCTGTATGGCATTAAATAATTGGAGCTTATGCAACAGATTGCTTTATAGATAAGATAGAGAAGCAGTGTTCACAGGAAACCTGTGCCTCTGTCACAGCTTTTCTTGAACCCTCTCATACTATGGGCTTCTTGTACCTCACTTCAAAATTAAAATTCTATGGCAGGGACTTAAACTACAGAATTAATGAACAGGCAGAGTCTTTCATGGTATTCCCTCAGTCACCATGGCAAGAGCTAGATTAGATGTCTGTTAAAGTCAGTGATTTCAGTGGGATTAAATCAATCCCTAAAGTGCAGTATTGAGTCCAGGTCCACTTCATATTTTGCTATGATGCTAACCTCTGACTGTACATCATTTGCTTTACTCATAAGCGTTGTGCAATGGCTCTCTTAATATCACCTTTTATGTGTTCTGAATGAATGTGCATTTTGCATTCATGGGTCAAAGCCCACAAATAAATGCCTTTTGCAAAACTGGTAATTTGAGAAAATGAGTTATTCTCATGGTGATTATTTGCCAAATAATTTTTATGTATGGGGAAAATGTGAGTTGTTGGGCAAATATCAACCAGTCCAGCCAGTTCGTAAGAACTCCTGCATTTAATGCTGGACAGCAGGTCAGGAGAGCAAGTACTGGATCTGGCATTTACCTGCCTGGAGGTGTTTTGCATTTTTGTACAGATAGCATTTTGAATTTTCCTTTCAGCACTGGATTTTTATAGTTATATGTTAGCCTGTAGTTAATATGACTTTGGCTTAATGAAGTGTCAGCACCAAATTTGCACATAAACACAAGGACAGCTTTCCTGTGTGTACAGTCATTGAGTTCTCCTCTTTCAAATTCTTTAATGCTCACCTCTGATGTTTTATGAAATCAACCAAAGAAAGTTAAATTGAGCTGTCTGTTATTTTATTTGCTTTAAAGAGTCTGTATGTACAGAAGGAGGTCATGTTTCTGATTTCATCTGTTGGTTAAATGCATTGCAAACATTGTGGGTTTTCTGTCTGTTCCTCTTCTGCATGCTGCTCCCACTGCATGCATACCACTGTTTTGTCCTCCATTTAATCCCTGTTAATCTTTCAATGTCAGAGACACTCTGTGCCTCGGGGTTTTCTTCTGCTATGGGGAAACAGTTGTTTCATCCATTGGCCATTAAAGCAGTGACAATCACAGCTGCTGGACTGTGAGCCAGATAGAGAGGGCACAGTGTAAATCCCACTTTTCTTGTTTGATTCTCCACTAAAATTAATAGACTTCTGCTCATCAACATCAATATTCTTTGATCAGAACCAGCACTCACAAGTTATTACACCTAAGGCAAAGGGACTCATGAACCGTTGGAGATGCAGACACAGATTTTCTTTGACTATGAAACTGGTTTGAGGAATTCTTACCTCTGGCCTCATGTTTTGTTACGTTCACCTTCAAATCAGTCTTGGCTGTCTGTGGCATCATGTTATCAATTTTTTATTGGCAAAATGTCTTGATTTAAGATACACCACAACAAAAAATACCTAGATGACTGTGCTTTGTGTGAAATCTTGCTTTGTTTATCTTGTGCAATCCTACCCTTCATACTTTCTTCAGACTATAAAAATCTCTTGACAGTGAGATTATATTTACCAGTAAGATTAGTTTCTGGTTATTTAAGCATTATAGTATTGCACAATAATACTCTTATTATTCAATATAAAGACAGTTATTGCTTCACTGAGATTACATGGCTGCACATGACTTATGTTGTAGACCTCTAACCCATCAGCTAACATATCTGCAGTTACCTGCCTTAGCAATCAGTGAGTAGGTTACAGGTCTGCACAGAAGTCCATCCATTTAATATTGTGATAATGTATCACAGTGCCTGTGTCCTCTGCTACCTGCCTGTAAGCATACCCCAGTTATGGCCTGGTAAGTTGTACTTTTTCAGTGCTGCCTAACTAGCTAAGATGTACTAGGCTTGCTGCCTAATGTGTACTAGTAGTCTCTGCATGATGTGACAGACTGCCAAGCCCAAGCATAATGAATCCAGTTCTTACCACCGACCCAGACACGCACAGGTCCAACACTACTGACGATCAGTCCAGATTTGCACAGTCACAAGTGAGGGGAGAATCAGACTGAAAGGTTCCTCAAGGATGTGCCTAAGCTGTGGGAGTTTCTCGGCTCGAGCTGTCAGACAGTGACGTGAGGCAGCTGTGATGAGTTGCAGAGGTATGGTGATGGCCTGTATGTGTAGCTTCTCAGCAAACGTGAGCATGCACATGGATGTTTGTGTGTTTAGTTGACTTGCCCTCATTTCCTATGGTGTCATATGGAACTCCTCCCAGGAGTTTTGTTGTTGTTTTGTAACAACAGTTTTGCAGTTGCGCAAGAGCTGGATTCTGATATTCTGCATTCATAGCCCTACTCACTTTGCAGGATTTTGATGCCTTGCCTTGAGCTTAATACATTTTCATTTAAAGAACGAACATGAATATTACTGGGATACCTTGAGAGGTTGGACTAAAAATCAAGAGTTTTTTTTATACAAAATATGTTTCAGATTCTTGTTCTTTGATACCTAGTTTTTGAGACAGTGTTAGGCACACTTAAAAGCTCTTCCCTGTGATATGAAACGGTAGGAGAGCTCTGTTACAGTTTCATGAATGTAGAATAGAATAGAATAGAATAGAATAGAATCAACCAGGTTGGAAGAGACCTCCAAGATCATCCAGTCCAACCCAGCACCCAGCCCTATCCAATCAACTAGACCATGGCACTAAGTGCCTCATCCAGGCTTTTCTTGAACACCTCCAGAGACGGTGACTCCACCGCCTCCCTGGGCAGCCCATTCCAACGCCGATCACTCTCTCTGGGAAGAGCTTCCTCCTAACATCCAGCCTAGACCTCCCCCCAGCACAACTTGAGACTGTGTCCCCTTGTTCTGTTGCTGGTTGTCTGGGAGAAGAGACCAACTGCCGCCTGGCTACAGCCTCCCTTCAGGTAGTTGTAGACAGAAATGAGGTCACCCCTGAGCCTCCTTTTCTCCAGGCTATAACCCCAGCTCCCTCAGCCTCTCCTCATAGGGTTTGTGTTCCAGACCCCTCACCAGCCTTGTTGCCCTTCTCTGGACACATTCCAGCACAATCAGAACATAGTACTAGCTTTTTGTCCTTTACAGTAATATCACAGCTACTTGGTTTATCTTAAGTAATTTATAAAGCTCAGGTACTGGTCTGTTGTAATGCAGTATGAATGTGCATCAGTTCTCATACCAGCTGGCCAGAAAGATGGACTTCTTGTACAAACAGAAGGAGAACAGCAAAGTGCTTTGGGTAATGGAAATAGGTTTTGTGAGCTGTCCTTTCACGAACTGACATATAGGGTACTTATTTCAATCTGTTTTCATGTTCTTGGTGATTGGAGTCATGTTCCTTCCACTGATTGCAAGAATAAATACTCTGCTTAAACCCACTCCACTGAGGACCACTTAGGTGCAAAAAGCAACACCTGTAGACAAGTGTTTCTGGGGTTCAGGGCCTCCGAGTTCCTGTGCTTTGAAAGTCTTTTTGAAAAGGTTCTGTATCTTGTTTTAGTTATGTATAGCTCAAAATACCTTCTGATATTGACTCAAATATTGCAAGGCAGAGAAATGATAAATAAAAGCATTAAATACTAAGTAATTGAAGACAATGTTATGTTTGCCACTGATGCATTTGAATTATTTTGGTGGCGGTAGAATTGAGTAGGTCCTCATGTGCCTCAAACAGCAAATAAATCTGGAGAAGGAAAACACATCATTAAGGAAAACTTGGGTTTGCTATTTACTCAACACTGTTTCTTTCATGAGCCTTTTATCAAAACAGTGAAGAGATGTTACTGGAGACAGAACAAATGATTGCAGAGAGGGAGAAATCTCCAGCTACCTGGTAGGTTTTGCTGGGTCTTTTGCAAATTAGCATAATTGCTTCCATGCTGTGAAGCAGTGCAAAACTCAAGCAACAAGCATTTTGAAAGCAGGCTGAGGGGAAAAAAGAAAAACCAAACCTTGTACCCCGTGTGAAATATGTGTTCTGGACGTGTGAAATCACTGTTGTCTGATTTAGATGATAATGACCTCAAAGACTGAAGAATTAGAAAATAGTGTAAATCAGCCAAACTCGACAGCCATTCTCATTTCACTTTAATGTTCATCTTTCATAATGAAAATAATAATGAAAGGACACAAAATGCTTGAACATTGGACTGAATTGGATTAAGCATGCATCATTTTCCATTCCTCTTATGCAGTATTTTATTAAATGAATACTTTTATCACCTTGGATACATTGGGTATTCATACCCCCTGTGTTGTCCCTTCAGTGCTGCTTTACCAATGATGCAAGGTTTGGTACACTGGGCATGTGATAAGACTTTTCTGGCTACAGATTGGATGACCTTGGGTAAGTCATATTATCTTTTTGTCTGCGTTTTTCCAGTGGAGACATGTGGATGTGC
Source organism: Tricholaema leucomelas (assembly GCA_013400475.1). NCBI lineage: Eukaryota > Metazoa > Chordata > Aves > Piciformes > Lybiidae > Tricholaema lacrymosa > Tricholaema leucomelas. The sequence continues at coordinate 556,672 of WAAF01018806.1, read as the reverse complement.
TTTGTCTCTACCACTCTTTCTCATGTATAAGGTAAAGCAATTCTCTGGACAAAGGAGATCACTTACCATCTATATTTTTACAGACAAACGGCTCAGAAATTGAATTAAGCATCTAGGTATTAAAGTAGAGCACATAACAATGCAAGTATGTAGGAATGTGGTTTTTGTGTCAGTGGGAGGGAACAGTGAACATGTACCACCCAGCATCTCATCACTTTGACCTTATTCAGAGGTCTCTTAACACCCTGAAGAATCTAGGAAGGTGAGGCACAAGACCTGAAATAACTGTGGTTCTGTGTACCAGTCTTCCACAGACTCTTACAAAAGAAAACCCCTTTATGTCATGTGTTAATCTTGTAATATATTGCAGATTCAGAAGCAAGAGAAGTATTTTGCTCTGTGTGCAGACAAGGCAGCATGGCAGAGGAAATGGTCCATTATTGTAATATCTTAACCAAGTTAGGCTGGTAAGCTTAGGGAACCCTCTGGGAGGGGAGTGAAGGAGTACAGAGGAAGGGAGCATATCATGGGGCTGAAAGTATGTAGTAGAAGCTTAGCTAGTTAAGTCTGAGGTAGCAATTGAGATAGTAGAAGGTAAAAAGCAAAAGGAGTACAGTAGGAGAAACAACTGGGTAAACAACTGAGGAGAGATTTTTATCACTAAATGCCAAAACCCTTCTCTAATTAAAAAACACAAGCTGGCTTCATATGCAGTTACCAACCTGCTTTTTACAGTGTAGCATTCGAAGGCCATCATCTTTTAAAAGGCTGCCAGTTCCATATGATGTGTAATGACATTAGATCACCACATGGGATATAGACAGTGGTGGTGAACTAACCCTTCATTGCATGAGTAATAAATTAATCTAAGGCAACGAGACAAGCATGAAGCAGGTGAGATGAGGCTTGTGTTCAGAGGACACACCCTGACTATAGGTACAGCAGTCCAGATTTGGCAGTATGTTGGCTGCTTTCCAGTGTCCTGTTGATGCAAGTCAATCGTAAACCCAAGTTAACCATCCAATTAAAAGCCTATTTACTGCTGGTCAGGGGTGCCAAAGTAGCACAGAAGAGCTACAGGCATTGCTAAAATTGGGTTACTCCGTGCATACATAGCTGAAGTGCACTATGATCAATGTCAGTGCTTCTGTTGAATCACCAGTACTTTCTTTCAGTAGTGTGTTCTCTTCAAGGAGTTTGCTGAAATACTGAGACAACCTGTGGAGATGTCATGGGTTTTCTAAAGATAGGCGACAGAAATTAAGCTCTCAGATCAAATTGGAGAGAAAATACAGAATTGTATTCAGAGAAATACAGTGATAGATCTTACAAAAGCGATTTCCCCATCCATGGCAACCCCCCTTGAAGTTTCCCCATCCCCAGAAGAACTAAATCTACCTTCCCCAGTGCTCCAGTCCTCCCCCACCTCCCCAATGCCTCCAGCCAGCCAGGAGGCCTACTGCTTACATGTTCCCGATAGACTGGGTCCTGCCACACACCCAGGGCAGGAGGAGGAGGAAAGGAGAACAAACTGACCTCGTTGTGAGCTTATACCAAGATAGCAGAATTATGGGATTGAATAACAATCTTCTAGTCCCCAGAACATTTTTTTTAACCCTATTGCCTCAACCTGGAACAGGAGCTCAGGAGTGAATGATGCCCTCTTATACTCTAAATTACATCAATTTCTAATTCTAAAGAGCAGCAGTTTAGGCTGTAGTTTGCCTAAAACTGCAGTTGAGTAGATAGAGGGAATGATTGTGTGCTAAATATGAGTGGGGGCATAGGTACATTGCAAAAAATCCTTTTGCTTAGGGCAGCTTTAGTTTGAGAGGGATTCTGTCTGAGACCAAATGCTTTTCTCCCTGACCTTAGACAACTAATAGCTGACTAAACAGGCTGTGTAGCTTCATCCATTGTGTGTAAATGATGTTTCTTGATATTTTGAAACAAAAATATGGCTTTTTTTTCCTGCAGAGGTTTCATATTACACTGTTGTTGTGCTGCCTTCTTGCAATTTAACCACTTACAATATGCAAATGCACATTAACATGTAGGCAGGTTTTACCTAACGATTTCCATGGAACTGATTGAAACTGAGGCACAGAACTGCATTTTGAGTCACGATAGGCATTTTCTGAAGTACACTTACACTATATGGGGAGAAGAGCAAAGGGTATGATAACTACCTCAACACAAGTTTCTCATATGGGCACCCTGTTGTCTCCTGCCTTCTCATTTCGTTTCAATCACTAGAGCTCACTATGAGGCTCTGCATTTAGCCACAGACTGTGCTACAGCTCTGCAAAACACAGAAAGTGATAGAATTGTCCTAGAAATCAGTAGTGCCTAGGATAACTATACATTTCTCTTCAACATAATGGAGTCCTGGAGAGGGACTTGCAAAAACAATGGCTTGTCATTACAGCAAAGTTCTTTCCTGCATTGTTCTCCTTGATACAGTGTTTTGTCACCTGTGTGAAAATGAGGGGAAATTAGACACAGTGGGAGAACTTTCTGTTGGCGATTAAGTGAGCTCCTGCTGTGGTAATGTATGATGCAATTTAGATATGTTTTTGATATAGGCTTTAAAAGAGTGGAAAAATAGAACTGCCAGAAGAAGCAGGAATGCTGGATACAACTGAAGTAAGATTGGGGTAAAGGCATGTACCTTCAGAGAGGAGGTGAGATTGGACAATCTGTTAGTACACCTTTTGCAACGAGGAGGTGCCATTGTTAGTTTATATGGCCAAAGTTTGCCAGATAATTTTAGGATATTTGAGACAGAATCTGCCCTGTAGAACTGGCCTGTATTGGCAAATAAAAGTTCTTTCCCTTGAATTACTGTCCTGTTGGCCAACTCTTTGGTATGACTGCATGATTCTACATGCTCACAGTGTTGTCATGAAAGGCATGGTGCCTTGGAATTCAGTAATGAGGATGTCCGTCAAAAGGAGGACCCTGGTTAAAAAGGTAACAACTGAATGGACTGGGTTGACTTTAGACCTGGTTAACCTTGAAGGAGAGTGGGAAAGGTGAAAAGGGCTATCATTCTGTTGGACAGGTGGTAAAGGAGCAAGCAGGTTTATCTGTTATTTCATGTTCTTGACATGTTATACTGCACTTGGTTTATTTTTATTTAGCATGATAGGTGTCATGCCATCTTATCCCACAGAATGTTTGATTGCTGAGTAGAAATTGAAAGAAATCATCTAAGGGTGGATGTTCTCTTTCAATAGTGCAGGGTGTTAGTGTCCTTAGCCTGCTGGTTGTCATTTCTTTTAAAGAACCACCTGCAGAGTATTTTGTGTGGAGGCATTTTGGTTTGTCCCAGGCAAAATTTGTTAGATGAATTGATGCCAAAAATAGTAACTTCAACTGATAAAGTGAATTGGAATGACTTCACACAAATTGTGCAGACAGACATGATGAACATCCATGATCATTGACATGTTTTATCAGCCCAGATAAAGCTTAAAGAGTAAAACACTTTTCCCTTTGAGTACCTGATACCAAGAAATACCAGTTACCAGCCAGTATCCACTGTCAGTGTTACAGTGCCTGTAATAACATCTGAGACACCTAGATATGATGAAATCCTTGTTGTGGAGACAAATAGGAAGACAGAAATCATGACTCATAAATCAGAAGGCAAATAAAGACAAACTCATGGCTTGTTTTTAATCCACAGATTTTGAGCACTGTGGACCAACTCAGTTCTTAGAGCTGTTAGTACACTATTTAGTCCTTGTTGCCGTGCATATAAGGATATTGTGGCTTACTGAGAGGGATAGGAAAGAGGTTTTGTCCCAGCTGTCATCAACAAGAGTCCTCTGCCTTGTGAATCTCTGTGAGCTAGGACAAGTTGGGATAGCCATAGCTAAGATGCAGTGGTCAGGGAGTATGTGAACCTCAAGGTATTTTTCTTCTGGTTTATATAAATTCAGAAGCAGGCACTGTGGACAGTGCAGATACCTGCTTCACCATGGCAATACTAGTAAACTAGTACACCAGACAGGCTGTTGTCCATGCTGTTTCCTTGCTAGCATCTTCCCTGACAGTTTTGCTCTCTGAGACAGTGTTGCTTCTCAGCATGGAGTGGGACATAGATGAAGCCAGAGATTGTTCCCATAAAGCTGTTATAAGGCTGCCTTGTTTTGAGAAATTGACCTCTGTGGATTTGAGTTTGGCTCCCTCACAGGACAGGCCCTGGTGTGTTTTATTTACTGGTGTTGCTCTAGCTTTAGGATCTAGCAAGTTCAAGAGTGTGAAGATGCTTCTGTTGGTGTTTAGGCATGAAACATACTGCAGTGCTTGCCTTGCTGTATGGAAGTGCCTCAGCAGTCCATGCCTGATCTGAGATGCACTATGGCTGATTGTGCACTTTTCATCCTGCCCTCTATTAAGTAGTTGGTTTGCTAATGTAAGAGAGAGCTGGGACTCAGACCATTTTTAAAATCAGTGCTAATGCACTGGCTGAAAATAATGCTGCTTTGTAACCAGTTCATTAAAGCAGTGCTTTAAGATACTGTATTATGCATAGCAGTAATAGTTCTATGGATAATACACATATGTAAACAGTTCACTGACAACCTTTTTACCAAACAGAAACTACATTTTAGTCCTAAACAGAAAATAGTTCTCATAATTTGCTGTTTATAGCCTGTAGTAAAACATTCAAAGCATGACTCAGATCTTAATGGACCCATGCCTGCATTCTCTGATATAAATCTAGTGAAGGACAAGCAGAATTTAGAGTGCTGTGCTTGGTTTAAAAGCCAGTAGTTGCAAGTGGAAAAAGAAACTGATAAATAAGTCTAACAATCCCAAGATTCTGCTTATTGAAGTTTACTGGAAATACTGTTATATTGGCAATATAACATCACTATTTCAGTCTTTATTTAGAATCCTGAGTTTCTTCTAGGAACAGAAGAATTGGGAAATAAGATATAAAAGTATATATATATATATATATATATGTTATTAAAACCCTAACTAATAATTAAAATCCTTATCCTTAAGCCAGTTGGAATTCCAAGACATAGGAGAACTTGAACATGTGGACCTCAAGAGGAAATGGTTTGGAAATTGTTTTCTTCTAATGGAAAACTCTTAATTTTCCTTCCACTATTGTAGGATGAAGATGAACCTATTGTGATTGCCTGCAGATACACAGTGAAGTTGGTGAAAGGGGAAGGAGCTTGCAGGCAGTTAGAACATCTGTATGGGGAGTCGCTTTATGACACTTGCTGGGCCAAGCCAACAGCTTCAGCAGCCCTCATTTTTAATGAGCATCTACTGATGCCCTAAAGAACTGGAATGATAGTGGGTCTGGTACACTGTTTTGGCTGAAACTTGATCAAGCATTGGTAAATGAAACTAGGTGCAACTAAATGGAAGTGCTAGAAGACTTTTAATGCTAACATTAGGATTTATTTTTCCATATGGTTTTCAGACAAGAGGTAAATAAGAGAAATATTACCAAAGCCTTCTGCATTCTTGAGCTGCAGGTTTGTCCCATGTTAGCTGGTATGGAAGGGAGAAAATTGAAATAAACTGCATAAGAAACCATGCAAGGAAGCAAAATTTCACAGGAAATGTAATGTGTTTGTATCTGCCATTTCACTTTGAATCAATCTATGAATTTTGCTGGCTGCATGGGAGTGTGCATACTATATCAAAACAGTAGTTTTCATAGAACCATAGAATGGTCTGGGTTGGAAGTGACCTCCAAAGGTCACCTAGTCTTAACCCCCTCTGCAGTAAGCAGGGACATCCTCAGTTAGATCACATTGCCCAGAGCCCTCTTGAGCCTCACTTTGAATATTTCCAGGGATGGGGCCCCAACCACCTCCCTGGGCAACCTGTTCCAGTGTTCCACCACCCTCATGGTGCAAAACTTGTTCCTAACATCCAGTCTAAATTCACTCTTCTCTAGTTTGAAGCCACTGACCCTAGTCCTATCACTACAGGCCTTTATAGACAGCCTCTCTCCATCCTTCTTGTAGGCTCCCTTCAGGATTTGGACTTAGCTGAGAGCATACTGTTAAGAACAAAAGCTACAATTTTTCTTTGTCTAGGTCTTCCTTCATATGCTTCTGTTTAGGTAAGGACTGTAATACAAATCTGTTCTTTTTTTGTTATATGGTTTCTGCAGGCACAGGCTTGCTCCAGGAAGTGGTCTATCTAGTGAGTCAGGGAGCTGATCCTGATGAGATTGGACTCATGAATATAGATGAACAACTTCCTGTCCTAGAGTACCCGCAGCCTGGTCTGGACATCATCAAGGTACAGTCTATTGCAAAGAACGTCTTTCAGCATTTGGCTGTCTTCCTCTCTGGTTTCATTTTTATCACTTCATCCAGTGTCTTTGTCCTTTTTTGTGACTGGACTCGCTCAGTTTGTTGGAATGATTCAGAATATTATTAGGTTATTTTAATTACTAAGCTTCATTATACTCTGTTTAATGTTTTTATACTTTCTCCATGTCCTAAATACATTGGCAGTGGATTTTCTGAATGAAAGTTCCTCGCTCAGTTATGTAAACATAAGCTGCCCAAGTGAGGTAAATTAGCTTTGATTCCTTCTCTGACTTTGCAGAAGAGGAACTACAAACACAGAGATCTATGGATCTGTAGACCCACTGCTCTGAATGCACAGATCTGAATTCTTAGGAGACTCAGGGTCTGTGGATCTGCAGACTCTCTGTGTAATTTGAAGAGTCTGAAATATTCCACAAGAAATTACTTCCACACTATTAAGTATCGTTTGGAGACTAGTGGCCTGGCATGGAAGTGTGGTCTTGTCATTGCTCTAACTACTTTTAATCTAGATATATCTTGGAATGGTTAGGCAAAATACTGGGCTCCATCCTATAACAGCCACAGTACTGGCTTCATAGAGCTAACTAAGATTGGCACAGACAGGTGTGAGCTGCTTCTGGTCAGCGACAACTGCAGCATCAACCTACTCTCGTTTGAAAGTATTTAGGTCTAATGAGACCTCAGCACTACCCTGATGCACGTAAGAGGTGGCAATAGTGAGAGGATAAGTTCAAGATTACAGACCCATACTGTGTGCTGCCACTTCATCCAATATGGATTTAGGCAGTTTTCAACTATGGGAAAATTATTTGTTTCATAGGACAATTTTGTCTCAAATTACAGAAGAATACTTGGTTAGAAATATGTGCACATATTCAGATCAACCTTTGGTTTGTCTGGGCCTAGCTCTGAGGATAAAATAAATTGCAAAGGTAAAGTTCTGAAAAGAAGAAGATAGGAGAAGGGTTTTTGAAGCTTATAATATCTTTCAAGGCATTTTAGTGGAAGCATCACTGGAAACAAAATGAACTTGATACTAAGGATCTTCAAATATTACACTCTTTTCCTGAGAAGGTCCTACAAATGGAAGTGCTTTGAAATCAAAATGGAGAAATAAAAAACCCCACCAGAACAAAAACTCCAAACAACAACAAAAGCCCTAACACAGTATTCATCCTCGTGATGTTTAAAAAACAAAGAGAACTCCCTGACCAAATTTCTAGTCCCAGACCCTTATTAATTTAAGAAGTGAATTTCTGAATGTGACACAGTGCAGTAAAGGCCTTTAAGTATGGCAGTTCCAAAAACTCATGCACAGTAAGAAATGTTTTTGTCTGGTTTACTTTAGGAATTGACATCTCCTCGCCTCATAAAAAGCCACCTCCCATATCGGTTTTTGCCTTCAGACCTCCATAATGGCAATTCAAAGGTAAAAATGACATCGAATCTTAATGGTATTTGTTTAACTATATTGGCAAAACTTAAGTGCTTTGGGAAATGGGGTGGGGAAAAAGCTCTCACTAACATGATTTTTCCCACCCCCCCCTGCCTTGACATAGGTAATATACATGGCTCGCAACCCTAAAGACTTGGTGGTGTCTTATTACCAATTTCACCGCTCCCTAAGGACCATGAGCTACAGAGGAACGTTTCAGGAGTTCTGCAGAAGGTTTATGAATGACAAGTGTAAGGAGCTGTTCTCTCTGCACATGCTGTTACACATTTATTTTCATCTCTGCATTCCTGCAAGTACTGAAATGAACTGGATAAAGGTGCATTTGTTTTGCATGTACAGCAAGGAGGTTGCTACAGATACTGCTGCATGGACAGAAATATGTCCATACAAATTGTGACCCTGCCTTATAAATACTAAAGGGTTACCTGACCCCATGGGCTCAGCAGTGCTCCACTGAGACATAATTCTGGCCTGCTTTTCCAAAACCAGTTTGCAAGTACCAGGTACCTTGTGAAAAGTGGTGAATACTCCCAGCATCATTTGATTTCAGTTGTGCCAGACACCGTTCTCTTGGAGCTATGAACTGCTCCAAGAATTTTATTTTTCTCCTTTTTTTTTCCTTTTTTAAAAGGACTTAATAACAAAAGTGTTTTTTTTCTTCATGCCAATCATAATGTCTTTGTAGTAGGATATGGTTCGTGGTTTGAACATGTGCAAGAGTTTTGGGAACACCACATGGATGCCAATGTACTTTTTCTGAAGTATGAAGATATGCATAAGGTAGGTCAGATGAAACAAAAAGAGGCTTTAATTACATTTATCAACTCATAACTACACCGTTTGCTTCTTATGTGCATGTCTGGACTCCCTAATGTCTGATACCATTTTCACAGAATCATAGAATCAACCAGGTTGGAAGAGACCTCTAAGATCATCCAGTCCAACCTAGCACCCAGCCCTATCCAGTCACCTAGACCATGGCACTAAATGCCTCATCCAGTCTTTTCTTGAACACCTAAAAGCACTAAGCTTCTGTGGGCTTCCATGAGCCTTAGTAGCTTACTCAAGAACCTGCCTGCATCTGTAGGCGCTAAACTACTTGCAGAGAAGGCAGAGATGTGTAACTGCTCAGATCTTGCTACACTCAGCCTTGGGCATTCATTTAAAAGAAATGTCTTGCTGTGTGTGGTGTATCAATGAGAAAAAATTAGTATCACCAGTATTTTGTCCTATATACTTGGCATTTATTGTGATTATTTGGCTGTTGTTAACTGTTTCCTGTGAAACAACACTGAAAACAATTAGGGATGTTCATGTCGCATAAGGCAAATGTAATTATTGTTAATTATTATTAATTATTCACCAGTATGCTGGCTAATAAAATCACCTTGTTTGTAATCAGAATTGTTATGGAAATACTACATAGAGTATTGGTTTCCATTTCCTACTGCAATACTGTATTTTCTAGAGTTAATGGAAGTACTTCAAGATGTTTATTTGACCGGAAAATTAATGCAGAGACAGGAGAAAACCCAGCTCCTATCTCTAAACCTACAAAGCACAATCAGAGGAGAACTCAAGAAAGCTGAATAAATTATAATGTCAGCTTTTGATAGAGTAGAATGCCAGAAGAAGATGTAATGCAATCAAAATAATTAAAAAAACATTAGTAAAAATAATTTCAGAGCTGTGGTTTTGAGTAATGGTGTGTTCTTCTCACCAAAACATTCTAGCTAGCTTCAAACTAGCACACTAGCTGTGCTCACTGATGGCTGCTGCCAAAAACTAGTGGTGTAACAGTATCTTTCTGCTTCCCGATAAAGGTTGCTGTTTGCTCCTTGCAGCTTCAGAATTCTTTGAGTGAGGAACCTTGGAATTTAAGATCTAGAGGTAAATGATTATTCTCAGAGGCCACCTCACTAGATCTTTTCTGCACCAATGCAGTCCCAGGAGCGCACAGTGAAGGCAGAGTTTGTTTTCCTGAGATCAAAACCAATGTAGCTTTTAATTCCTCCAAAATACACTGGCATTCCAACATGATCAGTTAAAGGTGTGGTCTTGTCTAAAGTGGGAAGCCACACGCTTTGCAGTTACCCATTCTGATATCTGAAGAGGTGAGCTATGATCAAAGAATTGTTTCTCTCGGAAAAGACCTTTAAGGCTACTGAGTCATAAAATCACAGAATTGTTTTGCTTGGAAAAGACCTCTAAGATCATCAGGTCCAAGCATCAACCTAATATGACCACGGCCATTAAACCACATCCCCAGGTGCCATGGCCACGTGTTTCTTGAACACCTCCAGGGATGGTGACTTCACCACATCCCTGGGCAGCCCAGTCCAATGCCTGACTCCATAAAGATTTTTTTCCTAACATCCCCTTCTGGCACAGTATCAGGCCATTTCTTCTTGTCCTATCACTTGATACTAGGGAGAAGAGACTGACCCCCTCCTCACAATGATCTCTTTTCTTCTCCTTTACTCGATTAAACAAGTTTCCTCCTTACTTCTCGTAAGACCTGTACTCCAAACCCTTCACCAGCTTTGTTGCCCTTCTTTGGACAAGCTGCAGCACCTCAGTATCCTTGTAGCGAGGGGCCCAAAACAGAACACAGTATTCGGAGGTGCAGTCTCACCTGTGCCAAGTGCAGGGCATGATCATTTCCCTACTACTGCTGGTCACACTATTCCTGGTCCAGACCAGGATGCTGTTGGCTTTTTGGCCACCTGAACACACTGTTGGCTCATGTTCAGCTGGCTGTCCACCAGCACCCTCAGGTCCTTTTCTGCCAGGCAGCTTTCCAGCCACTCTGCCCCAAGCCTGTAGCATTGTATGGGGTTGATGTGACTCATGTGCAGGACCCAGCACTGGCCTTTGTTGAACCCATTGATCCCAGCCTGTCCAGATCTCTCTGCAGAGCATGCCTTCTAGCAGATCAATACTCCCAACCAAAGTAAAAGCAAAGTAAGCAAACTTACTGAGGGTGCACTCAGTTCCCTCATCCAGATCACTGATAAAGATACCAAAGAGAACTGGCCCCAGTACTGAGCCCTGGGGAACACTACTAATGAGTGGCTGTCAACTGGATTTGACTCTTTGGGCCTGGCTGTCTAGCCAGTTTTTAACTCATCCAAGCCATGAGCAGCCAGTTTCTCCAGGAGGACATGATGGCAAACTGTCCAGATTAAAAACATCCACAGCCTTTCCATCATCCACTATGTGTGTCACCTTGTTGGAGAAGGAGATGAGGGTCGTTAAGCAGGACATAGCCTTCATAAACCCATGCTGACAAGGCCTGGTCATCTGGTTGCCCTGCACATGCTGAATGATGGCACCCAAGGTGACCTGCTGCACGTGCTCTGTGATCTTGCTCAGCACTGAGGTCAGACTGACAGGTCTGTAGTTCCCCAGGTCTTCCTTCTGGCCCTTCTTGTAGATGGGCATCACTAACCATCTCCTCCTGGGGGCTTCATTCTGCTCCCCATCCCATTTCTACCAAGTCTGGTGCTAAACCATGTCCTTCAGCACCATATCTGTATTTTTCTAAACCATTCCAGGGATGGGCACCAGCCACCTCCCTGGGTGAGTGTGGTTTCAGTGTCTGAGAACCCTTTCAGTTAAGTTTCTTCTAATAGCCAACTTCCTGGGTGCAACTTGAGGCCATTTCCCCTTGTTCTATCACTTGTTAGGAGGGAGAAGAGACCAACACCCACCTAGCTTCAACCTCATTTTGGGCAATTGTAGATGAAGTTCTCTGCTGACCTCTCTTACCCTAATTACTTAGAATGTGCTTATTTACAGCAAATTGGAAGGTGGCAAAATTTAAGACTGGTGTTTCTGCAGCTTCTGCATTCATATTGTATTTACAGCTTAGCACAATATACAAGCAGATATTACAATCTATACAGCTATACAGATGGCCAAGAGAACCAGTGGCATCCTGGCCTGTATCAGGAACAGTGTGGCCAGTAGGACAATGGAGGTGATTCTGCCCCTGTACTCAACACTGGTCAGGCCACACCTTGAGTGCTGTGTCCAGTTCTGGGCTCCTCAATTCAAGAGAGATGTTGAGGTGCTGGAAGGTGTCCAGAGAAGGGTGACAAAGCTGGTGAAAGGCCTGGAACACAAACCCTGTGAGGAGAGGCTTAGGGAGCTGGGGGTGTGCAGCCTGGAGAAGAGGAGGCTCGGGGACCTCATTGCTGTGTACAACTACCTGAAGGGAGGCTGTAACCAGGTGGGGGTTGGTCTCTTCTCCCAGACAACCAGCAACAGGACAAGGGGACACAGCCTCAAGTTGTGCCGGGGGAGGTCTAGGCTGGATGTTAGGAGGAAGTTCTTGCCAGAGAGAGTGATTGGCATTGGAATGGGCTGCCCAGGGAGGTGGTGGAATCACCATCCCTGGGGGTGTTCAAGAAAAGACTGGATGGGGCACTTAGTGCCATGGTCTAGCTGACTGGATAGAGCTGGGTGCTAGGTTGGACTGGATGATCTTGGAGGTCTCTTCCAAGCTGGTTGATTTTATGTTTTTATATTTTTCTCAGTCTTCAAGATAAAACTCTTACTAAAAAAAATACTGAAGCTCATTTAAAAAGGATGATTTAAATGAAACTTAAAATACTGTCTTACAGGACCTAGCAACAATGGTTGAGCAACTGGTGAGGTTCTTGGGAGTTTCTTATGACAAAGCACAGTTGGAATCCATGGTGGAACACTGTCATCAACTAATTGATCAATGCTGTAATGCAGAAGCACTTCCCGTTGGCAGGGGTATGTTTAAAACCCACAGTAAAACTCTTATTGTGGAAATTGCAAGAAGGAACTGACAAATGAGTAACTTCCATGATGTGTTCAGATGTTGGTAAAAGATTGCTATAAAAGTGATGGGAGGTAACTGTTGGTGCTATTTGGGGGTTGATTTGCCTTGAAATAATATTGTATAGTGTGACTAGAAGAGATAGAAACATCCAAGATCAACATAAATACACAGAATCACAGAACAGTAGGGGTTGGAAGGGACTTCTGGAGATCATCTAGTCTAATCCATCTGCCAAAGCAGGTTCACCTAGGACAGGCTGCACAGGAACTTATCCAAGCAGGTTTTGAAAGTCTCCAGAGAAAGACTCTACAACCTTTCTAGGCAGCCTGTTCCAGTGCTCCACCAGCCCCACCATAATGAAGTTTTTCCTTCTGTTTAAGTGAAACCTCCTGTGTTCTCATTTGTGCCTGTTGCCCCTTGTTCTATCACTGGGCACCACTGAAAAGACCCCAGCCCTATCCTCTTGACCTCCACCCTTAAGATTGCTTCTCAGTCTCCTCTTTTCCAGGCTGAAGAGCCCCAGGTCTCTCAGCATCTCCTCATAACACAGATGCTCCAGTCCCCTCATCATCTTTGTGGCCATTTGCTGGGCTCTGCAGTATTCCCCTGTCTCTATTGAACTGGGGAGCCCTGAACTGGACACAGTGCTCTGAGTGTGTCCTCACCAGGGCAGACCAGAAGGGGAGGACAATCTTCTTCAACCTCCTGGTCACATTCTTCTTACTGCATCCCAGGATACCATTGGCCCTCTTGGCCACGAGGGCACATTGCTATTCTCATGGTCACCTTGTTGTCCACTAGGCCTCTCAGGTACTTCTCTGTGGAGCTGCTTTCCAGCAGGTCAACCCCTAACCCAGGTACAAGAGCTTGCCCTTGTTGAACTTCATGAGGTTCACCTCTGCACAATTCTCCAGCCTATTGAGGTCTCGCTGCATGGCAGCACAGCCCTGGGGTGTGTCAGCCACTTCTGCCAGTTTTGTATCATCAGCAAACTTGCTGACAGTGCCCTCTGTTCCTTCAGCTGGGGCACTGGAAATATTGGCCATGCAAACCACAGTTAGTGTCTTGGGCTTACTTCAATGGATTAAGCTGTTCAAATGCAGCAAAGATTGCACTGTTCCTTCAGGCCTCTGGCATGTCAAAGTTCATACAGTTTCATACAGTTTAGCTTGGCTTCAGCCCTGGTGTTTAAGTACACCAGATTGTCTAGAATAGCAGAAAATTCTACTTTGAGGGCATCAAATACCAAGGAGCTGTGGTCTTCCTTAAAAGCTTTTTTGTATCATTGTCTACTTCAGCTGTTGAAAATGTTCCCTTCTGGATGTTTATTCTGGTGAGGTCTTTTTCTAGGAATCTGAAGCACCCTTTAAACAGCTGACATATCTCTCCTTTGCTAATGTAAAGAAATCAAGTCCTTTCTCAGTCTTCCTTCTGATAAACATAAATATAATCTCAGTAAGTCTCCCTCAAATGACTTTCTGTAGGCTGCTTTAAAGCATTTAACAGCTGTATTTGAAATGAGAGTGTAGCGTCAAGATGGACAATTCCTATGGCAGATGCCTTATCCAGACATAAAATCACTTTATCTACTGACTGAATCCAGTTTTAACTGGAACTTTCCCTTGTTTGTCCATCCACATTGGTGCTTTTTGCTACTCCACCATACATGAAGCATCTATTGCTTATCATAACCACAAAGTCTTTTTCAGAGGAACTAATTTGCAGGTTCTTGTCCCTTACTTAGGGAGCACAACCTGAATGCTTTGTTCTTCAGTTTCTATGTAGGAGTCCTTTCCATAATACCCCTCTCTCAGCTAACTTTCTTGGTATCTGCAGATTGTGTCAGCTGGCCTTGTTAGAATTCATTTCACATCTGATAAAAATACTCAATATTGTCAGTCTTTCTTTAGTAATTTGGAGTTAGCCACTTGGTTATTCATTTATCATGCATTTCGTTGGCATCACATAATTCTATTAAAAAGCACTTTGCATTCAGCTTTACTCAAACTGTAATCCTAGCAACACTCAGGTTTGTTTGAGAGCAACTTTGCTTTCCCATGAAATCAGGTTGACTGCTTTTCTGTCGTACTTTAGCAGCTGCCTTGGCAGAGTCTCAAGCTAGTTTTCCATTGCTCAGCTCAGACTGTCATCGGAGTACTTGACCCAGGATAACATTTCCTGTTTCTTTGTTGGCACAAGTATTTCAGAATGTCATACTTGGGGAAAAAAAAGCCACTTGTTGCACCTAGAATCATAGAATCAGTCAGGGATGGAAGGGACCACAAGGATCACCTAGTTCCAACCCCTCTGCCATGGGCAGAGACACCCTACCTTAGATCAGGCTGCTCACAGCCTCATCCAGCCTGGCCTTAAACACCTCCAGGGATGGGGCCTCAACCACCTCCCTGGGCAACCCATTCCAGGCTCTCACCACTCTCATGCTGAACAACTTCCTCCTCGCATTCATTCTGAATCTCCCCCCATTCTGAATCTCCCCCCATTCTGAATCTCCCCACCTCCAGCTTTGCTCCATTCCCCCTACTCCTGTCACTCCCTGATATCCTAAAAAGTCAATCCCTAGTTTTTTTGTAGGCCCCCCTCAGATACTCTAAGGCCACAAGAAGGTCACCTCCTTGCTTGTATCTGTGACTGCACATCTGCTAGGGAAAGGTTCTTGGTACATTCCATAGAGGACCTGTTTTCACAGTAGAACCTGCACACATGATTCCTATGGGCAGTTCTCTGTCATAAATTTGATATGGCACCTGGTTTTGCCACAGTTCACTTATTTTATGGCAATTAGGAGTTCTTGAAATAGATATCTCAAGGTTGCTGGCTTGAGGTAAAATTCCAGTGAAGACAAAGGAGTTTGTAGTTTCACTGAAAGACCTAATCTATTCCCTATAGTTTCTGGTAGAGTCTCCATTGGATGGTGTAGTTGCCTGCTCTGAGTTAATCTTGCTTTCAACTCCTACCCTACCCTTCCCTTACTACTTCAAACTGAAAATTCATCATATAGAACAACTTGTAACTTCAGTGAAAACAAGAGACTGTCCCACTGGCAGTGAGATTTAACTGATTACCAATGCACTTACTGCTGTGAAGACAAGATCAAAAAATAATGAGTCAGGTGAGACAACCTGAGGGGCTAGGATGAAGGGTCTCTGTCAGTGTAAGATTTTACAACCAACAGAGCTGTGTTTTCTGTTGACTTGCATGTAACACAAAAGCCTAGGTTTGTTCATAACCTCCACCATCTGGGGATCAGTGGAGCAGCCTCACTGCTTACTTGCTACGTGCAGCTTAAATCTCCACCTCCTGTCCAGTAAAAGAAAGGTGAGGTTGTGATACAGCAGAAAACAGAGCAGACCTTCCAGAGATGGAAAGGTCAAAGACTGTCTCTGCTGGCCAGAGTGCCCAGGTAAACAGGGTGATGCCCACTTTTGCTGCATGTACTGTTCCATACCTGGTGTTAGTGTGTGTTGTGCTGCAGTAGTGCCTACAAACCTCTCCCCCCAAACAAGGGGCAGAGCCTGTTAGACCATTGACAAACTATTCAAAAGAAGCCTCTGTTTTGTAATAGAGAAGGAAGAAGCAAGCTACAGCAGTTTAATGTTTTGTCATTTGTTCACTGTGTGCTTTTTATTAAAAATGTCCTTATTTTGAATTTGTTTTATTTGCTGTCTCTGGCTTTTAAAAGATTTTGTTCCTTCAGAATGCAGCTTCATTAACAGCACTTTGGTCTTTCTCTGTTTCTGTGACAAAGAGCAGTGGCAGTAATGTGACAGCTTATTGTAGTTTGTTTCAAGTATTTTAATTTGTCATTAGTTACATTTACTTTATTTTGCTTTATTTTAGTTCTTCATTTTTTTTTTCTTTTAGCACATTGATCTTTACTCTGAAGATAACCTTGAGCTGCTGTGAAAGCAGAACAATGATTAGATATGTTACTTATGTTTGACTCTTATCACATCATAATTTACACAGTTGCATGATTCAAATCATACCAGGTGGGTGACTTTTTGACAAGCTATCGATTCATATGGCATCAAAAAAAATATTTGTTGCAAATAATCTCCTGTGTATGTCCTTGATAAAATTTGTCATTTGTCTGTACATGTTGTTAGGGAGACTCAGGATTAAAAGGCTTATCTTTCCCAAGAACTACTCTTATTGAAAGAGAAATAGAGGCTTTTATGTTTCGTGCTGTACTTTATGCAGTCATGGTTGCTAGGGCAAAACTGCAGTCAGCATCATACATGTTTGATTGCAAGTGTTCTCTCAGTTATTCTTCTTTATACAAGAGAAGTTTGGTGAAAAAAATAAATGATGCATTTTCAGTCAGTTTCAGGTTATTCTGGTCTTTGGATCCAGAAAACAAACCAGAATGCTTATGGCTTCAGGAGCTACAGGAAAATCCTGATGTCACAGAACAGCCTTTGCTGCCTATGCTACACCATCATACTTACATGTAATTTGTAGATGTTTCAGACAGTTTTGGTTCTGGACTCTGTAATTACAGAGTTGCTGCATAAAAGCAATGGTAATTAAATGAGTATTCTTCCTATGCATCAAGTGCATAATTGAGCTCCCTGCCTGCAGTTTTATTACTGCTGTAGTTTTATTTACTACTGATTAAACTTTCTGATAGTACTGTCCCAATTCTTCTTGAATTGTTCCAGATGTCCAAATCTGCATTTTGACCTTTTTTTTTTTTTTTTTTTTTTTTTTTGTGTGTGTATCCAATGTAAATAAGAGAATTTGGCCTCTCAGTCTGGTTACCATGGGGGACTTACTCACCAACAATATAACCCTGTCTGACTTTGAGTAAGTTAAATTTAGTGAAACAGTGGTTAAGGGGCTGGCAGCCTTTGAGTGGTGGGTTCAACAGGTTATGCTACTAGTTGGGTTCAGTAAAGCAGAATACTACTCCTTACAGGGAAGAAGTGTCCATATTCTGTCTACCATAAGCTTCTATTCCTCATGCACAAAATTACAACGTAAACAGCTCAAACCTGCTGCATGGTACTTGTTCTCTTCTCCAGTTGCAATCTAGGCAACTCGTATTTAACAAATAATACTCTCCCTAGGGAGAAATGTAAATTCATCTGTTGAACTGATCTTTAAACATAAAATGATAGGAATTAGTAATGACACGATTACATCTCAACAATCAGTTTAATACTCTGCATTCCATGTACTTTTTGTAGAGTTCTCTAATCAGTGTATGCTGAAGGCACAGTAATTTTGAAATGTTAGCTGCTGGAATCATTAAAACAGCCATAGTTTCCAATTGAAAGCAGAAAGCCCCTTTTAAATGTATACCTAACCCAGAGCCTGTATTCATTGCTAATTAGGGCTAGAGCAAAATCTCTCACCCCCCCTAAATTCTTCCTGTATAATACTGACCTGATGTAGGTGAGAGGGTATGTGGTGTTATTTTAAAGCTCTGCACAGGTTGTAGCAAGGGAAATAGGTAACAGAGCTTTAGGTCTCAGTTGAGCTTTCAATGAAAGCTAAGACTGATCAGCATCTCACAGATGATCCGTGGTGCCCTGAATACTTAGAACATAGATATTTGGCGTCCTGTTGTATCTGCTCTCTGACTTGTGTTCCTTCTCTCTGTTGCAGGACGAGTTGGGCTATGGAAAGATATCTTCACCGTTTCAATGAATGAGAAATTCGATTTAGTTTATAAACAGAAGATGGGAAAATGTGATCTCACATTTGACTTCTATTTATAAAAACTGCATGCATATGATATCCAGATATAGCTAAAAGTGCTTTATGCATTCATTTATTACCTGCTGGACAAACTAGCTATTATGTGTAATGAGATTTAAAGAAGGAAAAACAATCTAAGTAAACCATATCAGATACAATTATCTTTGATCCTAAACAGCTGTTTATCTTCTAGTATTATCATCCAGTGTCCACATGCAAGAACTTCTTGGCCAATACTAGAATATTCAGCTGTTATGGAATGTATTATATACATATAAGGTATGTATCATATATGCAATTAGAATGTACACCTTTGCAGCCCCACATTGACTATTTAATGTGTTTTATAAAAGCTTTTCACTAGAACCTAAATAAACGTCCATACACCAAATTAAAACAAAAAAAATGTTTCAGAGGGAAGCAAGTAACAGGCCAAAACTGTATGCTAGAATGATCTCAGGGGTTAAGTGTCACATTTATTTTTATAGCAGGTTATATCAAGTATAAGCAAATCCCATTCCAAAATAATAACTGATCAAAGTGGGGCTCACATTAGGTTCTGCACACCTTTATCAGCATAATTGGAGTAGGTTCTGTGCACTGGCATACTCTGCAAGACAGGCCTTCTTATCAAGTACAGCTGTGATTGTCACTCTGATCCCAGAACCCACTCATGCTTTCATGGATGACAGCACACAGCTGTCTTCCCGGTGGATGAAGTTCAGCTCCATGCTAGGTCAGCAAAAGCTTCTTAAGCCCCCAACTCCAGTCCTTCAAAATGGAGCTTTCAAGCTAGGCATCTGGTGCAGGGTCTTGAGGATTCAGTCTCTGACCACTGTGAGTGCCTCGTGTAGATGTGAGTTTCACCCATTAGATACAGAAAAAGAAGATAAGGTGCTGCGTATCCTCTAGTTCCACTGAAAGTTAAGAGCCCTTAGCAGTGGTTGTGGTTTGTGCTACTGGAGTCCCCCAGACCCAAGTGAAAGATTGATGCCGGTGTAAGAGGAGGCTGAGGACGCAGCAGCCTTGAAGCAGGACAGTTTAGGCGCACGCCACCAGGTGGGAGTATTGCACAGATATTCCTGCGGAGTACGACGTAGTCCTCGTTAGCCATGACTCAGCTCTGAGTTCTCCTCGGGATTGAAGTTTACTTTAGAATCTTTTTTAAAAGTTCTTTTCTTTGGCAGGTGCACAAACAGCCTGGAGCAGGCTACTATCACTATAACTCCAGAATTATTTTATCCTTCTGTTGGGTAATGCCATCTGTGCTTTTTTAGGTTCTCAGCTGCAGGAGGCCCGGTTTTGCTGGTCAAATATTCAGGCTCACCAAAGCTGTGAGGAAGGACTAGCGGATTTTTAGTGTGTCAGTTCTGTTGGGAAACTAACTGTCAGTTCAGTAACTGGCAAGTGGTGTAGCATGATGTGGCTTGACAGCACTTTTCTTTGTATATTTGTGAGTGAAAATGCTTTCAGTGAAATTTTATTTCTATTTTTATATTTTTAGTACTGTATGACTATTAAGCACTACACATTATACTTCTGTGCTTGCTTGCTTATTGAATAAAAGATGTGTTCCATGCATTGTGGTTTGCTCATTTTCTAGGGTCGGGGCTGTTCAGTCTGGAGAGGAGAAGGCTCCAAGGTGACCTTATTGTGGCATTTCAGTATCTTATGGGGGGGCATACAAGAAAGCTGGGGAGGGACTTCTTAGGATGTCAAGTAGTGATAAGACTAGGGGGAATGGAACAAAGCTAGAAATGGGTAGATTCAGACTGGATGTTAGGAAGAAGTTCTTCAGCATGAGGGTGGTGAGACCCTGGACCCGGTTGCCCATGGAGGTGATGGAAGCCCCATCCCTTGAGGTATATAAGACCAGGCTGGATGAGGCTCTAGACAGCCTGATCTAGTGTGAGGTGTCTCTGGGCACGGCAGGGGGTTGGAACTGGATCATCCTTGTGGTCCCTTCCAATCCTGACTGATTTTATGATTCTAGATCTTCTACTCAGGACAAGTAGACTTTATACAAGCCACAGATCCTCTTCCTTACCCCTGACTCCTAACTTACGACAGAGGAGCCACAAAAAAAAAATGTGTTGTCTCAAGTGACCACCTGACCCAGTCAGTGTTCTCTCAGAGTAGCCTGTAACAAACATGTATGTGAGAGTAAATAAAGAGCAGAGGGCTCAGAGCATCTTTCTTTAATAACCCTGTAGCCCTCCACAGGATTTTTCTCTCCTGCAGGTATTGACAGCATCCCCTGGCAATGAGTTTCTCTAAATACAGTCTGTATGAAAAAAAACTTGTTTGCTTAGAGATTGCCCCCAGATAGTACAATTTGTTGCTCCCTGGTTCTTGCAGTATGACAGATGGTACTCAGTCACTGTTCAATCCACATGAGGTGTTGCAGTCTTTTACCGTGCACCTCTCGGGTAACTTCATGCTGAGGAGTCCTACTTGTTTCTCCTGCAGGAAATCAAAACCTACAAACTACCACAAGCTGGAGAAGAGAGAAGTAGAACTTATTGCTACACTCTACAGTTCCTGATGATTAGAGTCAGAAGAAAATTCTGTTACCACCTAAAACTCTACTGAAACCATTTAATTCTGAGGGTGTATAAGCAATACCAACTGCCTAAAAGGCCTCTTGCATTATGGAAGACACCAAGGAATCCTACTTTTGTTCCCAGGTACAGTCTGTCTCCAGCAGATGACTAACCCCAGCCCCTAAGGCCAAAAATAGTGTAAGGCCACTTTTTTAACAGCCAGTACAAACATTCCATTGTTCTGCAGAGGGACACCAACTACTAGGGAGTGGAGGGGGGAACAGGTAGTTTGGCAAAAAAAATGCTTATCGTAGAGTAACAGCTTCTGTGACAATTCATTGTGCACCAGCTCTCATGCTGGTGTTCCTTGGTTTAGATAGTGAAGTGGCTTTGTGCCAGAAATCTCCTTTCTAGGACCAAAAAGACTGTCCTAAGCCAGAGCTATTCTTTCCTACTGCTTGACTCTTGCCTTCTATGTTACCAGGTGAAATTCATCCAAGAGTCAAAAGTCCAGTCAAAGCCCATCCTGCCATAAGCCATGCTGAAATCCTACCTTTGGGTTTCTGGTCCTTGAAAGCATTTTCTATTAAAATCCATAGGTAGTAAGCTCCTTCCTCTTTTGACAACTTGAACTTCCAAGACTTGGCCAGATGTCACCATGACTTTCTATATGAACACAGACATCCCTTGGCCAAGTGTCCCAAATTGGAGAGACAGGAAACCAATCTAGGCAAATTTGTACACAGTTTTGCAGACAAAGGGTTAAAGTGTTTGTTGCAGTGAAGCTGCATGGTAAAGAGGCAAAAGTGAGCTAACAATCTCTAAAGGTTCTAAGCACTTTTGTGTAAACATCACAACAAGAATGGCACCAACAGTTCTGGCAATAATTATGAAGATTTATAGGCTTGAGTCACCATTATTAGAAGGAGTTTGTTCTTGCATGGGCTATAAATAATGCCACTTGGTAGCTACTAAGGAACAGCATTTGCCTTTTCAGTCAAAAAGCTTAAACAGAGCTTAAGCTGAATCATATAATCACAAAACCCCCCAAACCCAGTGACCATGGCCATTGGAAGGGCCCAGTGCAGATTTCTTTACTGCAGCAACTACAGACTGGTATCCTCTAGTATGTGAATCACAAAACACATGCAGCTGAGCACTTTTCACTACCTCTTGTGCTATAGATCCCACACAACAAAAATAACTGCAACCAGTAATCAGTAATTCTGCCAATGGAAAGAAGTGGCTTTCCAGTATCTGAAGGGAGCCTACAGGAAAGCTGGGGAGGGACTATTTACACGGTCTAGTAATGTTAGGACGAGGGGGAATGGGTTTAAGCTGGAGGAGGGGAGATTCCGACTGGATGTTAGGAGGAAGATCTTTACAGTGAGGGTGGTAGGTCCTGGAACAGGTTGCCCAGGGAGGTTGTGGATGCTTCCTCCCTGGAAGCGTTTAAAGCCAGGCTGGATGAGGCCTTGAGCAGCCTGCTCTAGTGGGAGGTGTCCCTGCCTATGGCAGGGGGTTGGAGCTGGATGATCCTTGAGGTCCCTTCCAACCTAAACCATTCTATGATTCTATGATTCTAAGTCTGCAAAATTGATTTACAGATAAAATTTACCCAGATTTTGGCTTAGTGAAGTTCAGTCCACGAGTGCCAAGATGTAGTCCAGTAAAAACTGCCCTTTGTTCTTTAGAGAGAAAGAAACTGGGGTCTGGAGTGAGACCAGAAAAGGGCATCGAAGCTAGTGAAGGGTATGGAGAAGAAGTCTGGTGAGAAGCAGCTGTGGGAACTGAATCATAGAATCAAAAGAACGGTAGAGGTTAGAAGAGACATCTAGAGATCATCTAGTCCGGCCTACCTGCCAAAGCAGCTTCACCTGAGGCAGGCCACACAGGAGCGTATCCAGCTGGGTTTTTGGTCTCCAGAGAAGAGGACTCCACAACATCTCTGGGCAGCCTGTTCCAGTGCTCCAGCACTCTCACAGTGAAGTTCTTCCTCAGGTTGAGATGGAACTTCCTGTGTTCCAGTTTTTATTCGTTGCCTGTTGTCCTATCAGGACACCACTGAAGAGACTGGCCCCTTCTTGATACCCATGCTTAAAGTATTTGCAAACATCAGGTCCCCTCTGAGCTTCCTCAAGGCCACCCATCCCAGGTCTCTCAGCCTTTCCTCATATGAGAGAAGTAATATCCAGCACTGTTCTCAAAGTGTCTGAGCTGTCTGATCTTGGAATTAAGAAAAGTTTACACAAATACAGGGCGATTTCCAGTGCTGTAGGATGCCAGCATGTGGGAATTACTACTAGCCGTGACTCCTTACCATAAACTGATTTTACGACCAGTGAAGCTGTCTGCACCAGTCAAAGTAGGGTAAGAGAGGAGATGCCTTTGTGCTCCCTGCTACCAGAGGAGCCTCCACAAGGCTCTTTCAGTGAGCTGTGCTGTGCCTGTGTGATTTCTCTGGATTTTGACGCTTCATCAGTGGGTAAAATTGTAAAGCCACACAATGACTTTTGCTGGAGTCCTCACTGTGCACAGATGACAGGCCCTGGCAATGCACATTAGAATAGTTTCAGATGCTACCACCTCCAGCTGTCCACTCTACCTCTCTGCCAGAAATGGCCATCATGTAGGATAGACAGCAGAAGCAAATGTGTGCTGGCTCCTCAGCTGATGTAATTTACAGGCTGACATACTAACTTAAGATGATCTGAATGCTGGTTTCAGAGAAGAGGCAGATTTGTGAACTGCAGCTTCAAGGACATGTCCTTGCGTACTGCTCTGTGCCCAAGCCCTTGTCACATCTCTTCTTTAAGAGGCCTGCAACCAGCCAAATACAGTCTCTACTTGGGAACAGTCCCTTTCATGTGTGGACCAAGCTTCACCTGTGAAAGACGGTCCATGAAGGTGGAATTGTGTCCCTCAGAAAGGAGAGACAGATCCACACTGCCACATGGAGTGAAGGAATATTGTAGGAGGGAGTGCTGCAATGAGACATGCTGTGTGACAGCATGCAGGATGCAGAAAGAACAGTAATGTAATGGCATCTGACTGCTCAGACTGATTCCAATCACAATCACTAATATGCCAACTTGCTTGATATGTGTGGTACGAGTGATATTCAAAGTAACTGCCACACAGACGTTAAATCCACTGTCACCATCTCTGTCACACACTCAGCCTTTGCCAGCACTGAACATAAGATGACAATTTAATCCTTGCATGCAGATAGCAGTAGCACAGCTGGTGTAACAGTGTGCTAAGACTTCAGCCCTCGCAGGCCTTACATCTGCTTTCTCACAGCTTTGTGAAAGAGTCACCCATAAAATATGTGCGAGCTCTCAGAACTCAGTACGCAGGAGCCAATTAGAACAAAACAAAGACCAAGGAAAATGTTTAGGTTTCAAGCTCCACTGGGAAGGCAGCATTTAATTTTTGCCCATCCATCACACCATCAAACGGCTGGAGCTTAATAAATACATAAAAATTAACCAGAGGAAACAAAGCTAATGATGAACAATCCCTACTCAAAGCTTGCACCCATTCCAGATTTTAACTCTTCTCGGGTTATTCAAGTGCCACTCTGGTTTGCTTTTGCACCTTAATTGCTGCTGGTGCTGCAGCTCCTCCAAAAAAGGCAGTTTTCACCCTACAGAAACAGATAATCCTGGAAATGTTGAAACAGATTTTCAGTTCCAGGGACTGGCACTGCTCCATAGTCAAGCAGGATTTAAACCCACAGAGAATGACCCACGGTAGGTTTTCAGTTCCATAATGCTTCAGCCATGTTTAGGGGTTCCAGCATTTGAGAATAGCTGTCAACAGCTAGACCCTTCTGGACAAGTTCCATTGTCCCTTCAGTAAATCCCACTGAAATTAGAGCCTAAAACTAGTCCTTTGTTTTTATTATTAAATATTTATAGAATCATAGAATCAGCCAGATTGGAAGAGACCTCCAAGATCATCNCCAGGCTGCACACCCCCAGCTCCCTCAGCCTCTCCTCACAGGGCTGTGTTCCAGGCCCTCTCACCAGCTTTGTCGCCCTTCTCTGGACATGTTCCAGTATCCCAACATCTCTCTTGAATTGAGGAGCCTGGATGAAAAACACCCTACCAGTGCTCTGTACGGGTCACCACTCTGACAAGTTCTGTATTTTGTACTGAATCATCAAGAGCCCAATTCTCACTGAAATGCTGAATGAAATCACACTCACACACCAACTGTGGGGAGGAGGTACTAACACCTGCTCCGCTGTTCCTCATAGTACTGTTTTGGTTTTAGGATCATCCAATCCAACCATTATAACTCTGCCAAGTCTGCTGCTAAACCACATCTCTTAACACCATATCTCTGCATCTTTCAAACATGTGAATTCAACCACCTCCCTGGGGAGCCCGTTCCAGCGTTTGAGAACCCTTTCAGTTAAGAATGTGAGAAGTGGATGGAAGTTTTGCTTCAGCTATTTTTAAGAGCTGTTGTGTGGCCAAGGTTTGGGCATGCGGCCAGGCCATGTTTCATGGGGCGGGGGGGGGGAGCTTGTGCAGGTGCTAAGTATGAAGGAACTGCTCAAGAAGTTTCTTAAGGTTACGTGTATCTATAGGGGAAGATAATAGGCTGGAACCACCCAACCAGGGTATTACTGGGATGTGAACTTGATAGGCAGTGGGAGAACACCTGCCCTAGAGTAATTGTCTAATGGAGAAAAGGGACAGGGGATCAAGCAATCCAGAAAGGGGTACAAATGATGTAACCCCCAAAAGTGTGTGTGCTCCCTTAGTGGGACACATCAGACTCAGCTGACTTGTCCTTAATAACTTTATTTTATAGTTTTACTTTGTCCTCCTCTAAGTTTTGATTAGTGAGCCACGTTTCTCACAAGAAGTTTCTTCTAATATCCAACCTAAACCTCCCCTGGTGCAACTTGAAGCCATTTCCACCCGTCCCATCACACCTGGCTCCTTTCAGAGAGCTGCAGAGCAATGAGGTCTCCCCTCGCCTCCTTTTCTTCAGATTAAACAACCCCTGTTCCCTCAGCTGCTCCTCACAACACCTGTGTTCAAGACCCTTCACCAGCTTTGCTGCCCTTCACTGGGCATGCTCCACACCTGAACATCCTCACTGTAATTAGGGGCCCCAAACTGAAACCAGTACTGGAGATGCAGCCTCAGCAGTGCTGAGTTCGGGGGGCAATCCCTTCTCGGGTCTTGCTGGTCACTCTTTTCCTGATACAGGCCAGGATGCTGCTGCCCTTGGCCACACGAGTACCCGTCTAGCTCATACTGAGTTCAACGCCTCCAGGTCTTTACCGGGCAGCTCCGTTCTGGGCCCGGCCACGAGGCTCATCCCGGCTACTAAGGCTGCGCCTAGGGGTGATCCCCAGTTCCCTACGTAAGGCTCCGGCACTCAGCCTCCTCCCAACGACTGCAATGGGCTCTGGAATGTTACTTGCCCCACCGGCCAGGAGCCGGGGTAGCTGTAACGGCAGCTGGAATGCCAGGTAAGACCCGACGCGGCTCTACGACTCCCGATAGTTCATCGCCCACCCTCCGCCGCGACCCAACGCGGCCAGGCCCAGCCGAGCCGGTTGGTTTCTGCCTGGGCAAAGCAGGGAGAGCCTCAGCACGGGCCAGCACCCCACCCAATGGGAGCCTGCCTTACTGCCGCCGCGCCAGCGGCCTTGCCTCTGCCCAACCGGGCGCGAAGCTCCTTGTTCCTACGGCAACGGCGTCTCGAGCGCCGGTGCGGAGCTGGCAGCGGCTGCGTCCCGCGCCCCAGTCCCGGGGCAGACCCCTCAGGGCACGGGTGAGCCCACCGCCGTCTCTGGGGCAGTTGTACAAGTGTGGTTTTGAGAAGGTAGTGAACAAAAAGAGGCTGCTGAGCACTTGGGAAACATAGCACAGGATGTGTTGAGAAAAAGAGAAGCCATGGGAGAGAAAGAGGTGTGAGAAACGGTCCCGAAGCTACTGTGGTCAGAGAACAAGGAGGAGAGGAGGCAGCCTCTGGAGGAGATAACAGTGAAGCAGGTATTTCACTGCTCACCAGAGCAGACATCCCCACTTCAGCCCAGGCAATACCCCACACCAAAGCAGGTGACTGCCCTGAGGGAAGGTGCAGCCTGTGGAGAGCTCATGCTGGAGCAGGCTCCTGGTAGGAGCTATGACCCAAGAAGTGGAGCCCATGGAGCATGTGGGATGACTGGCACTGGAGCAGGGGGTGAGGAGGAAGGAGTGCCAACCTCCCTTCCTCATCCACCTGCTTTGCTCTGAAGGAGTGAGGAGAGCAGTTGGTAATGAAGGAGAGAAGCTGAACCGGGGAGGAAGTGGAACATGGTAGGATGATGGTTTATGATTTTTGTCTTTCTTTCTCACCATCCTATTCTATTTTTAGTTGGCAATAAGTTAAATCAATTTTCCTCAGTGAAATTTTTCTGCCTGTGATTGGTAATGGGTGTGTGATTATTTTTTTTTCCTTTATCTCAGCCCATGATCTTTTCCATCTTATTTTCTTCTTTCAACCAGTAACAGAGAAGTTACACAGTCTCAAGCTGAGCCAGGGCAGGTTTAGTCTGGATGTTAGGAAAAACTCTTCATGGAAAGAGTGATTGGCGCTGGAATGGGCTGTCCAGGGAGGTGGTGGAGTCGCTATCCCTGGAGGTGTTTTAAGAGGAGGCTGGATGAGGCACTTAGTGCTAAGGTTTAGTTAATTAGATGGTGTTAGGGGATAGGTTAGACTAGATGATCTCAAAGGTCTTTTCCAACCTGGTTAATTCTGTGATTCTGTGAAATATGTATGCCTGTAAATAAAAAAGTGCTGAAATGTCTGTGAATCTCCCCCTGGCATGGCCGTGGTTCCTATGTGATTTTATCTAGGTGATCCTGCTCTGCCAGCTGGGTTCAAATAGATGATTTTGAGAGGTCCCCACCAGCTCCTACCATTCAGTGATTTTGTGAGCCATGCCTACAGAACTGCTGTATATGCCATGCAATATTCCCTAACTGTTATTTTCCGAGTTAGCTCTTCTGTTTATACTTACCTTATAGTTTGCCTTAGATTTCTTGGTGTGAAAAAATAGTAGTAGCTTTTCATAAACCAGAGTTAGTGTAATGAGTTGGTGCCTGGTGCATGCCCTTTTCTCCTGCAAGAGCCAAAAGGCTAAATCAGTGTCTAAACATCTGTACTGCTTAATAAGATAGCTGACTTTCTTAAGGAAAAGCTTGTGGGTTTAGTGATTTTTAGAGTACTTCAGTGTGCATAGCTTTCAAATTAATGGTCAAGAAAGCTTTCAGAGATAGTTCTGTGTTATTCAGTGTGGGAAAACTGTCTCAAGCTTATCGTAGGATGGAAAAGCTAGCTGATTCATGCTGAAGAGGAAAATTAAGTATGTGTGAAACATATATGACTATGTTGCTCAGCTGTCCTCCCAGATCATGCTAAATGTCACCTAGAAGACAGGAACAATCCAGGACCAGAGTATAAAATTCACAAGAGAGATAACTTTTGTACAAGCAAGAAGTGGGTCCCTTGCACCAGGGGATATGCAAGGCTACCAGCACTGGTGCAGGGACACAGTCTGGCCAACAGTGTTACCCTCCCCCCCATCTTAAGAAAATCACCTAGACTAGACTCAGACAGCTGGAATTAAGGAATGAAGCAGTATTTCCAGCTTAGCACAATATACAAGCATATATATACAGTTATATGCAAATTAAAAGTAACACAGAAACACAATAGCCCTCCCAGAAACAATCAAAGTCCGCAGGAGGGCATCTGACCCAAACCCCCCCCCCCCCTTTTTCCCTCCCTTCGAAAATAACCAGATCAACCCACATACATCTCACATGATAAATCTGGATATCTCAGGTGAGATGTCAGAAAAACCCAAGGAGGTCAGAGGAAAAAGGAATTAGGTAGATTAGAGAGTTAAAGGCAGAGTCAGCCAGAGACCAGACCACCAGAAAGAAGGCACAGCCTGAAGTGAGAGCTGAGCAGTGTGTGTGTGAAGTGCCTGTCTTATCTATATTTTGACTAGTTGTATTTCTCAGCAGAAGAATGGTGATATAGGGCACATGTTGTTTTATTACTTTCTTCTCACAGCTAAGGATTTAATTACTTTCAGTAAAAATTAACCTCAAACCAGCACAGACAGAGATGAGGACAGTCAAGAGGTTTTGCTTCTTTTCCTCCACCCAAGACAGGGACACCTTTCTTGGTGAGAGTTACACCTATAATATATGGCTTCACTTTCACTAGCATTTCTATTCTATATCAATGCTGCAGCAAAGGTTTGCACCTCTGACTTTGCTGGATGTTACCCAGGATTTATTAACCTGAGATCATCTCATGGGTAGTAAATTTATTAGTGGCAACCCCTAATCTGTTTTATTTGATCCATTTAATTGTTTTAACTTTCTGAACTTGTGTCAGAGCAAGTCCTTATGCTGAAAAGGGAGGCAAATGTTAACTCACCTAAAAATTCCCAATAAGAGTCCTGTGCTCTGGGACAGGCACACATTGGGATCTTACCCTTAACACAACATTCAAGTTAGTTTGCCACTCCAGTCTCCTACTCTAAACTGCATATCCAAAAGTGCTGACATAGGAGATAGTATCTAGCACAACTACAGAAATAGTAGACTCCTTTCATCTAGAACTTTGCTGCTAGTCAGCAAGAAGTATCTCAGATCCTATTTTTATCAGCAAATTAGATCTTCTGTCAAGAATTTAATTTTTGTCTCTCTTGTTGCTGTTGCCAAGCCACTCTGCTTCTTTTTGTGTCTTGTCCTCTAGTGTGTTCTCATAACCCTGTTTTATACCCATACGAGACCGTGGCCAGAGTGACAACTACAGGAGACCTCAGTGCCTTGCACCTTTCCCCCAAAGCATTGCTTTTACCCCAGGACTTCATTCTACACAAAACTGAGCACTGTGTGGCAGCAGGAGGCAGTTAAATCAGCCTCAAGTTTGTGCTGAAGTCTAAGTCCTTAGTCCTTTCTGTCCTGTTTGATTAGGGTTGGTGGTTGATTAGGTGGCAAGTTGCGGTGGCTGAGGAGCTCTTGTGCTGTTTAGGGTTTGGGGCACATTAACTACTTTGAGAGAAGCCATCTGTCATGGATACACCATGTTTGCTGGATTCTGTGGACATGAACAAAATCAATCTACTTCAGTTTGAGAGGGAAATGAGTTCCCAAAGGATGAGATGCATATGAAATCTAGTACTGTGTTATAATTGGAAACAGGAAATAAACGAGACAGTGGTCCAAAGAAGAAGTCATAGAATCAGAATCAACCAGGTTGGAAGAGACCTCCAAGATCTTTCAGTCCAATCTAGCACCCAGCCCTGTCCAATCAACTAGACCATGGCACTAATCATAGAATCATCAAAGAATCATAGAATTACTCCTTGTCCTCACCCCAACACTTCTGCCTGTGGTCTTGGCCAGCTGGCAAGGAGGCTGCCAGTGCAGCAAGTCAGCAAAGAGTGGCTGGTAAGGACAAGGAGTGCCAAGCATGCAGTGTTTTTCTGGATCTCTAGAAATCTGTATACCAAACACAGGGTGCAGTGAGTGTCATGCTGAGCAGCCAGCAGCTTCTGCAGACACAGGCCACTGCTGCTGTGGCACACAGTGCCTGCCTGCAGTCAGTGCCAAGGACTCTATACTGAACACAGAAAGCTCATTTTCTGGACCAGTAAGATTTACAGTTTGTTCCAATCAAGTATGAATTTGCTGTTAAACCCAATGTGGACAAATAATTTTTAATTATTATCATGTGAGGCTTCCTTCATCACAATTTGTGTCACTTTGCCTCCTCTCCTTGCCATATAGTTTTAGGGTCAGAGTCAATGTAGGAGTAAGCTGTGGCATATCCATTAAATTCTCTGTATCCAGCTGTGAACTTGAATGTTTTCTTTAGTCAGAGTGGCTTGAAGTTGAAATGAAATGTGCAAGGCATTTATGATTGTACACTCTCATTGTAAGGAAGGGATGAAAATAGGATAAAATTTGGCTCTCATAAAACTGCAGCAAAGCTGTAAATAACAAAACTCTGTGCTTTCCCATCTTTCTTTTTGCAAATGAAGCATCTTCTGAAGGCAGTTATGGGTTGGTTTGTTGTTTGTTTGGGTTTTTTTTAAGAGCAGATTGTAGATTAAAGTTTTGAACAAACAGAAATGCCTACAAACCAGCCCCAGTGTTCAGATTTGTGTACAAACCCTCATTTCCTTTAAGTAGAAGGCAATTAAATGTTCAGAGCTGTACTTGAATTTGTCTCGTTATGAATCTAAAAGAAACAGGACAAATGTTTTGGTCCTTGATTAGTTTCTATTCAAGTTTGAGTGGCAGAGGTAACTTATCATAGAGTCATAGAATGGTCTGGGCCAGAAGAGACCTCTAGAGGTCATCTAGTCCAGCCCCCCTGCAGTCAGCAGAGATGTCCCCATGAGACCAGGTCACACAGGGCCCCATGAAGCCTCACCTTGAATGTCTTCAGGTACTGGAAGGCTGTTATTAAGTCCCCCTGGAGCCTCCTCTTTTCCAGGCCAAACAACCCCAGCTACCTCACCCTGTTATCGTAGCAGAGGTACTCCAACCCTCTGATCATTTTTGTGGCCCTTCTCTGGACCCACTCCATCAGGTCCATCTCCTTCCTATAATGAGGGTTTCAGAACTAGATGCAGTACTGCAGGTGAGGTCTCACCAAAGCAAAGTGGCAGAATCCCCTCTCTGGATCTGCTGGCTACACTCCTTTTGATGCAGCCCAGGATGTGTTCTGCCTTCTGGGCTGCAAGCTCACACTGTCTGCACATGTCCAGCTTCTCATCCACCTGCACCCCTAAGTCCCTTTCCACTGGGCTGCTCTCTAACAACACGTATTACCTTACGTAATATAAGGCATCCCTGTGCACTATGTTGCACTCTCAGATACTTCCACTCCCCACTGTTCATTGTGTTTATAATGAGAAAGGGGCTGGTATGTCCTAAAATACTTACCAGCCCCCACAGAAAGGCAACGAATGTTGACCCCACTACTATATGATATCTCCAACCAAACCTTAATAACTGAATAAAATCTAGATTTAAAGGGCAGAAATCCTCTCTGTAGTTTAAAGTGGAATAAAGTCTAGATTTTACAAGGCAGAAATCCTCTCTGTAGTTTAAATTGGGA
Source organism: Tricholaema leucomelas (assembly GCA_013400475.1). NCBI lineage: Eukaryota > Metazoa > Chordata > Aves > Piciformes > Lybiidae > Tricholaema lacrymosa > Tricholaema leucomelas. The sequence continues at coordinate 524,646 of WAAF01018806.1, read as the reverse complement.
GGGCTACTGTCATGAAACACTTCTATGCATTGTCACTTTATTTATTGCTTTATAAACTTCAGTGTATGTTCCAACATATATTCTATTTTTGCTGTGGTAGCAGAAAGAGAAGCCCCAGCACCTTTTATTTGTTTGGTTATTTGCTGCTTTCAAAACTCTGGATAAATAATAAGCAATTTACTTACATATTTCTAGATATGAACTCACTTCTACTGTATTCTCATGAAAAAAATAGCTGTGATTTTCCCACACTTAGGAGTATCTGATTACTGTCTAAGATGTTTTGCAGCTCTGCTTGTGAGCTCTGTCCCAGATCCCGCATTATTCTCCTGGGATGCTGAGCAGATCTTACTTCAAAAGACAGCTAAAAAAGATGAACTGAAAAGAGCATTTCAGATTTTTGATGTTGGTCAGACTCTGCCTGTCACAAAGGCTGAATTCAGGAGAGAGACTGAAAACTTTCTCTTCCATCTAACAGAAGCTGAATTTGATGCTGTGCTGACAGATGTATGCTGCAGCATTGCTGTTGGTGATAATGTACAGGCTGTTCCTCTTTATGTCAAGCAGAATATTTCAATGGGAGCAGGTTCCAGACCAATAGCATACAAAAAGATGCTGAAGATGGTCAAAACCTTCTTTGAGTAAATATCATAGAAAACCTGCAAAAGTAGTGTAAGCTAAATGTAACAATTTAACAGTTGGTGGGAGAGTCACTTGTGGCTGAGCCTTCTTCTCTTGTCCCCTTCTGTTGTTGCCAGCATCCCTGTGCTTCCTCAGCAGACACCAAAAGCTCTCACACACAGAACAAAGCATTTCCCACCATGGCATGAGTTCTAAAAGCTGAATGACCCTGCTGTCTGCAGATTGTTCTCTGATCACCTTCTGAGATAGTTTGCTTATTTTTATGTTTTCCTACCTCTCTTTGCCCCCCCATTACACATTTAGGTATTGCATGGATTAAGTTTGAATGGTATAACAATTCAGAACTCATTCTGTGTCTCTAGGTGAACCTGCTCAAGGTTAACCTGCCTTAGTAGTGGGGTCGGGGACCTCCAAAGGTCCCTCCCAGCCTCTACTGTTCTGTAATAGAGAGGTTGTAGAGTCTCCTTCTCTGGGGACTTTCAAAACACCTGGATGTGTTCCTGTGCAGCCTGCCCTTGGTAATCCTGATTTCACAGGCAGGTTGGTCTCTCTGGAGGTCCCTACCGACCCCTAGCATTCTGTGATGCTGTGATGTGTGTTTATATGAGGATTTTGTCTGTGTAGTGTCTCACTGTTTGAAAGAGTTAAATTTACTAGAAGCTTTTTTGATTTATCTATATACAAACCACTGAATCTCACAGCTTAAGTTCACATACATGCAGTGTTACGAGAATGCAGAATTAGGTTGTGAATTTTTGTCAGCTTGGGCAGTGTCTCAACTTTTTGTGAAGTTCAACAAGGACAAGTGTAGAGTCCTGCACTTGAAAACGAATAAATCTATGCCTTAGTACAGGTTAGGGTTGACCTAACAGGTTAGGGAAAGCAGCTCTGTGGAGAAGAACCTGGTGCTGCATTATGAGGAGCATCCCAATGTGTGCCTGTCTCAGAGTCCAGGACTCCTCTTGGAAATTCTTAGAAAAGTTAACATTTGCCTCCCTTTCAAGTGCCCCAATAAGGACTTGCTCTGACACAAGTTTGGAAAGCTGAAACAGTTAAATGGATTAATTTATTACAGGAAGAGATAAAACAGGTTGGGGATTGCCACTGATAAATTTACTACTCACAAGGTGATCTCAGGTTAATAGATTCTGAGTAACATCCAGCAAATTCAGAGGTGCAAACCTTTGNGTCCCTGCCCATGGCAGGGGAGTTGGAACTAGATGATCCTTGTGGTCCCTTCCAACCCTGACTGATTCTATGATTCTAAATAGGGTTATAGGTTGGACTTGGTGATCTTGAAGGTCTTCTGCAACCTGGATGTTTCTGTGATTCAGTGTTTAATGCAAATGAAGTATTAAAATTGAAAACAAAAATAATAAATCTGATCTCTTGTATATTGAACTACTGAAATACAGATTCCAAATATTGGCAAAGGTACTGTGCATACCTTGACTTCCCATCAAAGTTCATGCAAATTGTCAGAAGTACCAGCACACTCAAAAGGTAAGTGTTCCATATTATGCTGTCAGATCGCTCCTGGATTGCAGTCATGAATCATTTGAGAGCTGTCTAGCTCTCAAGGCAAAATCTACCTGCTAATGTGAACTAGTGACATAGAGATAGGATAAGCTTTTTCCTAAAATTGCTGCTTCTGTGTGTGTAATTGCTGTAGTTGCCATAGGAATATTACCTGATTGCCAAAGGGAAGGGAATGGTCTCCTAAACTGCTGATCTGCTACTGCAAAAAATATGAACCCTTAAGATTAATCAGTCTTTTCTCTGCAATAACAATGAAAGTTGTGTATGAAAGAAGTTATAACTGATTCACTGTAATAGGGATTTGAAAACATGCCACTCAGCTTGATGTGTTTCTAAGTGAAACACAAGAGCTAAGACAAGGGACCCTGGTATGGGAAAGTTATAGTGTTCCAGGATTCCATCCTTTAAGGGTAAACAACTCACGTTCATCTTCGCTTCAAACACAAGTAATTTGTCTGAGGTGAAGTTAAGAAGACTTCAGCTGCATGTGAGCTGGGATTAACTTTGGATCCTTACCTTCAGTGAAGTAAAAGTCAAAGTAGAGCCATACTCGACATAAAAATAAACCCCCACAAATCTGTACTCTCAAAGTAGCTTTCTTAGTGAAGCACTAAACGTTTTTCACACCACTCCCCCTCCATTCAGTGAAATACAAAGGGTGACATTTTGCAAGGGGATCTGCAGGGATATTCCTTTTCTGTTGGTTTGTCCTGTGGGTTTGCACAATCTGGCCCGCAATGAAGAGCTGCCTCAAAAAATATTCTGTAATTGCAGTCCAACTTTTTTCCCCGGTAAGTGCAAAGCTAAGAAAACTCTCAGACAAAGAGCTAATGAGCTTATTACTGAGGATACAAAAATGGGATCAGGACTTTGAAAGGAAGCAGGAGGACGAAGAGGAGCAGCAGAAGAAAAGAAAAATGGAGAGACCTAAGCCACTTTCTTCCAGAGAGACAGGGGAGCTTAAAAGATTCTAATTAATTAGTGAAAACTAATTAAATAACAAATGAGGGATCTTTCTGGGAATAAAAGGTTAATCTTTTCTTTATTGCATGCAGTATAAAAAAAAAGGTAAAGCTTTTTGTACACTTGGACTTGGATTTTCTTCCAGTGTTCCAGGAGAATATATAAAAATATTACTCTTGCTTTCCTTTAAACTCACTAAAATGTGGGAAGTAAGGGTCGATCTTGTCTTTTGGTCGGCTAGCTTGTTGGGAGAGCTGCTCCGGGTGTCACCGACGTAGGAGAGCAAAACTGAAGACAGGAGAGCTCGATGCAGGTTGACCACTAGAGGGCAGTACAGGGGCTGCTTTCCAGGAGCCGTGCTGGGAGGCGCCAACAAAGCTGCTTGCGGTCGGTCCCTAGTTAAAACTCAAAGCGCCACTAAATTCAGTGGCTGAAATGATGGCAGAGCTTGTCTTCTAGGACTTAATCCCGCACACACAGATGTGAATGATGTACACATGTTCACAGAAGGCTGACACCAGAGAAGGATGTGCAGCGAGCAGAGTTTGACACCTGTAGAACCCACTAGTGAAAGTAAACTTGGCCGGTAGTTGATTCTGACAATTACCTGCTCTGGTGCTTGTTGCAAATCAAAAGGAGAAGGAAACAAAAGCTGAATGAAGGTGATGTATTTTTTCTTTCAAAAAGATGGCATGGATCCTAGATTTGTGCCAGGGGAGAAAGGAAGAAGACGACATGCTTATTGTTCTCTGCAGAACACTTGATGGGAGCAGAGGAGAGTGGAAAACTGTCACCATGACGTCTGTGATGCTGGGATTCCTCCCTCATTGGGACAGATTACTTTGTCATCCCAAGGGCAAGTTCAGGCTGCTAACATCCCTTTGTGTACCTCCTGACACCAAACAACAATATCCTTCAAGAAAAAATATTTTGCACTACCAGTCCTCAAGCTTATGGCAGAGAAGCAGCTGGCAGGTCTCTGTTCTGCACAGGGACCCAGATTTGTGGTGGTTTTCTCCCAAATTAGTGCAGAGCTGATGTTGATGCATTTGCTTTCTGGGGTGGCTGGGTACAATGTGCTGAGGTCCAGCATTGGTTATGTTATGTAAAACTTTATGTACTTTTTGGTGTGTGTTTCTTTCTCTCCCATCTGTGTGTCTGTGGCTCTTGCTTATGACAGCAGGCTGTCTTAAACCAGGACAGCAAGTTAACCTGATGTTATGCATCACATCTAATAGTAGTTATTATTTACAATGACACAGAAGAGTTTCCATGCCTCCTAAAGCACTGTGTGACAGTCTGTTGGGTATACTCTTCCTGTAGAAGAAGAAATACATTAAACATAACCCAATGTAAATTCCAAGGAAAATCCAACCTCCTGCTGTGCTTGGCATGGGCTTGGCCTGTAATTTGGGAGGGGTAAATAAAATCTTCCTGATTTCACAGCTGTTACTGCACCTCGGGGCTGCAGTAGTATTTGCAACACATTTGCTTCCCTTCCACTGGGTAGGATAGGTGAATATCTCCTCATAGTCTGAATAAAATATTAACATATCACAAGGCTGTTGGGACAGATTGTATCAGAGACAATCTTTTCTCATTGTAGAAAAGCCTATCAATCAGAACTTGCTATAGTTCTATTAATGCCATAGCTTTTATTCAGTTGGTTATATGCAGCTAACTGAAGAGTAACATTTACATTTTCATGGTGTTTCCTATCACAAAAGAAACTGCAGGAATAGCTTCTTCTTATAGAATTTATAGATTGAAAATATCATCCCAAGTGCTGATTGGAAGAGTATTTAATTTGTAAGGTGCTGTGCTATTTTTTTAAACCATGTTGTGAAATAGAGCCCTTATGTATGTTTTAGTACATGAACAGAAAACATCCTTGACTAAAGGCAAGGTTACTCCTACATTTATAAACCAGGAACAATTCAGTTACAGAACTGCTGCAAGATATGTGAATGTATGATGCACACAGATAATTATTCAGATACACTTCAGAGTTCATATGTTACAGATAAGTATTTAAAAGGATATGTCACAGTGGTTATTCCCAATCTAAACCTTATTCTGCCTTTGTTTGGATGCACATTGTCAGTCAATGATTCATTTCTATCTGTAACTCTAATTGGGTTTTGAATTTTTATGTGCATATTAAAGAAAGAAACAAACAAAACCCCAACCACTAACAGCAAAAAAACACCACCACCTGAACTTGAAAAGTAAGAAAAGAGTTCCTAATGTCCTCAGTAAAATACAAAATAGTAATTTTCTTCTTGTACAGCTAGAAAGGCACATTTAGAGCACCTACCACAGGTACCTGCTTTAAGACATCATAACTAGCATAAGGGCCAAGACCAAGAAAAGCAGCAAGTGGTTCAGAGCATCTTCTAGTCATGGGGATGCCATAGGAGAACCTTGAGTTTCTACTGTCCCTCACCTAGAAGCTCCAGCCGTGCTGACAGTTCATGCAATCAAATGATCCAGGGCTGTCCTTGCTTGCTTGTATGACACCAAAGTTACTGTATTTGTTGGAAGTAAGCCTTAGTGCCTTGGTAGTCATTTGTACCTGATCAATGAAGCATAGATAAGCAATGAAAAGATTTTGAAACTTCTAAATGCCAGGGCAAACATCTATAGACTATAGAAACCCTTCCATCATTTCTCATAAAATACGTTAAGATGCTCCTCCTGAAGGTCATTGTCTTGAGAAAAGTGGGTTTAAAGAAAAGGGGGAAAACCCCAAACAATTGATTAAGAAGAAAAAGTAACAGCAAACTGTAGGAAAAAGACCACGATGTGCAGGATCCACAGCACTACCTCCAAAGAAAACAGCAGCCTGGGGAAGAGGACCAAATGCTGACTAGATGTGTGCCTGGGAATATGAAAGTGCGTGAGAGAGCTCTTCTTGACTGACTCAGTGAGTGCTCAAGGTCGAAAGGCAGCAACGCAGTTGGGATGCTCATGCACTTCTTTATGTACTGTGAGTAACAAGAACCAGAATGTTCATACCTGAAGCCTATTCCATGCACCTGAGCAGCTGCCGCCCTGGTTGCGTGCTACTGTCCTGGACAGCAGAGTCCTGCTCCATAAAGTGCAGCTTGTCTTTTAAGTACACAGATCTGCCTTATTTTCTTTTATAGAGTGCAGTGTCACTGCTCTGAGTGCTAGGACTTAAAAAATAGGCACAGGATGTGTTCCCTCAGTAATACCTGCAGAAGGACATTGCACTGCAGAAAGGTGCCAACTGATATGGCAATGTTCCTGAATGTTAAAAAACCAACCAAAGAGACTTTGTCTGAGCTTGTAGCTTTCTCTCTCTCTCTTATTTTTTTTTTTAATTACAGCAAAAGGAGTCTCCTGAAGTGAGTCAGCCCCTCCCAAATAATAGTTTCCTGAGAAAAAGAACCCAGCAAGTATGAGAATGATAAACTTCTTAGTTATTTCTTATGGCAAAGATGTGTCTGTATTGCATCTACACATCTGTTTTATGTGGAAGTCCTACACTCATAGCTGGCTGGTGGGACTAGGAATGTTACACTAGCTAAATTCACACCCCAACTGTTTCTCTTTAAAGGTTACTGAAGTACTGGGATTGATTCATGTTTACAGTGAGGCTGTTCACGCAAAGCAGAATGTAAAGAGGACTGAGAAGTGGTTTATTTTGTGTACTCGTTGAACAAATGTCAAGGTCTCTAGAATTTGTTAGTGGGTTGTAGAGGGCTATCAATATGAATGTGCATCAGGACCATCTCACTCCTCCTACTCTTATTTCCCCTCCTCCCATTAATTTTTGATTTTATGTTTATGAGGATCTGAAAATAGTCNGTTCCTTCCTCCCTTCCCTCCATCCCTGCCTCAGTGGCTGTCCCTCCCCTCCCTCCCCTCCCTCCCCCAAAATCTGATGAAAGTGCCTCCGTGTGTAATATGCCAGATTGAGAGATCTTTGCAAATTGAAATCTTCCATTTGGCAATAAGATGTATAACCATACCTCTAAAATCATCCCCAACATCTGCTTTCTTCAACCCCGTTGCCTGTTACAACTGGGTAATGTTGAATGCAGGGAATCTAAGTGTATATCTCTGCATGAGTGTACTGGCCAAAAGAAGAGGGAGAGTTAGAGAGACTGCTACAGACTCCTATCAGACTGTCCCGAGACAAACTGGAAGCAGAGTAACTGAGGGTTACTGCTCCTTCCCCTGCTCTGTGCAGCTTGCTTCCCATGCACCTCCACTCTTCAGAAGGGTGTTCTGGAGGCTGTGAATCTGACNATAGTAATTTTCTTCTTGTACAGCTAGAAAGGCACATTTAGAGCACCTACCACAGGTACCTGCTTTAAGACATCATAACTAGCATAAGGGCCAAGACCAAGAAAAGCAGCAAGTGGTTCAGAGCATCTTCTAGTCATGGGGATGCCATAGGAGAACCTTGAGTTTCTACTGTCCCTCACCTAGAAGCTCCAGCCGTGCTGACAGTTCATGCAATCAAATGATCCAGGGCTGTCCTTGCTTGCTTGTATGACACCAAAGTTACTGTATTTGTTGGAAGTAAGCCTTAGTGCCTTGGTAGTCATTTGTACCTGATCAATGAAGCATAGATAAGCAATGAAAAGATTTTGAAACTTCTAAATGCCAGGGCAAACATCTATAGACTATAGAAACCCTTCCATCATTTCTCATAAAATACGTTAAGATGCTCCTCCTGAAGGTCATTGTCTTGAGAAAAGTGGGTTTAAAGAAAAGGGGGAAAACCCCAAACAATTGATTAAGAAGAAAAAGTAACAGCAAACTGTAGGAAAAAGACCACGATGTGCAGGATCCACAGCACTACCTCCAAAGAAAACAGCAGCCTGGGGAAGAGGACCAAATGCTGACTAGATGTGTGCCTGGGAATATGAAAGTGCGTGAGAGAGCTCTTCTTGACTGACTCAGTGAGTGCTCAAGGTCGAAAGGCAGCAACGCAGTTGGGATGCTCATGCACTTCTTTATGTACTGTGAGTAACAAGAACCAGAATGTTCATACCTGAAGCCTATTCCATGCACCTGAGCAGCTGCCGCCCTGGTTGCGTGCTACTGTCCTGGACAGCAGAGTCCTGCTCCATAAAGTGCAGCTTGTCTTTTAAGTACACAGATCTGCCTTATTTTCTTTTATAGAGTGCAGTGTCACTGCTCTGAGTGCTAGGACTTAAAAAATAGGCACAGGATGTGTTCCCTCAGTAATACCTGCAGAAGGACATTGCACTGCAGAAAGGTGCCAACTGATATGGCAATGTTCCTGAATGTTAAAAAACCAACCAAAGAGACTTTGTCTGAGCTTGTAGCTTTCTCTCTCTCTCTTATTTTTTTTTTTAATTACAGCAAAAGGAGTCTCCTGAAGTGAGTCAGCCCCTCCCAAATAATAGTTTCCTGAGAAAAAGAACCCAGCAAGTATGAGAATGATAAACTTCTTAGTTATTTCTTATGGCAAAGATGTGTCTGTATTGCATCTACACATCTGTTTTATGTGGAAGTCCTACACTCATAGCTGGCTGGTGGGACTAGGAATGTTACACTAGCTAAATTCACACCCCAACTGTTTCTCTTTAAAGGTTACTGAAGTACTGGGATTGATTCATGTTTACAGTGAGGCTGTTCACGCAAAGCAGAATGTAAAGAGGACTGAGAAGTGGTTTATTTTGTGTACTCGTTGAACAAATGTCAAGGTCTCTAGAATTTGTTAGTGGGTTGTAGAGGGCTATCAATATGAATGTGCATCAGGACCATCTCACTCCTCCTACTCTTATTTCCCCTCCTCCCATTAATTTTTGATTTTATGTTTATGAGGATCTGAAAATAGTCTAATTCTTTTCTATCTGGTTTGGGCCTATCTTTACCAGCTGGTAAATAGGAAATGTTCACTGTAGGAAGCCAATACTCTTCAGAGTGTAAACAGATGGAATCAATATAAAGTGACAAGTTAGACTGTGCTACTGAGAATACAGAGCCAAAACTAAGAGCATAACAGTTACGATACTTATTTTGTTCCAATTCATTTGGTACTGAATAGCACTTCATATATGCACAGCTGTGTCCTTCCGTTTTTAACTTTCTTTCTTCTGGTTTGATGATGACAATTTCAAAGAAAAACTTTAATTAAAGATTTTTACACAGAATGGCCCAAAGCAGAATATAGAGAAAATGAGGACTGGTGTGTTTATAGCAAGAGAAGT
>WAAF01018806.1:436474-515135 GCA_013400475.1 Tricholaema leucomelas | reverse complement strand
ACTGCTACAGACTCCTATCAGACTGTCCCGAGACAAACTGGAAGCAGAGTAACTGAGGGTTACTGCTCCTTCCCCTGCTCTGTGCAGCTTGCTTCCCATGCACCTCCACTCTTCAGAAGGGTGTTCTGGAGGCTGTGAATCTGACACATGGTCTTTTCAGGGCTGGCTAGCAGAGTGGTAATCTTCCAAGCTGTCCTGTGTTGCAGGGTTTGCCTTCAAAGTGTATCTGAGCTCTATTCCTTTTACCAGAGAGAGTGGCAGGTGTTATAATATGGCTTTTTCTTTACTGATGTATGCATTTCGGACACATTTTCAGAAGAATGGAGGAAAGCAACATGTTTTGCCACTTGTCCCCAACTTATTCCTTGCAGCTTGTTTCTTTGTGCCACCATTAGGATTTTGCTGGTTTTGCTTTCTTGGCAAATAATTACCCCAGATTTCCCATATGTTGTTTATTAGGGTGAGTGCATGGCTCTAATGAGGGGCAGCAACCACAAGTTTGAACACAGGTTTTGCTTCTGATCCTCATGTCAAAGGCAATCAGCTACAGAGGAAACTCTGGCTCTGTCCTGGTCCTCTCCATGCATATCCCTCTAGATAGGCAGGCCATTGTAGTGAATGTGTGTAGGACTTTGTTCTCAGCCAGCCAGCTGCCTTCTCTGCAGCTGAATTTTTCTCCCAACTATGATGCCAACAGCTTATTTGTCTCAGGGATTCCCTGAAGCCTCTCTCAGACTCATTCAGCATCAGAAAAAAGAGGCATCATAGAATTGTTTTGGTTGAAAAAGGTCATCAGGGCCAACCATTATCTAACTCTACCAAGTCTGCTGTTAAACCATGTCCCTCAGCACCACATTTCTGCCTCTTTTACTCACCTCTAGGGATGGGGACTCAACCACTTCCCTGGGGAGACTGTTCCAGTATTTGAGAATGCTTTCAGTGAAGGAGTTTCTTCTAATATCCAACCTAAACCTCCCTTGGTGTAATGTGAGGACATTTCCTCTCGTTGTATGTTATTGTAGGCAAAATTCAGGAGTTTGTGGTAATGGAAATGAATGGAGGCACCTTGGAGATCTTCTCCCTACCATTACCAAATAACTTGAGCAGACAGAGAAGTTACAGAAAGGCTGGGAGAGGGACATAACTAATGCCTAACACAGGTGCCACCTTACAATCCATGGGGGACACAGATGCTGAAGAAAATTCCTTAGTGTACAAAGAATGACAGTAGTTGTGTGGGGAGCAGCTTGAACTTTAGTTATCTGTGGCAGGAAATCTCACAGTAAGCTGCAGTCTGCACAAGGCAGTGCCTGAAAGTTCCTCCTGTTGCTGTGCTTGTGGAGGATGTGTTTTCCACTGCTATCCTTTGTGCTTCTGAAATATGAGGAAATATTTAAAATATTCATTGTCTTCTTTTCTCCCAAGGGATCCTGGAGTGCTTTACATACATAGACGCTGCTGAAACACAGTCTGCTGGGTTGGAGAGCAGCAGCCAGCTGGCACATGGCAGTGACAACAGAGCTGGTATGTAGCTTATCTAACCTGTAAGGACAAATGGTTGTATTGAGCTGGCAGGAAAATCTACCAGCAGTGCCAGGCACCACAGCATCCAAACCTGTGCTTCTCTCATTAAATAAAACATTTCAGTTAAATCTGATTACAGGGAGAAATGAATCAAGATTGCTGTGTTTCCTTCTCCATGAAAACCTTGGAGTAGTAGTAGAGATGTTGTGCCAGTCATGGCAAGAGAAGAAAATCCTAGCCTGCTCTGGTGAAGTCTAATTCTGTCTTTGGATTGTAATTTCCTTTATAGTTTTCTTTCTATTGCTATAGGAAAAGACTTTTTAATGACTAAAACCTAGGTTTTCTTCTTCGTGTCTTCAGCCAGATTAAAAAACTTCAGCCTCTTCCACCTTTTTTGACAGGCAGACTTGCCAAGGAGCAGTCAAATCGGCCTGATTCATAGCTGCTTACTTTGGCAATTTTTTCTTACATAAGTGGATGGTTATAGCCACAAATAGGCTTATTCACCCTGCTTAAATGTTCTGCAGTGGAATTAGGGGACTTGGAATCTCAGCTCTTTCAGTGAAAACAAACAAAATACGAAATCCTGGCTAAAATAAAGTACTGACTTCACCATGATCAGGATTCCCTTCATGGATGTTCCTTCTGCTTACTCCTGGCAGCAGTGTGGAGAATACACAACTCAGCTGGATTTGATTCTGTCTCAGGCAGCAGCATTTGAATGAGTGAGTAAGGAGCAGTGGCAGAATCTTTATTAGTGCTGCTATTATGTGAGCCAGAAAGAACGCAGCCTGACTCAATTCCCCAGTTGCGTTTCCAGAAATAGTAGTTTAAAAGAGTGATATTTTTAAACACAAGGCTTTATTCTCATTAGTTGAACAACTGAACACAGAATAGTACTTTAATTGCCAGTTTTCAGTTTGGCAGCTTGCTTTGAAGTCCAGGTTGCTAAGATTTTTAATAGATGGAGAGAAAACAGTTGCAATTGCTAGAATGTTAATATGTCACTTTGTCCTGTCTATGCATTTTCTTTCACCCCCAATTTTTGAGTTGAAGTATAAGACAGAATACTTTGGTCTTCTCCCCCTCTCCTCTGCCCTAGTGAGATGTGGAATACTGTGTCCAATTTTGGAGTCCCCAGTTCAGAAGAGACAGGGACCTGCTGGAAAGAGTCTGGCAGAAAGTCTCGAGGATGAGTGGGAGACTTGAGCATCACCTCTGTGGAGACAGACTGAGAGCCCTGGGGCTGTTTAGTCTGGGGAAGTGAAGACTGAGAGGAGATCTGATCAATGTGTCCAAATATCTGAGGGATGGGTCTCAAGTGGATGGGGCCAAGCTCTTTTTGGTGGTCAGCAGAGATGAGACAAGGAGCAATGGCTTACAAACTGGAACACAGAAGATTTTACCTCAACATGAGGAGAAACTTCTTTAGAGTGAGGGTGACAGAGCCCTGGAGCAGGCTGCCCAGAGAGGTTGTGGAGTTTCCTTCTCTGGAGACTTTCAGAACTCCCCTGGATGCATTCCTGTGTGAACTACTCTAGGGGATTCTGCCTTGGCAGAGGGGTTGGACTTGGTGATCTCTGGAGGTCCCTTCCAGCCTCTAAAGTTCTGTGATTCTGTATATGTGGCACCAATAATTAACTGGTATGCTGGAGTTTATGGGCACTTATGTAATGTATATCTTCCTTCACCTTTCATACTTGGTTTCCAGCAAATCTCTTTCACTCATTGAAGAAATATCATCCTCTGGCTACTGTTTAAAACTTACTAATCATATCTGAAATTCTTTGCTTTACCTAAAGGAGTTTTGAAGTTTACTAGTGCCTTTTTGAAGAGGAAATTGCCTTAGACATTGAGTACATGCAAAATACTCATTTCTCATGGAGTGTGATTGTAATTTTTTTCTACTGTGTCTGGGAAGGTTGTCCTGTATTATCAAAAGAGGTATAAAATGGCATTTAGTATTATGCTAGCAAAGCTTTCCAGTGCCTGCATTTTGTCAGCAATGTCAGCATTGGGATTTTTTTATTCATTGAGAATGTTCATAGTAATTTATAGATTGCAGAGAATGTGAAAAACGTTATGGGGTGCTGCAGACGTTTTGACTACAGCTGTGCAGAGGCACACACTACAGAAAATACTTGAGATCACCTGCTCTAAGTTGAACAACCCAGCATTTGAAAAGCAAGCAAAGCAACAGCCATGATTTTTCTCTGAAAGTAATAACAACAATGATGAGTCCTTTATGATCTTCTGAATGACAGAAGATATCTGTGGGCTGCTTGCAGCAGGCTAATTTGTCAGTTTACTTGTGTATGCAAGTTGCAGCCTTTAACCTTTTCCTGACTAAATGTATGCAGTAGTATGCAAGGATAAATATGTTGATAAATACAAAGAGATGAGTCAAAATTCATCAGAATTCATCCCAATAGATTTGATTTTCAGGGTGAGGGTTAAGATACTAAAGGGATAATGTGGGAATCTCTACCTTGAAGCCTCACAGAGTAATATTGAGGGTGGATGTTCTTGACCTCAAAGCGGGACAGAATTGAGGAGTCTGGATGGATGTTGTGGTGCACACTCTGCTCTGAAAGGTGAGTAGAAGGTACAGTGAGAAGACCAGATGCTCTTCCAGGGGAAGAGGAGGAAAGGATACCCTGACTCTACTTATAAGAGGTGTTAGGATATCCTTTTACCTGTGTGCTGGTTAGAGGTTAATTGGAATGTTTTAATGAGACAAATTAGATAATTGGCTGTGAGAAGAAAATAATAATGATGTCTGTATCACTCATAGGTTTTGCTGAGAGATAGAAAAACAAGAAACAGTGAATTGGAGTGTCTCTGGCAGCTGCTGCTGCATTAACTGTCTCTGCCTGAACCTGTGTGTAACGGTTTGAGTGTTCCCTGCCCCNCCGGGGGGGGTAGGAAGCAAGTGGGTTAATCAAAGACGATAGGTAAGGTTAGAGAGAAATGCAGCCCAGAGCCCAGGCAGTGCCTGAATGCCTTATCTACATTTTTATTTCTTGTTCCTATACATCACAACAAGCCTATGAGGGAAGTAGACATCACTATTGTTTTCCTTTCACAGCCTGTAATCTAGTTCTTCTCAACAAAAACATTCTAGCTAGCTTCAAACCAGCACACTGTGGAACCCCAGCTAATCATTCTGCTTCTACCTCCTTATCTGGCAATCTCACCCCTCCACATAAGACTTCTGGTATGAGGGTGGAGGTGGAAAGGAGGAGGGGAGTTTGTTTGAAAGCCCTCCTGGGCAATTCTGCTGTTCAGGAGGAGTTTTTAGTTCTGTATTACTTTTAACTGTAGATTTTTGAGTCTGTGAAATTTGTCAGGAAATATCACTGGAGATATTATTTGCTGGAGAAAGACCTAAAAGTAAGTGAAGCAATTTAGGATGATACTTCATTGCTTGAGTGGTTTTGTTTGGAATTTTAATTCCATTTATTTTTTTTTCCCCATTGTTATCAACATCCAAAAGCAATTATTTTTATTTCAGTTTGTGTTGCTTGGCTACACTATTTCACTCCATGGTGTTTGGGGGTTTTGGGGGGTTTTGTTGGTTTGTTTGGTTTTTTTTTTTTCTGGTTGGGATACTTTCCAGAATTAGATAACAACAAAACCAATTAAATATTTTGGTACAGAGAATTACAAAGAGAAGCAATACTCTTGTGAAGCAGCCATCTAAAATCCCAAATTAAGCTTTATTTGACAATAAACCTTGTGTTTGGCATTGCAATCCGAAAGGTAATAAATCTATAAAACCATTACTGCATCCCATAAGCACTGAATAATGAAAAAGAACACAAAATTTCATCTGGGGGTTTAGAGCTCTAAAATGATGCATTTTTATCAGGGAAAAAAAAAAAAACAACCAATTTCTGAAGGACAAATAATGGTACCAGGTCACCTCTGTGTGAAACAATAGATCATGAGAGTGACAGCACAAATGAGACAAGAGCAGCACAGAGATTTCTTTGGAAGGTAAATGTCCTGCAGTTCTGTTTCTAACACTGCTCTGGGCTACTTCCTGAGGTGCACAACAATACTGTGCCTGGCTTAGAGAGACAGAAAGAGGCTCTCTTGATGCAGAGGGGCTCCGAGACTTGACTACTTACCTCTCCTGGGGATTTTTTGGGGGATTCACAAAATATTTTTTTTTTTCTCATTTTGATTGTTTTAATCCTGTGTTATGTTAGGAAACAGCATTTGGTGCTGGGGTGTTTTTAATTAATGGAACAAATGTATAGGAAAGGCTTAGCTTGGCAGAGTGTTGGACCATCTCTTTTGAACTATGTTCTTATCCTGAAGGGTTGGACTTGATGATCCTTGAGGTCCCTTCCAACCTGGTATTCTGCAAATCTATGAATATCAGAAATAATGCAGGGATCACAGAATCACAGAACTTTAGAGGTTGAAAGGGAACCTCCTGCCAAGGCAGGATGCACTAGGGTAGTTCACACAGGAATGCGTCCAGGGGGGTTTTGAAAGTCTCCAGAGAAGGAGACTCCACAACCTCTCTGGGCAGCCTGTTCCAAAGCTCTGTCACCCTCACTGTAAAGAAGTTTCTCCTCATGTTGAGGTGAAATCTATGTTCCAGTTTGTAGCTGTTACTCTTTATCTTACTGCTGCTGGCCATGGCATGGACCTGTGGCTATGACTTCTAGGGAAAATGCATGTGATTTTATAGGACCTCTGCTCCTGCTGCTCTTCAGGCTTCTATTTTTTTTCCCCATAATGCCATTATGGCTGTTCTGGGACACAGTCTCAAGTGTCGCAATTAGCTTTAATGGACTTTGGACCAGTCACAGGCTCACAGGATGTTAGGGGTTGGAAGAGACCCAAAGAGATCTTTGAGCCCAACCCCCCTGCCAGAGCAGGACCATACAGTCTAGCTCAGGTCACAGAGGAACACATCCAGACAGACCTTGAAAGTCTCCAGAGGAGACTCCACAACCTCTCTGGGGAGCCTGTTCCAGTGCTCTGTGATCCTTACAGGAAGGAAGTTCCCCCTTGTGTTGAGGTGGAACCTCCTGTGCTGCAACTTACATCCATTGCTCCTTGTCCTGTCCCAGGGAGCAAGTGAGCAGAGCCTGTCCCCCCCCACATCCCTCAGATATTTATAAACATTTATCAAATCCCCTCTCAGATTTCTCTTCTCCAGACTGAACAGCCCCAGATCCCTCAGCCTCTTCTCATCAGGCAGTGCTCCTGTCCCCTAATCATCCTTGTAGCCCTCCACTGAATCCTCTCCAGCAGATCCCTGTCCCTCTTAAACTGGGGAGCCCAAACACAATACTGAAGATGAGGTCTCACTGAGGCAGAGTAGAGGGGGAGGAGAACCTCCTTTGATCTGCTGGACACATTCCTCTTAATGTACCCCAGGATCCCATTGGCCCTCTTGGCCAGTGTAATTATTAGGTCCTGTAATTATTAGGTGCTGTGTTTTTGTCAAGATCCTGACATAAGGCACTGCATATATATATATATTTTTATATATATCTATATATGACTTTTTGGGCAAGGGACATTGACTATATAGTCGGGGGGAAATATTCATTTTTCAGAGAGAAGTTTTGGATCCACAAACTCTGACAGAGCTTTGTGTGCACCTGTGGTATTTTTTTCAGGTAGACCAGCCCAACAACCAGCATTTGTATTACCTCACCAAAAGGACATCAGAATTTTTGTGAAAAAAACCCAAAGTCCATCAGTCTCTGCTAGGAAGAAGTAAACCCTTTTTGGATGGACCTCCCATATAAAGATGTATTTGCTTATCTGAAAAAAACATAACTCTCCTTAAATCCAGTTCCCAGGATTTAGGCTTTCATAGATAGGAATTCTTGTTCACTTAGTCTGAATGTTCAGGAAAGTTATTCAGGTTTTATACCAGAGCATTCGTTTTCCTCTCTGCCTCCTTCTCTGGAGACTTTCAAAACCTGCTTGGATGCATTCCTGTGAGAACTATCCTTGGGGATCCTGCCTTGGCTGGGCAGTTGGACTCGATGATCTCTGGAGGTCCCTTCCAACCTCTAAAGTTCTGTGATTCTGGGGGAAAACCCAGCCATGAGATATATATGTACACAACTATTTACTTAACATCCCAAAGACCTCCTGAATTCATTACAGCCAAGCAATGCAAACCTTACACCTTGAGTACTGTGTCCAGTTCTGGGCTCCTCAATTCAAGAGAGATGTTGAGATACTGGAATGTGACCAGAGAAGGACAATGAAGCTGGTGAGGGGCCTGGAACACAAACCCTGTGAGGAGAGGCTGAAGGAGCTGGGGTTGTTTAGCCTGGAGAAGAGGAGGCTCAGGGATGACCTCGTTGCTGTCTACAACTACCTGAAGGGAGGCTGTAGCCAGGTGGGGGTTGGTCTCTTCTCCCAGATAACCAGCAACAGAACAAGGGGACACAGTCTCAAGTTGTGCCAGGGGAGTATGTATAGGCTGGATGTTAGGAGGAAGTTGTTGCCAGAGAGAGTGATTGGCATTGGAATGGGCTGCCCAGGGAGGTGGTGGAGTCACCGTCCCTGGGGGTGTTCAAGAAAAGCCTGGATGAGGCATTTAGTGCCATGGTCTGGTTGATTGGCTAGGGCTGGGTGCTAGGTTGGACTGGATGATCTTGGAGGTCTCTTCCAACCTGGTTGATTCTATGATAAATGACCGAAGACACAGAATCTAACTTCCTCCTCTGTGTGTTAGCTGGATTTAATCTCAGACTCAGAGAAAGAAAAGGAATGCAGCAGCAATTTTAAAATATTGAACTTAAAAGCTTTTTCTTAAAAGTCACATGTTGAAGACGAAGCTGTCCCTAGGCACCTTTAATGCACTCCTGTGGCTGTTTTGCAGCAAATAACTCAAGGTTATTTTCTTTGGCAGCAATTTCAGAGCAAATCTTTCCATAAAGTATGATTTATATGCCTGGAACAATGGGCTGGATTCATAAAAAGTGTAATGGGTGCATTTGTTTCTTTTGCAATTGGAACAATTAGGAGGTTTTTCTATGTGTGCAGAAATAGGAAGTATGGAAATAGTGAATAGTTGTACTTATAATTAGCTTGTTTTGATAGTTAGGAAGCTCATTGTCAGTTTTGATGACTAACTTAAAAAATATTTTTAGCTGAAGTGTTGCATAAGGCATTTAAATTTAAAAGTAAACCCAGAGTTTAAAATATAAAGAATAATACTTATCATCTTCGTACTTAGAAACATAGGACTGTAGAATGCTTTGTGTTGGAATAGACTTTTAAAGGTTGTCTAGTCCAGCACCCCTGCAGTGACCAGGAACATCTTCAACTACATCAATGTGCCCTGTCCAGCCTAACCTGGAATGTTTCCAGGGATGGAACTTCTTACTACTTCACAGGGCAACAGGTTCCAGTGTTTCATCACCCTCATTGTGTCGCTGTATATGTTTATTGCTGACAGACAAAATAACAGCGACACAACAGACAAAGCTGAAGCTAAAAGCCAAGGGCAAAAAGCCATTTATTGCTATATCCACAGTCTTTTATACCCCATTCTACAAGTTGTGGTAATTCTACAAGGTATAGAATACAGTGATTGGGTAAAATATTGTTCCCAACATTCTTTGTGGGTAACAGTGAAGTAATAGTGAGATGTTAGCTATTTTAACACAGACTTCTTTCGGTTCTTTGTTCTAAGTTATGTCACTGTCATGCAAATGTTACACAAGGCAAGAATACCAATTTACTATATTTCTGTCCTCAATCTTACTGCATCAAGGATACACAGGGATGTGCTCCAAAGATACATCATTCATCACATTTAGCTGACTCCCTTTTTTGGTTCCCACATCATTGTAAAAAAAATTCTTTCTTATATCTGGTCTGAATCTATTTTAATTTAAAATAATTACCTCTTGTTCTCCTGCTTCAGACTCTACTGAAAAGTCTGTCCCCATCCCATAAGCTCTAATAGTTGTCTCAGCACTGAGGTATATGTTAGCCCTCAAGCTTTTGAGCAACATTTGTGCAAAGACCTCCTGTTGTTGATCTGAATAGTTCACCTATATTGATAGCACTGATTTAAGAGTATTGTGGTTGCACAAGACTGGATGCTTCCACCTATCGAAGCCAAAGCTAGCAGTGACATTAATGTAGATGGGGTCCACGTGCTCTAGAAAGTGGGCTTTAGAAAGTGTCAGATTCAGTGCCCCTTGAATGTGTTGAATATATTTGCATTGTTTTCAATTGGTTTCAATCCAGTCCTTCCATCTTGTCTGCAGACAGGTAGCAGTGGTCAAATTGACTCAGATATGGAACTTTTTTATGGCTGCCTGAAAGAAAATTGTAGCAAGGTGGGGTGGGTCTCTTCTCCCTACTGGCAAATGGTAGGACTGGAAGAAATGGCTTCAAGTTGTACCACAGGAGGTTTTAATTGGATATTAGAAGAAACTTCTTCACTGAAAGGGTTTTCAAACACTGGACAGGCTCCCCAGGGAAGTGGTTGAGTCTCCATCCTTGGAAGTGTTTAAAAGATGCAAAGATGTGGTGCTGAGGTACGTGGTTCAGTGTCAGACTTGGTAGGGATGGAAAATACTTTGGCATATCCAGAGAGCAAGCAGATGAGGAATGTAATTTAGGATTTTTGAACCACCCTGTGGTACTATTTGTTTCCCTCCCTCTCGCTGTAAAAAAGAGTGGGAGAGATTGCTATCAGTGTTCAAAACCAGCCTTCATGAACAGCTTCCTTGGTCAATAAGTTTATGAAAGTAAACTAATCGCTGTGTTGGTCAGGACCAATACTTTTGGTTTTAAATCATCTAGATCAATCAAGAACGATGCTACATAGTGAGCTGCCAAGGGAGGTGGCTAAGTCACCACCCCGGGATGTGTTTAAGGGTCATTTGGATGTGGTGCTTAGGGCTGTGATTTAAGGTGAATCTTGTAGAGTAGAGTTATAGGTTGGACTAGGAGATCCTGAGGAGCTTTTTCAACCTGGATGTTTCTGTGATTCTGTAATAATCTATGTTCTTTTCATATGTCCAGATGAGGGCAACACCAAGTCTCCTGTTGATTTTTATCATGAAAATAAGCTCTGGCCCATTTTTAACGGCTGCTGCAAGACCAATTAAATCTCCTTTTGTTACACGTCCAGATTATATCCTGCCATTTCTGTAAGGAAGTGGCCATTGGTGTGCAAGGCACAATGATGATCCTTGCCTATTCATGAGGATCCTGTGTAAGAAGCTGGAGTATAAAGAACAGAGGGCAAAAATGCAGGTTTTCAACCAGTTATTTAGTTCTGTACTTCTATTTGTTTGTTAAACGGGATTGACTTTCCAGCCTTGATGTGTGCAGCTCCATAATAAGCCATTTTGTTCAAAACAGCAGAAACTTCCTGAGAGTAAGGGTAGAAAGTTTGTAGGGGAAGGAGTGCAACTGTTTTCATGCAGCAGAAAACAGAGTACCCTTTGGTTTGCTGAAAACTGTCACCAATGTAGGATAAGGACTGAAGGTCTTCCTGTTCTGTAGCAGACCCACAATAATGGGGACAGGGTGGCTGGAGAGCAGCCAGGAAGAAAGGGACCTGGGGGTACTGGTAGATAGTAGGCTGAAGATGAGCCAGCAGTGTGCCCAGGTGGCCAGGAGAGCCAATGGCATCCTGGCCTGGATCAGGAACAGTGTAGCCAGTAGGACAAGGGAGGTTATTCTTCTCCTGTACTCAACACTGGTCAGGCCACACCTTGAGTGCTGTGTCCAGTTCTCGGCTCCTCAATTCAAGAGAGATGTTGAGGTGCTGGAAGGTGTCCAGAGAAGGGCAACGAAGCTGGTGAAGGGCCTGGAACACAAATCCTATGAGGAGAGGCTGAGGGAGCTGAGGTTGTTTAGCCTGGAGAAGAAGAGACTCAGGGGTGACCTCGTTGCTGTCTACAACTACCTGAAGGGAGGTTGTAGCCAGGTGGGGGTTGGTCTCTTCTCTCAGGCAACCAGCAACAGAACAAGGGGACACAGCCTCAAGTTGTGCCAGGGGAGTATGTATAGGCTGGATGTTAGGAGGAAGTTGTTATCAGAGAGAGTGATTGGCATTGGAATGGGCTGCCCAGGGAGGTGGTGGAGTCGCTGTCCCTGGAGGTGTTCAAGAAAAGCCTGGATGAGGCACTTAGTGCCATGGTCTGGTTGACTGGATAGGGCTGGGTGCTAGGTTGGACTGGATGATCTTGGAGGTCTCTTCCAACCTGGTTGATTCTATGATTCTAATTTGTGGATATATCTGGAAATTGGATTGTCATTTTTTGATAGATCAAAAACTAAGTTGTAAATAAGGGGGACTTTCAGACACTCCTAAAATGTGCCAAAGTATCCTTCCTGATGCTGAGATTTACTATTAGCCTGATCTTTCTCATGCTATTTTCATCAAATAGAACTGTCAGTGCCCGAATAATCCAACCACACCAGTGTTTTTGAAGTGTTCCTTTTGTTTCAAATGTATGCCTGAAATATTTGCTCAAGGTGGAACCAAATCTCTGTGAATTTCTTTTCAAGGAAATGCTGAAGAGATTCAGTTTGTTAGCCAGGAGTTGTACGTATGGAAATAAGGAATGAACATACGGACTGCACTCCGACATGTTATAGTGCAACTCCCTTCTGTTGTACCAAATGGGATTTAGCAAATGCCTTACCAGGTTCTCTTCTCTTTAATGGTCTAAATGGTTCCATAAATTGCCAATGGAACTTGCCCCACCAAACCCTGCCTCCTCCCCCTCAAAGGGTTCCAGATGGCTGGAAAATGTAGTGTAATGAGCAGAAGTAGGACTTCTGTATTCTTATTTTGTCAAGGTATAGGGGACGTTCTTCTTCCCTTCCACTCTGCCTTAGTGAGACCACACCTGCAATACTGTGTCCAGTTTTGGGCTCCCCAGTTCAGGAGAAACAGTGACCTGCTGAAAAGAGTCTGGCTGAGAGCCACGAGGATGACTGGGAGACTTGAGCGTCTCCTCTGTGGAGAGATTCAGAGCCCTGGGGCTGTTTAGTCTGGAAAAAAGAAGAGTGAGAGGAGATCTGATCAATGTGTCCAAATATCTGAGGGATGGGTGTCAAGTGGATGGGGCCAAGCTCTTTTTGGTGATCCGCAGTGATATGACAAGGGACAATAGATACTAATTGGAAGACAGAATGTTTAAGCTCAATATGAAGAGAAACTTCTTTAGAGTGAGGGTGAGAGAGCCCTGGAGCAGGCTGCCCAGAGAGGTTGTGGAGTCTCCTTCTCTGGAGACTTTTAAAACCCCCCTGGATGCATTCCTGTGTGAACTACTCTAGGGGATCCTGCCTTGGCGAGAGGTTGGACAGGATGATCTCTGAAGGTCCTTTCCGATCTCTGAAGGTCCTTTCCGATCTCTAAAGTTCTGTGATTCTGTGAAAATCAAACCTGAACACAGCTTCTCATGAGGTGCTCTCATTTCCAGAAGGATGGAAAACTGGGGAAAGAAAGAAACGAACAAAAAGAAGCCACAGTCATGATTCAGGGGATGGTGTGGATTCTTTAGAGCTCAGTGTTAGCAGACAATCTGTTTAGCCTTTGAGGAGGGAGTTTAAGAGATGACTGTATCATATGGTGTTGTATCTTCAATAGACAGATGAATTCAAATGAAGAATAATGCAACCAGTTCTTCTGTTATTAGTCTTTGGAAGAATTTATTCAGGACTAACTAGATGCATTTTTATCAGGCATGCTTTAATCAAACACAAGTTTTATTGTGTTTAGAGATTAATTACAGTGGTAAATGCAAAGGAAGTGAAGACAAACGTAGCTGCCTGTGATACACAAGATGTTCTAATAGTGCCATTTTAGCTTCAGACAATCTAAGTCCTCTTTGTGCCACAGAATTTTAATTTCCAGTTTTAAAAACGACATCTTTCTAGGTTTCATGATTAGGAAAATAAAACATAAGCATGAGTGACAGCAATGGTTTTTGGAAGGGGACTGGAGATAAATGCCACAGGAATTTGTGAGGCGCTGGCCCTTGATTCTTTAACAAAGGTGAAAACTACTCCTTTTTTCCAAGCACCTCAATACAATCTGAGGATGCCAAGTGCATTGCTGACTGGGGGGAATAAACACCTGCTAGCAAAGATTAATTTCCAAGCTGTAGATGTCCATGCCACGTGGAAATGAGTTCTAATTGCAGAGTGAAGTTCCCATTTAATCCAGATGAAGGTATTGCAAATTTTGCAGCTTTCTGTAAAACCCAAGCGACTTGCTGCAGAGTTTAGAGAGGACTTATCATAAGTTACTCTGGAATTTATTCAAGTGCATAATAATATTTTTATATGATCAGAAATGTCCTTGTGTGGATATATTAAAATTCATGTTTATGTAGATGGCCACTGTGTGTAGGATTTGAATAATAATATTATGCAGACAATCTTGGGCAGAGGAAAAAGACCAGAGGAAAAAATTGAGTTGGAAAATAGAGAAAAAGTAATTCAGTGCTTATTTGTTTTTCTTAATCTGTTACAGATTTTGTTGCTAAAGGTTTCATAAATGTTGTCTTTTTTTTTCCAGTTTACTACAAATGTGATGTAGGATAGCTGAGAAATGACTCTTTTTCTCTGGACTTTGGAATCATTACTGTGTTAGACACTCCAATGTAATGGATTATAAAGAACTGAAGAATTTTGGCGTAAGCACAGACACAGTTAAAGAAAAAAATGCACAGGAAATGAAGTTCCAGGTATGTGCTCAGAAAAGGAGTGCAAGCGTGTCTGATTACATCAATAGAAGTATTTATGTTCCCTCAATGAATTTGGTTTGCAGTATTGTAGGACATTGATCATCTTTGATTCTCAGCAGATACAGCTACAAAGAGGAGGAAAAGAAAGCAAATTTCCATTGGCATGGGACATTCTACCAGCTGTGCATGACATATTACAGAGGCTAAAAAAGGAAATCACCATCACAAGCAGATAAGCCCCAGGTAAAAAATTTGCAATGTGGAATCTTGTAGCTCTGTTTCCACACAGCATTCAATTACAGTGAACTTCACAGCTAGCCTTTGTGCCAAAGAACTTCATATGCCAAGATAGGAGCAAAACGTACAACTTGGAAGGGTTGGGGAGGTCAAGGTGACAGTGAGACACTTTTTGTCATCATGACAATAGTTTTAAGTGTAACAGCAACCTAACTTACTGAAGTGTTGGGAATATCTTAGAGTCATAGAATCATAGAATGGTTTAGGTTGGAAGGGAGCTCAAAGCTCATCCAGTTCCAGCCGCCCGCCATAGGCAGGGACACCTCCCACTAGAACAGGTCACTCAAGGCTTCCAGGGAGGAAGCATGCACAACCTCGCTGGGCAACCTGTGCCAGTGTTTCACCACTCTCACTGTAAAGAACTTCTTCCTGACATCTAGTTTAAATCTCCCCTCTGCCGGTTTAAACTCATTACTGCCTATCCTGTCATTACAATTCCTTGTCAATAGTCCCTCTCCAGCCCTCTTGTAGCCCTCTTCAGATACTGGAAGGTTACTATGTCTCCTTGAAGTCTTCACTTCTCCAGGCTGCAGAGCCCCAACTCTCATAGCCTGTCCTTATAGCAGAGCTGCTGCAGCCCTCTGATTATCTTTGTGGCCTCTTCTGGACTGGCTCAAACAGTTCCATGTCCTTCTTGTGTTGGGGACTCCAGAACTGCACACAGTACTCCAGGTGGGGGCTCACAAGAACAGAGCAAAGGGACTTTGTAGGCAAATTTTGGTAATTCATTATTGGATGAATGGAGGTGGTGAAGAGATTTATCCCTGTACATGGATAAAAAAGATTATGTTTGAGATTTTATACAGTAAAATTCTGCCAGATTTGCCTGTGGTATGAATGTGAAGATCTAGGAGATGGGAATTTAAGAAGCTACTCAAGCTAGTGAGAGAGACCCTTGTAGTACACTTCAAAATCTGTTTGTGTATCCTGAGATGTAATTTAGTGTCTATAACCAGGTGTTTTCCCCATCACACACTTGCACCTGGTAATTAGGCAGTATTACTTTGCATGATTGTGAGGCTAACTGCTAATTACTTTTTCATTTATTTTTGTTCAAAAAGAAGCATTTAAACTTCCTTTTGCTGAAGAAAGCCAGTAAAGACCTACCTGTACATAGCAAGCTAAAGAACATTAGCTTCAAACATTCTCTCTCATTTTTACCATGCAAAATGGAGCACTTTGTGAAAAGAACTGTAGAATCACAGAAACATCCAGGTTGGAAAAGACCCTCAGGATCACCAAGTCCAACCTAGAATAATAATAATATGAAAAATACTACTACTAATAGTCGAGAAAAAAGATACCAGCAGCCCAGGAGTCTGAATTATGATAGTGCTGACAGAAAGTCTTCCACTGGGTGGTAGGAATTGGTTTTGAATCAGTTTTGAATAGATGGGCTGATGTTAATAGGCCCTGAATACCATGGGTTTACATTGCTTTCTGCTGGATCAGAAGCAGCCAAACTCTTTTGAAATCACAGTCACAATACCTGGTACCTTAATGATACCTTTTCTTCTCACCATTTTACATGACCATGGCCTGACTGCGTAGAGGTTCATAAGTTTGTGGAGTACTATCAAAGATTGGGGTCACAGTCTCAAGTTGTGCTGGGGGAGTATGTATAGGCTGGATGTTAGGAGGAAGTTGTTGCCAGAGAGAGTGATTGGCATTGGAATGGGCTGCCCAGGGAGGTGGTGGAGTTGCTGTCCCTGGAGGTGTTCAAGAAAAGCCTGGATGAGGCACTTA
Source organism: Tricholaema leucomelas (assembly GCA_013400475.1). Classification (NCBI taxonomy): domain Eukaryota; kingdom Metazoa; phylum Chordata; class Aves; order Piciformes; family Lybiidae; genus Tricholaema lacrymosa; species Tricholaema leucomelas. The sequence goes on along the minus strand of WAAF01018806.1, from coordinate 498,852 downwards.
GTGCCATGGTCTAGTTGACTGGATAGGGCTGGGTGCTAGGTTGGACTGGGGGATCTTGGAGGTCTCTTCCAACCTGGTTGATTCTATGATTGTTTTGAAACCACTGCTGGAAGTAAATATAACTGCCAAAACCAGAGGGTTTTTTTTCCCCATGTTGGGTGCTGAAGTTATTAAGAGATAAGAATTAAGACTCCTGTTTCCTAATGCATGCTGTACCTGGAGTTGTACATAATTAACCCTCTTAATTATCCTATCTAGTTAATGGGGCCCCACCATTCGAACTCAACCATTCAGAGACCTTGGTTGTAGGGAGTTCCTTCACTCCTAATGTGATTTGAATTCTCTTGCCCTTTGCTGGCTTGAGGCTAATTGTAATATTTTAATGAGAGAAGTTAGATCCTTGGTTGTGAAAAGAAAATAATGATGAAGTCTTTATCATTCATTGGTTTGCTGAGAGGGATAAAAAGCCACAATGTCAACAGTTTGTATGTCCCACTCTGTTCTGCAATGCTGCTCCTATTCACTTCTTTGCTCTGCTCTAATCTCTCCACTAACAAACAACCATCTAAGCTTTGCTGGTTGTTTTTGTTTGCCTGTCTGGGAAAATAGAAGGAGAAAGAGGGAGTAGCTTTGAGTCACTTCTGGGCAGTTTGCTTTGTCCAGGAGGGAGTTTGGATTTCTGTATTATTTCTAATTCGTATATAATTGTAAATATTTGTATATATTGTAAAGTTATGAAGACAGGCTATAAGAGTTGGGGCTCTTCAGCCTGGAGAAGAGAAGGCTTCCAGGAGACCTTGGAGCAGCCTTCCAGTATCTGAAAGCGGCCTACAGGAAGGCTGGGGAGGGACTATATACAAGGTCTTGTAATGACAGCATGAGGAGTAATGGGTTTAAAGTGGCAGAGGGCAGATTGAAACTAGATGTTAGGAAGAAGTTCTTTCCCGTGAGGGTGGTCAGACACTGGCACAGGTTGCCCAGGGAGGTTATGGATGCTCCCTCCCTGAAGGTGTTCAAGGCTAGGTTGGATAAGGCCTTGAGTGACCTGTTCTAGTGGGAAGTGTCCCTGCCTATGGCGCGGGGGTGTGTGTGTGGAACTAGATGATCTTTGAGGTCCCTTCCAACCTAAACCATTCTGTAAGTCTATAAACACTTATAAATATATTGTGTATATATACTTGTAAAAGTAGCTTTGCTGTAAATATAGCTTCATCTTACTTCCAAGCTGTCTGACCTGGTCTGGGAAATTTCAGTAGTGTGTGCGGGAAGAGTTCCTAACCCACCACATGCCCTCTGATTCACAGTTTCATCTCTTTCCCTGACCTTCTTTGCAAAGCAGAACCTTGTATGTGTTAAAGAGATTATTAAAAAGAGATTTAAAAATCATCCAGATGAGCTAGTGGTAGCCTCTCTGGATAGCATAATTTTGAAGTATCCATCAAGTTTGAAATACAATAAAATGCAAGTTGTATTTCAGGTTTGGTTTAATCTGCTTATATGCAAAGATTTATCCAGTTAATAAAACCAGTCTTTAAGAGTTTTAGGTGGCTTTATCTCTTTGAAGCTGACAAAACTCTGGACTTTACTAAATCAGTTTTCTGAACAGCACTGATCTGCCTGAAAATAAGAGAGAAGAAGAAGAAGAAGAAAAACTTTCTCCAGTCTTCACCAGCTGAGCATGCCGTGACAGAGCGCTGTCTGGATGGCACCAAGAGGGCATTTAGAGGAAAGGTAAGTGAGTGCTATTAATACTTTGGCAGGTAGAGAAACAGAGCCAGGCATCACAGGAAAAGAAAATAGCCAAGCTTTGAGGACAGTTGATTATGCCAGCTTCTTTCATGAGCAAATCCCCGGTGCAGGGTTTCTTGTTTGCATTTGAGGCAAGCTAGCAGCAACAGCAGTTCTGTTTTATTTCGTGTGTTCCAGTCTTGCTTGTTAGATGCACAGCATTAAAAGCATATGTGTTACACCTCCAGATTCCTTCAGGCTAAAACAAAATGAGAACGCATGGAAGCTTGATGGCTAAGGTGTTTCCTATTGTGAATTGCTAGATTGCTCTGTCAGATCCAACTAAGTCGTGACTTGCACTGAATAATGACTGGCTATCATTGTCTGGCACTTATTTTCTGACCTGCAGGAAATGCATTCTTAGTGGATAATGCTACTGTGGAAACATGGAAACTGTTGTGGGTTTTTTTTCCCCTATGTGGTGGCAAGCTTAAAAGAGAGCCACTGGGATAGACATGGCAAACGACCTCTCCATGTGCCCTTAGAAGTGATCTTCACTGAGGAGGGGTGGGAAGTGTGATAGTGGAGCATTACTGTCTTCCATCTGCTTCATGGGAAAGTGAAAAAAAAATTCCCAGCATTTGTTCTCCTCCCTTCCTGTCATGAAAATCCTGACTCTCCAAGAAAAGAGAGTCTTCAAGACTGCATTTTCTACTACAAACTCATTTATACAGACATGTAACTGTGCTTTCTCAGCCTCAAAAAGACAGGAGAGGAGGAACAAAAAGGCTACAGGGACGTTCAACATCTTGACCCTTTTTCATCTTGTTTATCTTTGATACAGATGTGAAACACTCAATTGGAGGCAGAGTGCATCTCACTTTACATGCCCTCCCAGTCCTTGATGTTTATTTTGGGCGTTCTAAAGCCTCTCTCTATACATTATCTTTACACTGTGATGTTGGCAGTTTCGAATGAGCAATAATCAGCTTAGAAGCAGCTGGGATACTCATCAAAGAATGGCAGGTGGAGAAAAGCCTCAGGGATGCTTCCCACATTCAACAACCTGGTGTGAGCTAACACTGCAGAAAAACAAAGCAGTCTTCCTGTTGTTTCGTGAGCCTTATCAAAACCTGCAGTAAGTCAACTTGCAGGCATTTTACAAGTCCCATAAGCCAAACCACATCCACAGAGCTACTTTTCAACAGCCCATGAATTAAAAAAAAAGTAACCACAGCAATGTGTGATATGTTTATACCACAGCTATGTTAACTGGCCCATGCCTATTAACATTCCTCAGTACTCACTGCGCCAACGATCCCTTTTCATAAAGGGAACTTTGAGACTAGGCTGTGCTATGGGTGGTTTTCAAGTCACTTCAAGACAGATGTTAGCAAAAAGGCTGCTCTACCAACTATTTTTAGCTCTGGGTTTTTAGGCAGAGTTATTATTTGAGGAATTTGTCTGGCTTCTCATTTGAGGAACCTGTCTGGCTTCTCATTTGAGAGCTTGTGATTGGAATACCGTTTTGGAGTGAGTTTATTAATTAAACATCTGATGGTCAGAGCAGGCCTATTTGATCAGCTCCCAGAGAGGAGCATTTGAAAAGGTCTTGTTAAAAAAGCATTCTCGTTTTTACATCTTCATGAACTTGATTTTTCTGAACAAACCACTGTAAACTACATGCATTGTAGCTGGGCTCAGCCTACCAGGACATGGAGAAGGCCATCAGATTAATCGGAGTCAGTCAGAATGGATTTCTGTCTTTGGGTTACTTGAAGTCAGCCATAAATGGCATTATATTTCCTTTACCAAGTGATGTTTTTTTCAAGAGCTAATGGATAAGTAAGAGTTGAATTGTTTTCTTAGGGGATAGTGTTCAGTGCTGCTGCCATACGCCTTTATTGTAACTACCATTTACCTTGTGCCTGTATTGCAGTGCGTAAAAGCCGTGTACAAACTGAAGGGGTTTTGCAGCAAGGTATGTAGGTTTAATAGGGTAGATACTACTTTCTTACTTCTATTTGCTTACACATTTGTATTTAATTTCATTAAGGGAGCATTGCTCCTGCATTCAAATGACTAGTGATGTGGGATGGTGTGAACTTGTTAGAAGAGCAGCAGCACCGCTATTAGCACCATATTCTCATGGTGACAGTGTGACTTTACAAGCTTCTCCTTTTTCAAGATGCTGTTGTGGTAAGGAATAAAAAGGAAGCAGTGAAACTAAAGCGAATTAATAAGTGCATGCGGAAGTTCTTTACAGTGAGGGTGGTAAGACCCTGGAACGGGTTGCCCAGGGAGGTTGTGGATGCTTCCTCCCTGGAGGCGTTTAAGGCCAGGCTGGATGAGGCCTTGAGCAGCCTGCTCTAGTGAGAGGTGTCCCTGCCTATGGCAGGGGTTTGGAGCTGGGTGATCCTTGAGGTCCCTTCCAACCTAAACCATTCTATGATTCTTGCTGTCAGTTACTGCGAAAGCAAACCGAAGGGGCACTTCTGCACCACATGCTAAAACATTTTTGTACCTGGAAATTTGAATTTAAACTAAAAATGAGGCAAGAAATGTTTGGAATTAGATTTTGGCATGCCATGTATTTTTATTAAAACTGCTGTGGACTACCCTAGGTGATCCTGCTTTGGCAGGGCGCTTGGACTTGGTGATCTCTGGAGGTCCCTTCCAACCTCTGATGTTCTGTGGTTCTGTGATTGACAACTGCTGGAGTCTAGTCACTGTCCTATTTTACTTTAAGCTGGCGTTGTTGTAGTATTACGACCAAAACACAGATTGTCTTCTACAGAAAGTAAACGGACAGAAAGCATTTTCCAGCCTAACATCCAGGATCTCAGCAGACAGAGGACATTTTCCAAAGTATGATTTCCTGGTTGTGATCACTTTAGCAAATTATTATCTTCCTAAACTCATATTTATTTTCTAAAGCCAAAATATCACAGGAGCAGATCTTTTTGTGATTTCTGGTTAAATCTAGACTGGCATCTCCTATTAATCTTTTGTGCTTAGAACCCAAAACTATGAGAAAACTGCCAGAATATACTTTATATTTGTTGGCAACAGCACCAGAGGCATAGGGCAAGTCAAAGAGGAAGGAAGAACAATTATCATAGAATTAACCAGATTGGAAGAGACCTCCAAGATCATCCAGTCCAACCTAGCACCCAGCCCTATCCAGTCATCTAGACCATGGCACTAAGTGCCTCATCCAGGCTTTTCTTGAACACCTCCAGGGACGCTGACTCCACCACCTCCCTGGGCAGCCCATTCCAATGCCAATCACTCTCTCTGTGAAGAACTTCCTCCTAACATCCAGCCTAGACCTCCCTTGGCCCAACTTGAGACTGTGTCCCCTTGTTCTGTTGCTGGTTGCCTGGGAGAAGGGATCAACCCCCACCTGGCTACAGCCTCCCTTCAGGTAGTTGTAGAGAGCAATGAGGTCACCCCTGAGCCTCCTCTTCTCCAGGCTAAACAACCTCAGCCTCTCCTCATAGTGTTTGTGTTCCAGGCCTTTCACCAACTCTTACACAGCGTATTTATTCCAAAAATAACTGTTCAAGTTTACAGCAGGACAAGGCACCTACATCAGACAGCGTGAAGAGGTCAGTAACCAGATCATGCATCACTGTTTAATGATCCCGTAGTATATAGTTTCTGCATTTAAATTGTTGGAAGAACAGAATCATCCATGTAAATAATCAGCTGAGTACTTTTTCTCTTTATGTGCAGCAGTTAGTCATGAAGAGCTCAGTGCAGATAGATGTTTTACAGCAGCAGGTGCCGCATGAGAGCGTCATCTGCAGTAACCATATTGCTTTGTGCATTCAGCAGACAAGTCTGATTTGCTTCTAGTCATTCACAGTGTGAGAGAACAATGATCAGCTATTACTTTGTAAAAAAAAAATTGCAGTATAAGTTGTTGTGGGATTTTTGTCTTGTTTTTGTTTGTTTGTTTTTCCCCCTATCCATGTCACTTGTTAGTTTACAGTAAATCTTGCTCTTAAGAGCAGTTGCATAATGGAAAGATTTCTGCACATAGCTTACTCTAGCATTTGAAAAAATATAGTGACATTTTAATGGTGCTCTGAAAAGAAATGATGAAGCCTCTGTGTGCCATATCTCTGAGGTGATATTTCTCAGATAAATCAATTCAAAAGCTCCACCAGGTGAACGGAACAACTGTGAAAGTTCCTCAGAGTCACCTCATTTTAATAATGAAGTAACTTTATTATAACTTATAAGGAATGTAATAGCAATTAGTGGGCAGGGGATGTGATTTCAAAGTTTTAAAGCTTCTGCATCAGTAATATGACAGGAGATGTGCCAGGGAGCTGTTTATAAGAAATGATACTTGACAGCATTTTATGGTTCTTTGAGGTATTTACATGTCATGGACTCCTGATATAAAATATAGAGCCCACTGAAGTTGATGCAATTTTGCCTGAGACTTCAGCTAGGATTTCATCCTTGACTGGTTTAGGACCAGACTATCCATACACTTATCTCTTGGTGTATGTCCCTACTGCAGCAAGATCAAATACATCAGAGGCAGACCATATCCTTCATTCAAAGGACATCACTCACCTAAGTCCCTGAATTCCAGCACTTCTATTCTTGAAAATGCTTTCTCTTAGAAGTGAAACATTGTGAGCTTCAGGTTATTTAGAGAGTCACATAAATGGAAAGAATTAATTTCATAGCCTTTTAGCATTCCCACAAGAGAAATACTTTGGAGCTCTGCTGTTTATTTTGACCCCTTACAGGCTGAGGAGTATGAGTGAAGGATATTCTTCTTGACCATACATGGCCAGTTGTCTTTTGCCAACAGATGGCATGACTTCTAAAACTTTTCTGGTGGCTGTCAGGATTTCTAATTGTTGACTTTTATTTGTGATATGAAGTAAATCACTGCTGTCAGTTGGTCAGGACTTGGGTGAAGAATAATATCAGTGAATAACACAAGGAAAGTTTTCAGCAGAAGAGGTGGTTTTGAACATTTTTGTTACTCAGTCAATTCTTTTGAAAGAATATTCTTTTGTACTTGGACATAACTGTTAGCACACTTCCAAAAAGCCATGCAGGATTAATTGATTTGTATTACTTTAGTAAGTTATCTGGCCTACTCTAGTGGCTAAAATGCTGGATTACCACTCAGAAAATATGAGCTGCTTTTTTTTTTTGGTGCGTCCCCAGAGGGGACAAATCTTTCTGTGCCTCAACTTATTGTACCTGTGACAGCTAAATATTGTACTCATTGCCCTTCTAGCACAGCCTGAAATCTGAGAGCCAGTATTATAACTCTAAAATCAGACAGAATCACAGAGTGTCAGGGGCTGGAAGTGACCTTGAAAGCTCATCCAGTCCAACCCCCCTGCCAGAGCAGGATCACCTATACCAGATCACACAGGAATGCATCCAGGTGGGTTTTGAATATCTCCAGAGAGGGAGACTCCACAACCCCCCATGGCAGCCTGTTCCAGGGTTCTGTCACCTTCACAGGGGGAAAAATTCCTCCTCATGTTTACATGAAACTTCCTACGCCTCAACTTCCACTTATCGCCCCTTGTCCTGTCATTGGGCATCACCCAGCAGAGCCTGGCTCCAGCCTCCTGGCACTCATCCTTGACGTCTTTATAAACACTGATGAGGTCACCTCTCGGTCTCAGCAGAGCCCCAGCTCCCTCAAGCTCTCCTTGTAAGAGAGATGTTTCATTCCTTTCATCATCTTTGTGGCTCTTTGCTGGACTCTCTCAAGCAGTTCTATGTCCCTCTTGAACTGGGAGGCCCAGAACTGGATGCAGTAGTCCAGATGCAGCCTCAGCAGGGCAGAGCAGAAGGGCAGGAGATCTTTTGGAATTAAAAAAGAAAAAAAATACCAAAATACTATGAAATTGTCCTTCCTCAGTTTGTATTCTCACAGACTTAGCTCTGTCTAAATAAGAGCTTTCTTCAATTCAATCCATTAAACTTAATGTTGAGGAGTTCCTCCTTGCCCCTGGCCTCCATGAGGATCAGTTTGTATTCTCACAGACTTAGCTCTGTCGAAATAGAGCTTTCTTCAAGTCAATCCATTAAATGTTGAGGATTTCCTCCTCACCCCTGGCCTCTGTGAGGGTCTGATTCACAGTAAAACCTGCAAGAGGAAAATGCTGTGTTGGTCAGCCCTTGGCAGATCTGGAAGAACTCCATCATCTATTACCCATCTGCGGGATGGGGGAAAACTCCTGCAGCTTGTGAGCTGATCAGTGACACCACAAATCATAGCTGGTAATGCCAGACCCTCACACATCTGCATTAGTATGACTTCCTAAATTCTCTTCTGCTGCCAGGGTTTTGGCAATTGTTGCTGCTAAGTCTGAGACACCATTGTAGGGCTTCTGAACAGTGTGGTGGAAGTGGAGAGATCTGTTGCTCTGATTGACACAGCTTTGGCTGGTTGTTCATTTTCAGCGCAGAATTGCTCTCTACACTGTGATTTGAGTGATTTAGTAGACCATAGACATTTGAGTGTGAAGGGATCTCAGTTGGGGTTTCAAAATAACAGTTGTTATCCTGGCCTTAATTTTAGAGATCATCTGTTATTTCATGCTGTTTGTTTCATATTCATTTATCCAAGACAATAATCAGGGATGAAATATCTATCCTTCCCACTGCTTTTTAAAATAACCCAGCCCTCAATTGTATAGTTGGCAAAGCCCTTCCCTGCAGGGAAGGCAATGGCTTCCCTGGTGAAATCTGAATGCCAGAACTGTCTCTGCCTTCGTTTACTTGGGAATCTTTGGTGCTTGGCCCTTTGCAGCCCCTCTCCTGAGCTCTGATGCGGTTCTGCTGCTTGTCAACAGGCAGGATGTAAAGGGTTAACCCTCATGGGGAAATGGTCTTGAGCCTGATCCCAGGTCCTCCTGACTGCTCCCCAGGGGTGGCTCTGACCCTTACTCCAGGTGTAGTGCTTAGCCCACTCCCCCTTCCTGTCTAGCCCCCTATAAAAAACAGGAACCTCCTGTTTTGTGCTCTCTTGCCCTGCCTCCCTGTCTGCCAGCACCACCCTCCTGTTCCTGCTGCTCTTTGTTTTACCACGTGGCCATCAGTCCATGAGGGTGGACAAAACCATCAGTCTGGTTGTATGTATATATATATATATAAAATCTTGTTTTCCCTTCCCTATACCTCTTTGTAACTCCCCTACCTCAAATACCTTTTATTTATTGTTAAAGTTTTCTCTTTTAACTTCCAAATTGAGGTGAGACTGTTTATTTGAGTGTGTTTTACTTTTTTCCTCTCTACATCTAATTCCTTTTCTTTGAAAAAAAAAAAAGAAGGGGGGGAAGAGGGAAAGGCATCCTATAAATTGTTATTGGTTCTATTAACTATGCCTGAGTCTCTGGGAAATTTAAACTAGAACCGAGATACAGGACCATAGAGCATGGAACATAGAAGATTTCACCTCAACATGAGGAAAAGCTTCTTTACAGTGAGGGTGACAGAGCACTGGAACAGGAACCAGGGAAGTTGTGGAGTCTCCTTCTCTGGAGACTTTCCAAACCCCCCTGGATGCATTCCTGTGCAGACTCCCCTAGGAGATCCTGCCTTGGCAGGGAGGTTGGAGTCTGGAGGTCCCTTCCAACCTCTAAAGTTCTGTGGTTCTGTGACCACTGCAAAAAACTCACATTCCTTCTCCACCCATGAAGTATCCTGTGCTGTGGCTATTGCTAACTTTTGGGTTTCAGCTTCGCTGGCTGAGTTTGACAACCTCCTGGGTAGTCCAAAAACTGGAGTACTTTTCTAAAAGGTGAAGGAATCGTTGCATATCTCTGACTGCATTCAGTGATTCTTCAGCTTTGACTGACATGTCCTGCATTTACAAATGCTCTAAACACTATCTGCCACGGGTTTAAGGAGCTTAGGAGCTTTCCTGAGATGAATAAAGTAGTGAGTCCACACACTTCTGGTAATGTGTAAGCTTGTAATTGCCTGTAGAACACCATCTGAAGCAAGACCGTTCAGCTGTGCTTGTTGGAGCTTTCCGTAGTATCATTGAACCTGAATAGCAGATATGACAATGGTTTGGAGGGTCCCTTATAGATTTTTGAAGTAATGGTTTGTGGAATATGATATTGGTTACCTTCTTAGGGTTTTTAACGTAGTTCTATAACCAAAAGGACACAAAAATCTTGGACAGGATTAGCGTGGGCAGCAATGGATTTGGCAATCCACATTCCTTTCACAGCTTAGGTGTGACTTTATCCACCTCCAGAGAGAGAGTGGTCAGGCACTGGAATGAGCTGCCCAAGGAGGTGGTGGAGTCACCAACCCTGGATAAGTTTAAGGGTCATTTGGATGTGGTGCTTAGGGCTATGGTTTAAGGTGAATCTTGTAGAGTAGGGTTCTAGGTTTGACTTGGTGATCCTGAGGGGTTTTGCCAACCTGGATGTTTCTGTGATTCCTGTCCTGTGATGCTGTATGTTGCTATCATGCGGTTGGACAGCCACCATCTTCCTTCCTAGACCTGGATGTGTTTTTGTGTTGTGAGGAAGGCTTGTTACTTTTGTCAGATTGCTGATTTCAGTGTCAAACTGGGACTATTTCAATTACTCTGGTTTAACACTCCCAGTACTTTGAAAGTTTTCAAATTTAGATACAGTGAACATCATAACATTTTTTAAAAGCCAACATATTATTCCCCTTAGCTTCTCTGCTGTTATGTGTAAGTAATGAGAAGAGATGCACTAAACACCATCACATTCTAGACATCTGTAATGTGAACATCTATCCCTGAACTGCTCCTCCTAGACTTCATTCCATATTCACTAGAGAAAAACAATGGGCAGGATTCATCTAACCAATTTTAGATGTCTGCTTGAGGATGAGATGAATCCTGTCCTGAAAGTGCCTCTTTCTCCCCTGTGACTATAAAGGAAGCTTAGAGTGACTCACTCAGGTGCATTTGGTGAGATGAATTCTCACTTGGGGTCTAGTTCTTCCACAGCTAGACATTTGGAATTGAGAAGATAAGTTGGCTCAGTCTTCATATTCATATAGCAAAGAAGAGCTGTGTAAGCTCACTCTAATTATGAATGCCACACACACTGATTTTGTCATGATGATGAGATGTTCTAACTCAATTTTCTTTTCTTGGAAAGTGGACTATTTTGATAGGGAAACATTTTCAAAGTTTGAAACAAAACCTGAAGGTAAAATTGCGTTTAAAAAGGTAAATTTGCAGCAATTTTTACAGAAATTCCATGCCTGAAATTCCATGTTTGAAAACAAGCAGACATTTCTGATGAAAAAGGGAGGGCAAAAAGAAAAGTATTTTTGGTGTATGAGTACCTTATGGTGTACATAATTATTGATAATGAGAAGTGTATCCACTCAGTGGTCACCCTTGAGTAAATTAAGTTAGGGTTTTTTTTTGGCAATGCTTTCTCTAAGCACATTTTTATTTGAAATCCTGACAAACCCTGCATCTTAATGAGGTGATTTATTCTTCCTTCTCTGAAAAGAATGTAATGAGCAAAAGAGGGTGAGATGTGAAAGCCTTGCATAGACTGTTTTTCCCCTTGCACAGTAAATCCAGGTAGAGGAGAGGAAGCTTTCTCCAGTGACACTGTGTTTCAGAAGCTGTGCAGATACATCTAAGGTACTTACCCACCTTTAAAGCAGGCATTCCTTACGCTTGATGAAGTAAGAGCAATTATTTTGAGGTGTTGTCTCAGTTAATTACCTTGCAGCTAAGCATTCATGTCTCATATGTGCTTCAAAATAATCTGTTGGTTGTCTGTTCTTCCCCTCCCACCCTTTACAGCAGCGTGCAGAGCCTGCCCAAGTTTCTTTAACATAGATATGTGCAACTGGGGACTAAATAATCTGTAACAACCTCTCTGATAAACAGAAATTATTGGCATTGTACATTCTCACTGAAAGTCACGTTGGCCACTTCTTTAATCATCCTGGTAGTCTCTGCTAGTTTTCCTGTGTCTTTCATGAAAGATTATGACAGGAATGAGAATTGCTGCTTTCACAGAAGTTGCAGCAGCAGCAGAAAAATAAATAACTTCTCAGATAGTGCTGAGTGTTCCCCTGTTTCTACATCCAACAACTGCTCGAGTCTCTTGTGCCTAACATCATGCTGGCAATTTATTTGTGCTTTGGTTACACTTTCTGACCCACAAGTCTTAAAAGAGTAGCTGCTTGTTATAATTAAGATTGCTCTTCTATTTGGATGCATTTTCTCAGTTCCTCATTGCAGGATTTTATTGGAAAGCTTCTTCCTAGTCATGCTGTGTCATTTCACTGTTCCATTTGTCTTTCACTCTTCTGATGCTTGCAAACTTTGGATATTTCAGGTTATTTATACAGGTGCATATGTATATAAATACAGATGCAGAGGGAGAGCTGCATTTACAGAGATATATGTCTATGTATGTGTGCACATAAAAAGGATGTATGGCACAGGACTAGGAATCAGCCCCTGCAAGGCTTCTTTAGAAACAGACCTGCTTGAAAATGGGTTGTTTTCTACAATTCCACTCGTAGGTTTCTGTTTTCTGTCACACTTGTTCAGTACCTGCCGTTTTCATCCGTAGTGTTTTCATTTCTTCATCCAAATGGCATGTCACTGGGCACAGCTAAGGTACAGGGTTGCCTTGAGCAGCAGACTGCCCCAGGATAACAGCAGATCTTAAAGGTCTTTTCCAACTGAAACAGTTCTATGATTCTCTGAAGAGGGAATGCTATGAAAAATGTTCAGTCTCATGTGATCAACACGAGAGAAGTCCTCTTGTATGTCAGGTTTCCTTTTCACACTAAGATGTGCATGGTCACATTACATAAGTGCTATTCTCCTGCTCAGCTGCTATGTGTGACCTCGTTACTCACAGAATCACAGAACTTTAGAGGCTGGAAGGGACCTCCAGAGAGATCACCAAGTCCAACCCCCCTGCCAAGGCAGAATCCCCTTGAGTAGTTCACACAGAAATGCATCCAGGCAGGTTTTGAAAGTCTTCAGAGAAGGAGACTCCACAATCTCTCTGGGCAGCCTGTTCTAGTGCTCTGTTACCCTCACTCTAAAGAAGTTTCTCCTCATATTGAAGTAAAATCTTCTATGTTCCAGTTTGCAGCCATAACTCCTTGTCTTATTGCAGCTGATTACCAAAAAGAGCTTGGCCCCCTCCACTTGACACCCACCCCTCAGATATGTGCACACATTGATGAGATCTTCTCTCAGTCTTCTCTTCTCCAGACTAAACAGCCCCAGGGCTCTCAGTCTGTCTTCATATGGGAGATGCTCAAGTCCCCCACTCATTCTCATGGCTCTCCACTGGACTCTCTCCAGCAGGTCCCTGTCTGTCTTGAACTGGGGAGCCCAAAACTGGACAGAGTATTGCAGGTGCGGTCTCACTAGGGCAGAGTAGAGGGGGAGAAGAACCTTCCCTAGACCTGCTGGACATACTTTTGCTGATGCACTCCAGACATTATTAATATCTATAATGGGTAAATTTGTAACATTCCAAAATACTTAGGTAACTTTTTTCTGGGTGGGCTTTCAGGTATGTCCCAGGTTTAATTTCTGTCAGCTCTCTTTAAAAAACACTACAAGGTATTGTGAAACATCCATGTAAACCAAGTGAATAGATTAGAATAGAATTAACTAGGTTGAAAGAGACCTCCAAGATCATCCAGTCCAACCTAGCACCCAGCCCTATCCAGTCAACCAGACCATGGCCTTAAGTGCCCCATCCAGTCTTTTCTTGAACACCTCCAGGGACGGTGACTCCACCACCTCCCTGGGCAGCCCATTCCAATGCCAATCACTCTCTCTGTGAAGAACTTCCTCCTAACATCCAGCCTAGACCTCCCCTGGCACAATTTGAGACTGTGTCCCCTTGTTCTATTGCTGGTCGTCTGGGAGAAGAGACCAAGCCTCCCTTCAGCATTCCCTCATGTCTTGTAAGTGCATTTCTTGCTCTTTTTCAGGGGATAGGAACAGATTTGAAATTGAATGTCTTTTCTTCAGGACTTAAATACATTCCTGTTCTTATCTAAGAGTTTTTATTACATTCATGCAGCATGCTTCAGACTCCTCAGCACATCACTGCTCAGCCCACAACCAGCTGCCTGCTCCCTTTTTCTTCCAACTGATGTGGGTTCTTTGAGTTGTTGTCAGTGTGTTGGAGTCTAATGTGCTGTTGGCCTCTACCAGTTTCTCCATATTCTGAAAACAAAGTCCCAGCATAGTAGCAGTGCTTTCTAATATGCAAGCTAGCAGTATAATATTCCCTATGACTGCATTACAAATCTGACTTTCAAATGTTGAATCAGATTGATGTTTTATAAAAGGATGAGTGAAGCACTCTTTGATGTTCTTTTGTGAGGCTTGCAATATTTAGTGATTTACTTTAGAACTCATATCCCAGGGAAAATAATAGATATGCAGATGTTTCCATGCTGAAGAATTAATAACAAAACAACTTCTCTAGCTTCCTAGAAGGTGTTCAGAAAGTTTCTCCATATATTCTGAAACACAGAAGGGGAGAAAAGGCATTAAAAAGAACCTGAGCAAGCAGTGTTCAGTATAAGTCGGTTCAGCTTTTATAGTAAAAACAAAATAATGTTGCTGTGTATGTTATTTTTATACATTTCATTACATGGAGTTCTGAAGTTAATTAGCCTGGGGAAGAGGAGGCTGAGGGGATACCTTCTTACTCTCTACAACTCCCTGAAAGGAGAGTGTAGTGAAATTGAGGTTGGCCTCTTCTTCCTACTGGCAAATAATAGAAGAAATGGCCTCAAGTTGTATCAGGGGAGGTTTAGATTGGATATTAGAAGGAAATTCTTCAGTGAAAGGGTTCTCAAACCCTGGAACAGGCTCCTCAAGAAGATGGTTGCATCCCCATCCCTGGAGGTGTTTGAAAGAGGCAGAGATGTGGTGCTGAGGGACGTGGTTTAACACCAAACTTGGCAGAGTTAGATAATGGTTGGAGTCAATGATCTCAAAGGTCTTTGATTCCAAAACCTCCTTTCTGTCAGGTTTAATGGAATGTCATGAAATGTGTGTCCCAAACACCATGGACTATGTGGTCATCTCTTTGGTGGACAAGCTAGATTTTTTTATTACTTTGATTTGCTACATATTGCACTCCTTAAATTGTGCAGTCTGTATTTCTGAATTGAGTGAGCAAATAACAGACTAAAAAAATTAAAGCTCTCAGTCTGGTTGACACAAGTAAAAGGAGCACTGGGCATATCTTCAGAGGAGCTATAGGCACTTTTTTATTAGATGGCTTTGTACAGATGATCTATCACAATGCCTTCCTAGCATAATTACATTGAAACTGCTCCTTTTAGCTCGGCAGTATTTCCTCTACATACATATATGTATGGCCACAAAAAGAAAGATTTCACCTACAAATTTCTAGGGAAAGAAATCCATTTCATGCATTGCAGTAGATAATGATGATGCTTACAGCTTTCAGACTGTGATTCAGTAAGGCACTTGACTAGAGGATTTTAATTCATTTGCTGAACTGCAGCGTTACTGAATGAAATTGTTAACAAAGGCAGAGATATTGGAGGTGATAGAAAGAAAGGCCAAGAAAGAACTATTTATTCCCCAGCATCTGGAGACTCCCACGCTAAAAGAAATGCATATAAGAATGGTTTATATTTATGTATAGCAACATGATTTATTTTTGTTGGAGTAGACCAGTACATCACTAGTCACTGATGCTGAGCTGACTTCGTCTTAAAATCATAGAATCATTTTGGTTAGGAGACATTTTTAAGATCAAGACCAACCATTGACCCAGCACTGCAAAGGCTATGATCCAGGCAATAAAATGAAATCATTTTGTATAAATTCATCCACAAAGATGATCAGAGGGCTGGAGCATCTCTGCTATGAGGACAGGCTGAGAGAGTTGGGGCTCTTCAGCCTGGAGAAGAGAAGGCTTCGAGGAGACCTTATAGTGGCTTTCCAGTATCTGAAGGGAGCCTACAGGAAGGCTGGGGAGGGACTATTTACAAGGTCTGATAATGCCAGGATGAGGGGGAATGGGTTTAAACTGGAAGAGGGGAGATTTAGACTGGATGTTAGGAGGAAGTTTTTTACAGTGAGGGTGGTGAGACACTGGAACAGGTTGCCCAGGGAGGTTGTGGATGCTTCCTCCCTGGAGGCGTTTAAGGCCAGGCTGGATGAGGCCTTGAGCAGCCTGCTCTAGTGGGAGGTGTCCCTGCCTATGGCAGGGGGTTGGAGCTGGATGATCCTTGAGGTCCCTTCCAACCTAAACCATTCTATAAATAAATTTCAACTAACCAGGTGGCCAAACAATAAAATTCAATCTGCTTAAGAAATCCTGCTGTAGTGTATCTTAACTTTCCCATTTTATCTAAGGTTTGAATAAAATAGAATTTCTTTTTATCATAGCTGATCATTCATCTTTATGGGTAAGAGTGATGCTGCAAATAGTTGTTTTGTGAGGCACAAGCTCTCCTTGTAGCTTCAGTACCAGATTCCCTAACTTATTTGCTGTGGGAAGTAGGTACATTATCAGGTTTGGCTTCCATATGATTTAATGCAGTGACAACAGTCTCTAAAGAAAATTCAAATAGCAGATAGTAGTTTCACAAGACCATTAACTTTGATTGCCAAACTTTAAAGTATTTCCCAGACCAACTGATGAAGTAAATAATTGCTCATCCTCTATATTATTACTGCCACCCTGGATCTCTGTGGGGGACTAAAGGGAAACAGAATTTTCTTAGGGTGAATTTTATGAACAGAATGATAGTTGTCTAGTGCTTAGCCAGGAAAACTGAATCACTGAATGAACTATTTACTCCTAATTTTTTCTGTTATTGTTCCAAAGCCTTTATTCCACTCTTTCTTCTTTCCCACCATTATCTTTCCTCAGGCTTCTTTAGAGAAAAGTAGGAAAAAAAAACCCAAACTATTAACCCCCCCTAAAATTTCAGAAACAAATTGAAAACTATAAAATTGGCACATGCCCATATTTAAAACTTTCCTACATAAATTATGGATATTACTTGCCATGGGAACCAAGAGAAAAAAAGATGCTGTTAAGTGTAGCAAAATAACAATATCCTGATTCTGTTGGATGAAAACATCCATTGCCTATGACCTTACAGTTCAAGTGAGTGTCTGCTGGCATGCCAGTCATAAAATCAACCAGGTTGGAAGAGACCTCCAAGATCATCCAGTCCAACCTATTGCCCAGCCCTATCCAGTCAACCAGACCATGGCACTAAGTGCCTCATCCAGGCTTTTCCTGAACACTTCCGGGGATGGTGACTCCACCACCTCCCTGGGCAGCCTATTCCAATGGCAATCACTCTCTCTGGCAACAACTTCCTCCTAACATCCAGCCTATACATACTCCCCTGGCACAACTTGAGGCTGTGTCCCCTTGTTCTGTTGCTGATTGTCTGAGAGAAGAGACCAACCCCACCTGGCTACAGCCTCCTTTCAGGTAGTTGTAGACAGCAATGAGGTCACCCCTGTCACTTCTTCTCCAGGCTAAACAACCCCAGCTCCCTCAGCCTCTCCTCACAGGGCTGTGTTCCAGGCCTTTCATCAGCTTTGTTGCCCTTCTCTGGATGCCTTCCAGCACCTCAACACCTCTCCTGAATTGAGGGGCCCAGAACTGGACACAGTACTCAAGGTGTGGCCTGACCAGTGTTGAGTACAGGGGAAGAATAACCTCCCTTGTCATACTGGCCATGCTGTTCCTGATCCAGGCCAGGATGCCATTGGCTCTCTTGGCCACCTGGGCACACTGCTGGCTCATCTTCAGCCTACTCTCTACCAGTACCCCCAGGTCCCTTTCTTCCTGGCTGCTCTCCAGCCACCCTGTCCCCAGAGTGGACAGAGTGGCTGGACAGAATATTTTCACTGGGAGCTGAATTCTGTGTAGGCTATTGAAATAGCCACAGGACTTTCAGTTATTGTAGGTCAGGATGATCTAGGAGTGTAGAATGACATGTTGGACTCAGCATTGCTGTAGTAAATCTTCATTCTGTCTTTATATATGCTTGTGTTGTGTGTGTGTGTGTCTTAGAAACGTGATGGGAGGATCACAAGAAATTACCTTGATCATGTTTTACTTAGCTAGTNATGACATGTTGGACTCAGCATTGCTGTAGTAAATCTTCATTCTGTTTTTATATATGCTTGTGTTGTGTGTGTGTGTCTTAGAAACGTGATGGGAGGATCACAAGAAATTACCTTGTTAATGTTTTACTTAGGCATTTGAAATGAAAGACTTTCAGGAGTTAATGAAAGTAATTGATCCAGAACAGGATGCATACCTTAACTACCATGAATTTTCAGATTTGTTTGAAGAAAAAGGATCAGTAGCAACCATTCACTTTTAATTCTTTAACCACAGCCTCTTTCACAATGGTGAAACAGAGACAGATTTTGGTGTTATTTTAGCCTGAACAAGCCCATTCTCTTCAAACTGTGTCC
The DNA here is from genome assembly GCA_013400475.1 of Tricholaema leucomelas. Lineage (NCBI taxonomy): Eukaryota > Metazoa > Chordata > Aves > Piciformes > Lybiidae > Tricholaema lacrymosa > Tricholaema leucomelas. The sequence continues at coordinate 480,629 of WAAF01018806.1, read as the reverse complement.
TAAGTGGAGTGCCACTTGCAATCCCCTCAGTCCTGCTGGATTGTCTTTATAGAACTGAGGGAAGAAACAAACAGCAAAAGTTCTATGTGGTTATCAATCAGCAGTAACTTAAAGAAGTAGATCTGTGAAGTGAAGTTTCTTGTGGCCACTTTGGAGGACAGATATTTTCAAGGGTAAATATTGAGCCTGATGTTGCATCATGATTGGAAATTCAGATGCTTAAGTTGTTTTAGTCAAAGATAATTTTTTTTTCAGTTAGATGACTCATGAGTAGCTCAATGGAACAAACCAAACAAAGAAGCCTGCTCTCCTAGTTGTAGCTTTTAGTACTGTAATTGATAATGTAGGGAATTGTCGGTAACTTTGATCTTCCAACATGAGACTTGTCATTTTGGGTACATTTCTTTCATGTGGTAGCATTGTCTGAATTCCAGCCCAGGGACATCTTTTTACCCTTTTCTACATTGCTAATACACTTGTTTGTTAGGTGGAGGAGATCCTTTCAGATAAACTCCCAGGAAACTGGGAAGATTTTCATAAGGCTTTGCAGTCTGAGCATCCTAAGCGTACTGGCACTATTAACAGGAGTAAGCTAAGAAATATCCTACAGCTGTGCTGACCCTCTTTGTCAGATCAACAACTTAGGAAGAAAGTTGATGTGTGAGTTGTAACAGATTTAATGTAATTTATTTTCATACAGTATCTTTCTTCCTGTCTTTTAGCTCGACTGCTATAGCTGGAGGCAGTAAGTTTTTCGGTTTGCCTTAAGCAGATAGAGAAGAAAAGGTCAGTGGAAGAGAGGACCCATTCCTCTTGTGATCAGCTTGTAAATCCCTTATTTATTTCCATAATAGTTCCACGTTGGAAATTCTTCAGAGTTTGACATATTTGCAGCGTTTCAAGGGTAAGACAAACCTTTCTGACAAAGGAAAACTGATGTGCTAGGGATCCAAGACATTGTTTAGTATTTACAAACACAAACGTAATTAAATCAGTGTTATCTCTTTCCTCAGTAGACTGCTGTTGTAAGGAATGAGGAAGTGAAATCTAATACTGTCAATGTGAAATCTCATTTCCAATACAAGGGAGCTCCCCAAATGGGGAGTCAAAAGAGCTACAAGCACGGGGAGCATGAGGTCAAAATATCTATGTCCAAAGAAGAAGAAATTGTATTAGGCATTTTATTGCAACAACATTTCAGTAAGGTTATAATCAGGTCTAGCCTACTCTCTCAGGAGCTCTAGTTTTCTCTGCCTACAGCCAGTGGCTTTCAGAAAGACGTGGAATTCTTTCCTGCCTTTGAAAACATAATAGGAAAATCAAAGAAATGTGTTCCAGTCTAAGCCTCACAACCCTGCAGATCATTGCGTGTGAGGAGCAAACACAGCAGCATCAGCATGAAATGGCTTTTGGAAAAGAATGTTGGTGGATAAGAAGCTCTCCATGGCACAGCAGTGTGCCCTTGTGGCCAAGAGGGCAAATGGGGTCCTGGGGTGCATTAAGAAGAGTGTGGCCAGCAGATCAAGGGAAGTTCTCCTCCCCCTCTACTCTGCCCTGGTGAGATCTCACCTGGAATATGGCGTTCAGTTTTGGGCTCCCCAGTTCAAGAGGGACAGGGATCTACTGGAGAGAGTCCTGGGCAGGCTACAATGATTAGGAGCTGGAGCACTGCCTGATGAAGAGAGGCTGAGGGACCTGGGGCTTTTTAGGCTGGTGAAGAGAAGACTTAGAGGGGATCTCATCAATGTTTATAAATATCTGAGAGTTGGGGGTCAAGAGAGAGGGGACAAACTCTTCTCAGTTGTGCCCTGTTACAGGACAATAGGTAATGTGTATAAACTACAGCACAGGAAGTTNAAATGAAAACAATGGTGAGGTCTACTTCCCTCACAGTCTTGCTGGGATGTGTAAAGAAGAAAGGCAAAACAAAGATTACTTCACTTGCTTCTTCTCTTTGCTGGGGAACTTTGCCTGCTGGGGAGAAGCTGAGGCTGCTGGCTGGACTCCATCTTGCTTTCTAACCTCGCCCTCCCTTTGCTTGGCTGCTTCACCTTGCTTTTTAACCCTTTTGGCCGAACCTGCATTCTTCCTTAGGACTGGGGTAAGGTTGAGAAGGGTAGGGGAAGGTGAGGGGTGGTTGAGAGCCCCTCCTGGGGACTCAGGTTTCTGGGAGGGGAATTGTGTTTGTATTACCTTTTTTTACCTTGTATATTTCTATATCTAACTGTATATACTGTAAATATCTGCTTGTAAATTGTGCCGGCTGTAAATATAAGCTTCATTCAAATTTCCAGAGCCGACTGAGTCTAGTCTGGGTAATTTCTAAAAGTGTGGGGGGTGGGGAACACCCAAACCATCACAGTTTGCCTTTCTGTAAATGTCCTAGGGAAAACTTTGGGTGCTATGCATTGAGTTCATGAAAGTCATGCTCCCAGCACACTGTTAGAACTATATGCTTTCGTCACCTGCCAGTCTTGTGGCTCTCTGTGCTGTAGTATAGATCATCAACAGGTAATTATCTGAATTACCTGGAACTCAGCAGTTAAGCTGTTTTCTAAAGAGTGTTTCCACTTTGTGTCAGTGCAAGATCTGTGCCATAAGAAAAGTCAGGAATTACAGTCACTTGGAGTTGGAATGTGGTCTCTATTCTAAATTCTGAACATTCCCTATAAGAAAAGAAAATAGAGAGTAAGGTCATCAAAGGCAAACTGTTAAGGTTTCATTTATCCATCATTGTGGTCAATGGCTATTTTGCTTTGGTTTTAAAAGGATGCAAGACAAGGCTTGTGAGATCAGTCTAACAAATGGAGGAGGGATCCAGGCTCTTCTCAGTGGTGTCCAGTGATGAAACAAGGGGTAATGGACACAAACTGGAACATACAAAGTCCCACCGGAAGATAAGGAAAAAAATATTCCCATTGAGGGTGAGGACTGGAACAGACTGCCCAGGGAGGTTTTAAGCACTGGAATGGACGGCCTAGGGAGGTGGTGGAGTCATCATCACTGGAGTCTTTAAGAAAAGATTGGATGTGGCACTTGGTGGCATGGTTTAGCTGATGTCCTGGTGTTAGGTTATAGGCTGGACTTGATGATCTTGGAGGTCTTTTCCACCCTTGGTGATTCTGTGATTCTGCGATTCGGTAATTGTGGAGTCTCCGTCTCTGGGGGCATTCCAAACCCACCTGGATGCATTCCTATATGATTTACTCTAGGTTATCCTGCTCTAGCTGAGGGGTTGGACTAGATCTTCAGAGGTCCCCTCTAGTCCCTAATGTTCTGTGTTTATGAGATGCTGAAAAGAGGTTGCGTTCTAGTGAAGCACGGAAGAAGCGGACAGAATACTTGCAGGATTTCTGTTGTGGTGTACGTTGAACACAGTTGCATATTTGCATTGTTGAAAAGTGTGGGTATCTGTGTTTAGCAAAGCAAAATATGCCACACCATAACTGGATGAGATGAGTTTGGAATCTTTTTAGAGGAATAACATCTACAATTCACAAAGGTAAGGTTTAGATTCTATTCTCAAAGGTATTTGGGGACTTAGAGTCTTGCAGTGGCCATGTTGGTGATCCCTTCCAAACCTTGCTACTCTGATTCTCTGAGATGTTCAGTCTATGAAAACAGGATCTTGTTCACACCATGTTATTAATTCTTCTGTAGTAGATACTTTTGAAGGCAACTGTTCTTAGCAGTATCATGCATCTGAGTGAGGTTCTAGAGAGCTGATAGCCACACTGGAGGAGAAAAGTAGTTGTTATAGTAAGATGAAGAGAATTTATACTGAACAATGCAATAGTCACAGAATCCCAGAATGTCAAGGGCTGGAAGGGATCATGAAAGCTCATCCAGTCGAACCCCTCTGCCAGAGCAGGATCATTTAGAGCAGATCACACAGGAATGTGTCCAGGCAGGTTTCTAATATCTCCAGAGAAGGAGACTCCACAATCCCCTGGGCAGCCTGTTCCAGGGTTCTGTCACCTTCACAGGGGAAAAATTCCTCCTCATGTTTCTATGAAACCTTCTATGCCTCAACTTCCACCCATTGTCTCTTGTCCTGTCATTGAGCATCACCCAGCAGAGCCTGGCTCCAGCCTCTTTGCACTCACCTTTACACATTGATAAACATCGATGAGGTCACCTCTCAGGCTTCTCCTCTCCAAGCAGCACAGCTCCAGCTCCCTCAGGCTCTCTTCCTAAGAGAGATTTTTCCGCTCCCTCTGTCATCTTTGTGGCTCTGTGCTGGACTGTCTCAAGCAGTTCTGGTCCTTCTTGAACGGGAGGAATAGATAGCCTATAGATAGTCTGGCAAAGCAGGTAGGTTTAGGATAAATGAGTAGCAAGCTAGCTAGAATCAGGCTTCCTTGTCCACAGGTGAGGAGACCTTTTGGGAAAGCTGGTTTGATGTAGTCTACTACTTGTAGAGTTGTCATTCTATTTTTAGCCTGACTCCTTAAAAATATGTTTTCTTGACTGACATCTTCTTACTAATCTGTTTGGGTTTTTTAAAAGGTGGCATTAGTTTTACATTAAATCTTCTTTAAGAATATCCTGGGAAAGTGTTGTGGATTATTCAGAGAAACAGTGGATGGCACTGTTCCTTTGCTGCTCACGAGTGGTAGGAAATGCCAGATCTAAAAAGGGCTGTACTTTAAAATAATAAGAAAACAAAACAAAACATAACCAAACCAAGTAATTGACTCCTCTAAATGCATGCACACTGAGCTCAAGACTATCACATCTGTGCTGGGAATGTCATAACCAGATTGGGGATTTAGCATGGGCGCTTTAAGGGATGCAGGGCTTTGAGCAAAAGGTGATGAAGTGACTGAATTACATTCTGAATTCCAGTGGTTCAGCTACATCGGTCTTATTTATTTGAAACGATAGTTCTGCTTGTGGGGGCTTCTACTCTAATTGGACTTTTGCACTGATGTGACTCATCCTGAAGCACTTGAGGACAATACTACTGTTGCTGCAGCAAAATAGCTGGTGTGCTTGTCCCATATGGCTTCCTGTGAGCTGACACGCAGTCTGGAGAAGAGAGGGAACGGTTTTTAAGGGCATTTGGAAGCCTTTTATGGATTATACTCACAAAGCAGATGTTGCTCTGTAGTGTTCACAGCCATTTTCTGTTTGAGGGCTGCACTTGTTCACTTGTTTTAGCAGAGCAGAGCTTACAATTACTGAAAAAAAAAAAAAAAAACCCAGCACCCCCAGGTCCCTTTCTGCCTGGCTGCTCTCCAGCCACTCTGTCCCCAGCCTGTAGCACTGCATGGGGCCGTTGTGGCCAAAGTGCAGAACCTGGCACTTGGACTTGTTAAACCTCATGGCATTGGACTGTGCCCATCTATCCAGCCTGTCCAGGTCCCTCTGCAGAACCTCCTACCCTCTAACAGATCAACACTTGCTCCCAACTTGGTGTCATCTGCAAACTTATTAATAGTGGACTTAATCCACTAATGATGTAGTGCTTGAGTCAGGCTCCTGCTTACTTTCTAGGCTACAGAAGAAGCCTGGAAAGGTTGGCTTTCAGTACTTAGGGGTAGCCTTCTGAGTAATACCTTTAACTGTATATGGAAAGGAAATATGTTCCTTTGATTGTCTTTGCCTTAAGACATTTGTTTTCTGTGTTGTTCTCTACCTCTCAAATGATTTTAAATTCTTATTTTATCCAGGTTATGCTATAAATACAAAAGGTAACTCTCCCAGTGGAATCTTTTCAAGCTGCTTTTGGATGACTTAAAAGTTGCTGTTATTTCTGGTGACTTAAATGATATCAGCACACAAATATCAAAGGCAAAACAACAAAGAGAAGAAAAAAGGCAAACAGCTTTCAAAAAGGTACTGTTGTTACAGGTGATTTTCTATTTAATATAAAGAAAAAAATAAGTACAGAAAGGAGACTTTCAGATAGAAGGTACATGCTGATTTTCTAGTGGTAAGTGCTGTCCTGGGCTGATCTCTCATTTTGCACAGGTATATTCAAAACTGTGCAACACTCAAAGCATTGCATGGGGGACAGCAGACATATGTGGATCATTCATCAAAAAACTCTGGGATTCAGATAAAAATGTTTGAGCTCCATTTAAAGTGTTGGAAGCAAAAATATTTGAAATAAGAAAGCATAACTGCTGATTAAGCATCCAGGTCTGAGCCAGCCACTGGGGCTAGCTGAAGGCTGATGGTCGTAGGAGTGGGGTTGATTTCAAAACTTAATGTAGTTTCTTAGTTTGATATTAATATATTGAATCTTGCTGCATTACCTATTTTAAATCAGGTTCTTTGTCTGGTCATGAAAACATTACACAAATGGAAAACAGGGGATCTAGAACTCTTAAGAAATAACTAGCAAAACACAACAAACATTAAACTCTTAGAATTGGAAAGAGGTTTTTGCGGTCAATTATACCGCTTGTCCACTAGGGAGGCTCCTTTCTGCTGAAGGCAGAGGGCATTTGGATTCAGCTAGAGAGGGGCTTTAAGTATTTACTCACAAAACATTATCTCCAGATACCTGGGGCTAACTACAGTTTCCAGACAGTACTCAAACACTTGCAGGGAGTTCTGACGGTGTCTCGATAGCCGTTGAAGCTCCTGAATCTTCCCAGGCTCTAACGGGATGCTGGGAGAGAGGCAGATGGTCTCTGACTTGATCCTGGTTCCTCTTTGACTCCAGACTTGGCATGGAGGCTGCAGAGGTGTAGGCAGAATGTTTTGCAGTTGTGCAGATGGGCATAATGTCACACTGGCTAAGTGAGCCTATCACATGAAGGCACCCAATGCCTATTCCCTGGTCAACTTGAGGCCTGGCAAGTTTCCAGGTAGACAAACCCAGAGTATCAGGGTTTGTTATTTTGTAGCAGGCAGAGCAAAAACCCAGAGATGGCAGAGAGCAATGAGGCAGAAGCACATTAAGGCAGAAGCACAGAGAGAGTACATTAAGGCAGAAGCAATGGCAGAAGCACAGGCAGAAACACTTTGTCTTTACCAGCTCATCTCTTTTATTAGTTTAGCCCGAGACTAATGGCTCCTTTGCCACAGAGCTTACCTGATCAGAATAGCAGTTTGCCAAACTTGACCATATTAGGTAAAGTCAGGGCTTAGTTTAACCCTTTCAGGGCAGAAAACAAACAAGTGTATGAACATGTGTGGGTACCTTGTTTGGAAGGAGAGAAGGAGACTCGAAGGCACCAGGCCTTTGTCTTCCTTTCCCATGGTTGCCTCCCCCACAAGCAGGAGGAGGAGGACCAGAAAACGAGTCTGGACAACCCAGGACATATTTAGGCTTATTTTGGCCTTCCATAACAGTTGGTGATGGGATCAAAGCAGGAATGTCGGTTTGGGCCAGGCTGGGAGGCAATTTTAGCCAGTTCCTTAGGAATCAATATGAAGACATGGGGATCTTCTGTAATTTATTCTTTCCTTGTTTGCTATTAGCCTTTACTGTTCAAGCAGCCTCTTTATATGTGACTCTTTTATCAAAGACCCCTACAGAAAAAAGTTTTAAGTGCATCATCCCTTCAATGCAGTGTGTTGGTAGCTTGCTTTCTCTTTTGAAAAGAAGGCCACATTTTCTCTTGACCTGATCTTCTATTGTTGCTGAAGCATTTATAAAGTCAGTTCTCATTACTCTTGATATTTTCTGCATTGAATCTCACCCTATGTTGTGGCCTTTCAGATTTTGCTGGTGTATACTCATGCTTCTCTTATACTGTGATGGCAAGTTTCACTGACACACTGCCAGCTCTCCTGAACTTATTTTCGCTTTAGACCCACTTCCCACGAGTCTTTAGTTCTTTGAGGAGGTAGAAATGTACTTTTATTTACTATTCTCCTGCAGTCCTTTTACAAGTGTCATAACCTCTGTCATTCAGTCATCGTTTCTGCTTAAGCTGTATTTCACCTCTTCAAGCAGTTTCTCTGTGTTAATTAGGATAGTTTTTTTAAATCCTTTCCCTTCAGTAGTTTTCTGCATTCTTGCATTCTCAAAACTGATAGACAACCTATGTTATGCTGGAATCACTAAGCCACCAGTTACAAGCAGCTCTTTTACCCTGGATGTTTTTTTAAAACCATTATTTTTTTCCCACTCAGGGGGAAATCTCCAAATTTCTAAGAGCTTCAAATCCAAATCCTGTTTTCCCTGTTAGTGATGTATAGTAGGCATCCTCCCACTGTAACACTCATTCTTTCATAGATTTTTGTTACTGAAACTCTAAATAAGACTTAATTTACCGAACTGTAAGCACCTAGGATCTTCCAAGAACCATAAGGACTTCCAGATCCCCTCTTTGTACCCCATTTCTTCTATCCATATACCAACACCCAGCATGCTTCATCTGTTCTGTCTGGTTTTAGCTCTTCTATTAACATGCAATGTATAACCCTATTTCAAGTAGTTTTAGGTCCTCAGCTAAGTGATTGTGGTTAATACCTTCCTTTTACATCACCTGGCTTTTACATCAGCTTCTTTCTTCAATCTATTTTAAGACCTCCCTACTAGGTTATAAAGTTAGTAGATAAGGAGAACTTGTCGTGAATAAGCAGCTGACAGGGAAGATGTTCTTTTAGATTACATCCTGCAACGAATCATTCATTTATTTCCAGGGCACATTCAGCCTTTGACTCAGTCTTGAACTTCAGTAAGGAGGAAGGGTATAAAGAACATTTGAGTTTACCTTTATCACCTGTCTTGTAATTACTTTTTCATTTTCTGAGGGTCATTCATGGCAAGATCTATGTCAATAGGCAAGAGATGGGGCAAGTAAAGCTGATAATGTTTTGGCAAACTTTTGCATTCAGGAAAGAACACATATCTCAGAAGAGCAGGTGCCTTCAGCAGATGAGTCCATCTGGAGATCCTCAGGAGGGAGGCACCAGTCCCTGTCATCATTTTTTTTTGGGAGGCTTAGAGTTAATCTTCTATGTGCTGTTCAGACCAAAGTAAAACTCTTTTCATTAGCATATTTTTAGAATGAGAGTTAAAATGTTAAGATGATCTTCAGGTTTAAGAATACTATAAAACATACTTAATAAATCTATAAAATAAGGCTGCTGAATATTTCTGCATTTTGCTTGTATGGAAGTAGGTGCTTTACAATTTAACAAAAATTATTGTTTGAACTCTCCTTTTCATGGGTTACCATAAATCCATAACGGATGTAAAATGGGTATGAGTGTGAGACATTACATACCCCATCATTTAATTTCTATCTTTAAAAGTTGTTAAATCATTACTTATTTTAATGTCTTATTGATGAAGGTTATGGTATTTCAGCAAGAAAACTATGTAGTTCGTATCTGTAGAGTGATGTAAAGGTTAGTAACTGTCAAAGGTGAGCACAGGTTGATGACCTGCTGTGCCAGGTGGCCAAATTGCAGGAAACAATCACAAGACAGCATCATGGGAGCTGAGAAGGAGATAGATCGTTGGATTCAAAAGCATATTCCAGGAGTAGACAGTGCTCAAAAAGAGGCATCTTGGAACCTGGTTAGCCAAAAAAAAGGCAGGACTCTGCATCATCCACTATCCTCTATTATCACTACCAATAACAGATACTGCCAGGTTCCTCAAAGTCCGTGCGGGAGACCGCGGAAAGACATGAGCTTATACCAGTATGATACATAGAAGGGCAATCCATTTATTGAAGCTGAGAGTGGTACTTATATAGTGAATTCAGTACATGCAGGTGTACTTCTGATAGCTCCACTAACAGCAACATTCAATTGTTCCCAGGGCTGACCAGCCTGCCTCCCTTCAAGGCCCCCTTTCACAGCTCAGCGACAGATAGCAGCTAACTTTCACAGCTTCTCTGCTACCCTTCCCAAGGCTGCTTCCCTGCAGCTGTGCGCCTTATCAGAGTGACCTTAGCATTACCCTGCCTGTTCTCCTTATTTTCAGACTGCCCAATTCTGCTCAAACCCCGACAAGATGTGAAACATTAATGCCTTTATACTTTGAAGAGCGAGGATTGCATGGAGAGACCCCAGCAACAACATGCAGGGGTTATAGTAAAAAGAAGCAATGGGTGCTCGTAGTGAAAGAGTCTCTGTTGAGAGACCCACGTGCCATTCTGACAAAGAGTTGCGAGAGTTTTGCTCCCTCCTGGCAGCTAAGATCCATGGTATTGTTTAGAGGAGCCACATCTTGTCAAGAACATTGTCTGCTACCCATTGTTGCACCTCTGTGTGGACATGAATGACACCACAAGCCAGAAGCTGAGCAGGATCAAGGAAGACTGTAGAACTCTGGAGGGGCAAGTGAAAAACATTGGTGCCCAAAGTTATCTTTTCTTTCACCTTACCAGTTAGAGGAGAGGAGACAGCCAGCTATAGACAGATAATGAATTTCTGGCTGCCATTGCAAAGGTTTTGGGTTTTATGACAATAAGACATTCTTTGATGACTACAACCTGCTAGGGAGGGATGGAATACTTGTCTCAAAGAGGAAAGAGGATCTTTGTCAGTAGCCTGGCCAATTAAGTCAAGAGGGCTTTAAACTGTAGGACTTGAGATGGGGTCCAAAGTATCAATGCTTATGCTATTACATCCAGTTAGGGAATTATCCAGGATAACCACATCTCCAACAAATGTTCCTGAGCTGCCTTCCATGGTGAGAGTCAGAAGGCAAACCAGCTCAAGGCTGGGCATGCCTATGGTGGTTCCTCCTGCTCCCTTCCAGGGCTGCCTTCTTCCTAGATTAAGTCCCTAAAACGCACACAGCATGTGGAGTAAACAGGGAAAACTAGAGTTCTGTGAAGACAGAGTGGCATAGTTTGCATGACTGGAATGTTGATATGGACAGATGTGTACTTTCTAGGAAGGACAGACCAGGAAGGAGAGGTGATGAAGTTACTCTTTATGTGCAAGAGGAACTGGAATGTATTGAATCTACTTAGGACGGGGTGAAGAACGTCTTGAAGGCTTATGGTAAAGAATTAAGGAGCAGGCTAATAAGAGTGATACTGTTGGAAGTCTAAGATCTTAATTTGCAAAATAAAGACTTCAGAGCACTGTCAGGCAAATTTTTGTTTTGGTTTTGTTTGTTTGTTTTTGATTGGGTGTGGTGGTTTGGGTGTTACTCGTCGTCCCCCCACCCCAAACTTTGGAAATCACCCAGACTAGACTCAGTCAGCTCTGGAAATTTGCATGAAGCTTATATTTACAGCTTAGCAGAATATACAAGCAGCTATTTACAGTATATTCTGTTATAGACAGAAATATACAAGGGAAAAGATAATACAGAAACAACAACTCCCCTCCCAGAAACCTGAGTCCCCAGGAGGGGCTCCCAACTGCCCTTCCACCTTCTCCCACCCCCCTCAATCTTACTCCAGTCCCAAGGAAGAATGGAGGTTTGGTCAGGGGGGTTAGGAAGCAAAGTGGATTAATCAGAGAGACAGCAGAGAGGCTAGAGAGAGAAAAAAATTGGAGCTCTGAGCTTCCCAGCAGAACATAGTGCCTTATCTATGTTTGGATTCTTGTTCTTATACCTTTCAGCAAGTAAAGTAGACATCATCCTGTTTCCCTTTCACAGCCTGTGATCTAATCCTTCTCACCAAAACATTCTAGCTAACTTCAAACTAGCACATTGAGTTGGGTTTTTTTGTTTGTTTGGGGCTTTTTTAGGGGGGTTGTGTTTGTTTGTTTTTCTGTAAAGCAAGCTATACATAAGTAATGTCTGCAAAATACAGGTCTTGGAATCAATATGTGCTCTAAATTGATCAGCTTATCATTTTGCTTTGCATCAAGTAGGCTTCTTCCACATCTGTCTCATTTGTCATTAAAGCAGTCTTGTTCATTATTGCTGAATCAAATGTTTGAAACTAGCAAAAAAAAAAGTGACTTGTCCTCATGTACAATCTTTCAATTTTAGATTCAAGCAGATTGAAGGTCAAGCTAACAAATATGCCCAGAATAGAACTGTTGATGAAGTAATCAAAAGTCTGAAGAACAGAGTGATAAAGCAGGCAGCAACTACTAAAGACAGCTTTTTTTCTCCTGTCTACAAGAAGCAATCACAAGGGAGAATCAATAAATCTGGTTTGCAGAAGGTAGGGAAAATGGTTGCTATTTTCCTTACTTTTGTACCTTTCCCAGGAAGATATTGTCTTAGCAGTTTGCCTTCCCACACAGCTAGAGTCAAATCCTCCAGAACCATGTCAGTTACTGATAACCTGAACAGGTCTCATGCAGGTTATTGTATGAGCAAGAATCTCAGCTTGGTTTTATGAACATAAAATTGTTGTCCTGTAGCAATACTACCCTTTGAAAGCTTCACCTCTTCCCAGTTGTCAGTGTATGAACTGGAACTTAGATCTTCAAGTCTCAACTGTTTATTCCACACACCTCTTATGTGAAGTGAGTGGGCATACCTTTAAAGAATCACCTATGCCTTAACTCAGTCCTTTAACCCTCTTTGCAGCTTAACAGTGATAGCTGATAGGAACTTGTAGTTAAGAATAAGATGTAGAGCTTGGCACTTCAAGGAGAATTACCTAAGCTAATCTAATACAATCTTTCACATTTCTGGGCCTCCACGCCACTCTGGGTGCCTCACAGCCAAGCTGAGACTAAGGGACAACCTCTGAGGTCTTTTCCTTGCTCTACTTTCAATGGAGCCTGCAGTGATAGTGTTAGGGAAATCTTCTCCAGACATATAGTAGCATTTCAGGGCATAGTCTAGTCCTCAACAGGACAGGAGAACCTTTCTGTGAGCTCTTGTTGTAGATTTCCAATGTAGTTATTTGATGTTGGATGCCTTTTGCTATTGAATTACCAAATTTGGCTACAGCATCTCTTGAGGAAAGGAGACTGAGGGGAGACCTTACTGCTCTCTACGACTACCTGAAAGGAGTTTGTAGTGAGATGGGTGTTGGTCTCTTATCCTCAGTACCATGTAATAGACCAAGAGGTCTATCTGAAGCTGCACTAAGGAAGGTTTAGTTTGGGTATTAGGAAAAATGTCTTTACTGAAAGAGTGGCATTGGAGCAAGCTACCCAATGATATGATGGAGTCACATCCATGAAGGTTTAAAAAAGCCATGCAAACATGGTCATTTGGGTCATGGTTGAATGGCCATGGTGATGCTAGGGCAACAGTTGGACTAAATGACCTTAAAGGTCTCTTCCAACCTCAATGATTCTATTATTCTGTGATCTGAAAGGACCCACAATAATACAGATTTATTGAAGGTGTATATGTATACTTGTAAAGAGCACAGAGCTCATCCATTCCAGGGTAGGCTTATTTCACTCAGCACAAGGCAGGGAAGAAGAGGGCTATAGGAGGGAATCATAGAATGGTTTAGGTTGGAAGGGACCTCAAGGATCATCCAGCTCCAACCCCCTGCCATAGGCAGGGACACCTCCCACTAGAGCAGGCTGCTCAAGGCCTCATCCAGCCTGGCCTTAAACACCTCCAGGGAGGAAGCATCCACAACCTCCCTGGGCAACCTGTTCCAGTGCCTTACCACCCTCACAGTAAAGAACTTCCTCCTAACATCCAGTTGGAATCTCCCCTCTTCCAGCTTAAACCCATTCCCCCTCATCCTAACATTACTAGACCATGTAAATAGTCCCTCCCCAGCCTTCCTGTAGGCTCCCGTCAGATACTGGAAAGTCACTATAAGGTCTTCTCGAAGCCTTCTCTTCTCCAGGCTGAAGAGCCCCAACTCTCTCAGCCTGTCCTCACAGCAGAGCTGCTGCAGCCCTCTGATCATCTTCGTGGCTCTCCTCTGGACCTGCTCCAGCAGTTCCATGTCCTTCTTGTGTTGGGGGCTCCAGAACTGCACACAGTACTGCAGGTGGGGTCTGAGGAGAGCAGAGTAAAGGGAGAGAATCACCTCCCTTGCCCTGCTGGCCACACTTCTCTTGATGCAGCCCAGCACACGGTTGGCTGTCTGGGCTGCATGTGATAGCAGCCCAGAATGGTGATAGCCATCATCATCAGGGCAGAGTTCTTGGGCAGTGTTCCATCCAGCTGGACTCTGCTGAGCTTCTAGGGTCTAAGAACATGACAGCACACAACACATATGTTGGCTGCAGGTAGATGATGATTTTTTTATCCTTTTGGGCACCACCAGAACTTGAGAAATGCATCATCCCCAGTGTAGTATAAAAACAACAAAATCACAAGGAATAACTCTTCAGTAGCTTCTGGTGATATACAAATATTTTAAATGAGTTGTATCCAGACAGCCAATGCAGAAGAGAAAGCAGCAGGTAGAATGAGTTTGTTGTGCCTAGAAGTGACATTACTGCATTAGCTGCTGGCAACATACAAGCCTCTTAGGTATTGCCTTGTGCTGTAAAGCTCAGCAACCAAAGCCAATATCCCAAAAGTATGTGCCACAAATGTCAGGGCTGTATGTGAGGAAAGGTTGCATCTTAACACTACCTTAATAACTGTATTATTAACAAGAAAATAGCAAGAAACATGGAAAATGTTGTATGTGTTTTGGTCTCTCTTTCCCTCCCCTTCATTTCAAAGCAATTACACTTCCTGCATGCAACTGCAAAACGATATCCACTTGAGGGTAAGCAGATGTGTGACTGAATGCAGCTCCAGTGTTTGCTGGGGAAGACTGTAGTAACAGCATTTGTCATGTCATATAATGTGAAGCACACAACTCATGGGTCTGTGTTGAGAAGAGGAAAAGGAAGGTAACAGTAGTGTGCCCAGGTGGCCAAGAGAGCCAGTGGCATCCTGGCCTGCATCAGGAATGGTGTGGTCAGAAAGAGCAGGGAGGTCATTCTGCCCCTGTACTCTGCACTGGTTTGACCACACCTTGAGTACTGTGTTCAGTTCTGGGCCCCCCAGTTTAGAAGGGACATTGAGATGCTTGAGCGTGTCCAAAGAAGGGTGACGAGGCTGGGGAGAGGCCTCGAGCACAGCCCTACGAGGAGAGGCTGAGGGAGCTGGGGTTGTTTAGCCTGGAGAAGAGGAGGCTCAGGGGTGACCTTATTACTGTCTACAACTACCTGAAGGGTGGTTGTGGCCAGGGGGAGGTTGCTCTCTTCTCTCAGGTGGCCAGCACCAGAACGAGAGGACACAGCCTCAGGCTGCGCCGGGGGAAGTTTAGGCTTGAGGTGAGGAGAAAGTTCTTCACTGAGAGAGTCATTGGACACTGGAATGGGCTGCCCAGGGAGGTGGTGAAGTCGCCGTCCCTGGAGCTGTTCAAGGCAAGGTTGGACGTGGCACTTGGTGCCATGGTCTAGCCTTGAGCTCTGTGGTAAAGGGTTGTACTTGATGATCTGTGAGGTCTCTTCCAACCTTGGTGATACTGTGATACTGTAACAGCTTGCCACCTGCTTCCAGTCAGTACCTTTAGCTCTGCAACAGTAGCTGGCAAAAACCGTGTATGTGGTACACAAATGAGAAGAAGAACCCAAGTCAAAACACATTGGAACTAACTTTCTGATGGGACAGTGCACACCATTTTCAAGGGTGCAGCTCTGTTTTGACCCTTGCTGGCTCTTAACCTACTTCAGTGCCCAAAGGGCAGAGCATGCATTATTGTCAGAACACACAGAAAGATATAGAAAATCTCTTTTGGGGCCCTGGGCCAACATCCTCAGCTTATACCTATGCCTTCCCTTTTGTGAAGGATTACAACCTCCTTCCTGTAAAGCTGTCATCATTGCACTTCCTTTAAATAAGACTTAGAAACTATGGCTTTTGTGAGCCATTCAGCACAGGACAATGACCTAGTCAGAAAACGTAATATGACTTAATCTTGTGTGCAGTTTTGGCAGAGTTTTATCTTTCTTTTTATTTTCTTTTTCTCTTCTTTTTTTTTAGATGAAAGTGCTAGTAGTTGAGACTGTAGTTGCAAACATCACTGTTGTCACTGATTCTCCAGCTTTGATTGGATTTGTGCAGCAAGATTTCCCTATTGCTGCTATTAAGCATTTGAACTAATGGCATATACTTGTTCAACTGAACATAAAATGTGCTTGCTTATCCAGAAGCTTCTCATTTGTAGAAAGGGATGATAATTTGCTAATTATTCTCACATTTTTAGCACTTCTTATGCTGTTCATCTATTTAATGATCTTTTTGTTGAAATTTGTACAATTAACTAAATTGTAGTGTCAAGAGTAATCACTGGAGGAGCACTTGGGAAAGCCAGGGCAAGAGCCTTGCAGGCCAGTTATAAAGAAACACTGAATTCAGGAGTTATAAAGCAGCTGGAAGCAATTAAAATGTTTGGAGAAAGCCCTCAGCAGCAATAGGGGCTACAAGGAAAAAGGAGGTAGGAAATGTAGAAAAAAGCCAGGGACCCCTCCACTGTCGACTGCTAGGTAAGAGTAAGAGGGATGAAATGGGAAACTGCTGCCAATCTGAACTACTGCACTTCTTAGATGAAGAGGTACTCAGACTGGATGTGAGGAGGAAGTTGTTCAGCATGAGAGTGGTGAGAGCCTGGAATGAGAGTCATTGGCTACTGGAATGGGCTGCCCAGAGAGGTGGTGGAGTTGCCGCCCCTGGAGCTGTTCAAGGCAGGATTGGACGTGGTGCTTGGTGCCATGGTCTAGCCTTGAGCTCTGTGGTAACAGGTTGGACTTGATGATCTATGAGGTCTCTTCCAACCTTGGTGATACTGTGAGACTATGTGAATGGGTTGCCCAGGGAGGTGATTGAGGCCCTGTCCCTGGAGGTGTTTAAGGCCAGGCTGGATGAGGCTGTGGGCAGCATGATCTAGGGTAGAGTATCCCTGCCCATGGCAGGGGGGTTGGAACTGGCTGATCCTTGTGATCCCTTCCAACCCTGGCTGATTCTATGATTCTAGGTAGAGAGCCTGCAGAGATACAAGAAGTGGGCAGAGGAGGAATGTAGAAAGATCGGAAAGTTCCTTGCCAAAACAGATACCTAAAATGGATCTTTAAATCTACTTTGAAGAGGAGCAATGCAGAAGGAATCATGCAGCTGTATGTGGTTCAGAGGCCTGAATCCTGTCTGCAGGATTTCTTGTCCAGGAGGCAGTTGTAGCAAGCTTGTGGGGAAAACCAGTAGTAGCTACTTCTACAAATGACAGCTTTTCTGTAGGCTCCTAAATGAGCTAACAATTTCTTCTGGCACTTTTTACTTTCCAGGTGAAGTTTAATCCTAGCCTGTCACTTGGTGCTTTTGCTTCAAATGCCACTCTCTAAATTATAGTAAAATTTTGCTCTCTATCTCTTTCTCAATAGAATTGAAGTGGTATAGAACAAATCTACACTTAAATGTCTTACAGTAAATGTAAGGGAGAGAGATCAATTTTTCAGAGTAGTTTCAAGTTGAGCCCTAGGATAGAGCACCCAGATATTTAGTATTCGAAATGGCATATTAAGCAAGAAAATAGGCCATTGTATAGCTTCATTTCTCTTCTAACAGGTGATCATGGCATGCTGATGGGTGACAGTCTACTAAGAGAAAAGTTAGGGTTACCAAATTGAGTTATCTGGATTTTCACAGAATCACAGAATTAACCAGGTTGGAAAAGACCTTCGAGACCATCGAGTCCAACCTACCACCCAACACCTTCTAGTTAACTAAACCATGGCACTAAGTGCCTCATCCAGTCTCCTTTTAAACACCTCCAGGGGTGGTGACTCCCCATTCCATTGCAAATCCCTCTCTCTGAAGAACTTCTTCCTAACATCCTGCCTAAACCTGCCCTGAATTTTGTGACAGTACTGGAAGGTAAAGGAATTTTAACAGCACTGAAGTATGAAAGAAACCTTTTGTGGAATATCAGAACTTCTCTCTTTCAAGGAGAGGCTGCTGATTAAATTAGGAAGAGATCAGCAATACAATTTTTTGCACATGTGTGAACTTCCTGTCTGTAGTTCTTTGACTCCTGATTTGGCTAAGCTGCTGAGTACCCATCTCAGGACAAGAATGAAACTGGAATGTGTGGGATGTGAGCTAACTAGAGGTCCACAGATAGGTGACATAGAGGTAGAAGTAGCAAAGTGCTCTGCCTCAAGTAGATCCTTCTTAGTCTTGTTCACACTCTTGGAGTTAAGTTATATCCCAGATTATAGTGGATTGTTTTCCAGCAGTGGTGCCCAGCAGCTTCTATCCTGTGTAAAAAGCCAGAAGATAGTAACTAATCCTTTAAGGAAAGAAAGTTAGTAAGCCATTAGTGGTTAGTTCTAGTGCCACTGGAGCGCAGCTGGAGCTCTGTGGTGTGATTGGTAGATTTACTGGATTTGGAGTTTAGTTTAAAGCACTGATTTTGAATGATAAAGCTGTTAAGGGACATTGCTACAAGAGAAGGCTGAAATGTGGTTCTAGATCACATAATTGACAAGTTTTGTTAGAGTAATAAGAATCCCATGGAGAGAGCAAGATTTACTGTTAGGGTAGGTGTTGTCCACCCATATAATGAGGACGTGGTCTTCATCGATTTACAGTTGCTGAGGAAAGAATACCAGAGGAATATATTTGTAATTTGGGAGCACATTTTTTCATCTCAGCTACTTGCCTTACCCTCTCATTAATTTCCCTGATTTCAGGGCACTGTAAGTAAGTGGGATAATTTTCAGCTCTTAAAAATAAAGCTGATGTAATCTGAATTGATTTCTTAGGATGGAACCCTGAGTGTAGACTAAAGCTAGTAAGTAATGACTCCTTACCTCTTTTATACTGATGCTTTAAGTCTAGATATTGTGGGTAAAACTCTGATACCACTGAAGTTTATGACAGTTTTGCCTTTGGCTTCAACATCTGCTTTAACTTCCATATTATACCTCTGTTATTTTTCTCAGAGGTGCACATTTCCTTTTTTCACACTGTTGCTATTATTTCTGCTGATCACAAGTGGTATTCCTCAGGGTTCAGCGTTGGGACTACTTCTGTTTAACATCTTCATTGATGACCTTGATGAAGACATAGAGTGTGTCATCAGTAATTTGCAGATGGCACCAAGTTGGGTGGCAGTGTTGATCTGCAGAAGGGTAGGGAGGCTCTACAGAGGAACTTGGATAGATTGGATCAATGGGTCAGTATTAATGGGATGAGCGTCAACAAGGTCAAATGCCAGGTCCTGCACTTGGGCCACAAGAAACCTAGGCAATGCTACAGGCTTGGGGAAGTGTGGCTGGAAAGCTGCTGGCAGAAAGAGACTTGGAGGATGTAATAGACAAACAACTCAACATGAGCAAGCAGTGTGCCCAGGTGGCAAAGAAAGCCAATGGCTTCCTGACTTGGATTAGAAATGCTGTGTCCAGCAGGAGCAGGGAGGTGATTGTCCCCTTCTGCGTGGCTCTGATGAGGCCACACCTCGAGTGTTGTGTTCAGTTTTGGGCACCTCATCACAAGAAGGATGTGGAGGTGCTGGAGTAAGTGCAGGGGAGGGCAACAAAGCTGAGGGAGGGCCTGGAGAATAAATCTAATGAGGAGCAACTGAGGGAGCTGGGGATGGTTAGTGTGAAACAGAGGAGGCTGAGGGCAGACTGCATTGCCATCTACAGTTACCTGAAAGGATGTCGTAAAGAGGTTGCTGCTGGTCTCGTCTCACATGTAAATAGTGATAGAACGAGGGAATTGCCTCAAGCTGTGACAGGGTAGGTTTAGACTGGACATTAGGAAAAAAGCTTTTCACAGCCAGAGTGGTCAGGCATTGGCATGAGCTGCCCAGGGAGGTGGTTGAGTCACCAACCCTGGATGCATTTAAAGGTAGTTTGGATGTGGTACTTCAGAATGTGGTTTAGCGTGCACCTTGTAGAGTAGGGTTATTGGTTGGACTTGATGATCCTGAGGGTCTTTTCCAACCTGAATGTTTCTGTGATTCTGTGAAATCTTTTGATTGCAGATACCCTGAAAAAGCTCACATCAGTTCAAACTGGAGGAGAGCTTTGCCAGAAGAAAATTGCCTGAGGAGAGATGGTCACACATGCAATGGTTGTGCCACACAGTCCAAGGCATAATAAGTTACTTTATCTGGCACTGTCTTCAGCTCCTGTACTCCCCTCACTGAGACAGGTGGTGTGACAGCAAGTTGTGGATTTCACAGTGCTCCTTTTCTTCCAGCCTGATACCTCCCTTCCTCAAAGAACTAAGTGCTACAGTAGGCTAAAGCAAAAGGAAAGTACCTTGTCTCAGCCATGTTTTCTTCAGCTGAGACTATCTGCTTCACCTTGTGCCAGGAAAACTGTAGCAGCTGAGGCTACTTCTGCAAATTGGGTGGACACCAGTGATACCACATTGGGCTTTGATGTGTTTGAGCTGTAAAGAATGTGGCTGTAGGGTTTGTTGTTTTCTGTATGTTACTTCACTGTGCTATGTATCAGATATGTTTGATCTAACCTTTTCAATATTTGCTATACTTGGATTTCATTATTGCAGATGCCAGATTGAATGGGCCAGGAGCTGTCTTATGTAACAGCCCAAACACAGTAAATGACACTAAAAATCACTACATCACTTCATGATAAACTGGTGGAATCCTTTGGGGTAAGTGCATTGATTTGCTTTTGTCAGTGAAGCTGATTGTTCTTTTGATACAAAAATTTGTCTTAAAAGTTGGTTTGGATGAGCTGTCAGGAAGGTGACTCTAAAAATGATGCTGGATTTTATGTCTTCTTTGTTTTCAGAAGCTTCCCATTCAAACACATTCAGTTTCCAAGGAAAAAACTTCTCTCTTTTGTTTTTTTTAATTTTCTTTCCCTTGTAATTGTCTTCTCTGCAGCCTTTGCCAGGAAAACAAGAGCTGAGTTATTTTTTTCTCATCCTTTTGTGAGCATCGCTATTAAAAATACTGCAGTTAGAAAACAATCATTTTGTGCTACTCATTCATGGAACAGTCCATCTATTCATGAGAGTGATCTTTCAAGAACACATTCATACTCCCCAAAGTCTGCAACCCAGTAATCTCAATCAAGAAACGTTTTTCACCTTATCTGAACTTGTTTGTTATTTTCTGTAATTAGCATTAGAATGTACTCCTTCAGTTCCCACCATGGATATGCACGAAGCAAAAGAGATCGCACTTTACAAAGGAGAGAAGCTGCAGTTGTTACCCTTTTGCTCAGTTCATCCCATCCCTGTTCCCTGGGAGAAGTGAAAAGATCAGCATCCAGGAGGTTCTTCACAGAGAGAGTGATCTGCCATTGGAATGGGCTGCCCAGGGAGGTGGTGGAGATGCCGTCCCTGGAGGTGTTCAAGAAAAGCCTGGATGGTGCCATGGTCTAGATGACTGGATAGGGCTGGGTGCTAGGTTGGACTGGATGATCTTGGAGGTCTCTTCCAACTTGTTTGATTCTATGATTCTATGAAAGGGACCCTCTGTTCAGAAACCCTGTGGTAGTTTGGAGGGGGGCTTAGGTTCCCTTAAGAAAACTACAGAGACAAAGTCCCATTCCAGGGGATGGATCTGGTCATCCCAGGCTTGCTTTTGTAATATTGTTATTCTATTCTGCTTTCCAGTATTACAGCTTAGAAGGCAGTGCCTGGCTGATATTACCCAGGACAAGGGGCAATGGGTGGAAGTTGAGGCATAGGAAGTTTCATTTAAACTTAAGGAGGATTTTTTTTCCGTATGAAAGTGACAGAACTCTGGCACAGGCTGCCCAAGGAGGGGAGTTGTGAAGTCTCCCTCTCTGGAGATATTCAAAACCTGCCTGGATGCATTCCTGTGTGATCTGGTATAGGTGATCCTGCTCTGGCAGGGGAGTTGGCCTGGATGAGCTTTCAAGATCCTTTCCAGCCCCTGCCATTCTGTGATTCTGTGGCAGTATCATCAACATGCTTGACTTTTGGCAGTTCTTGGACAGCTTTCTGCTTTTCCATAGAGATGAGGAATTCCTGTGCCTATTTGGCTTATTGGGAATGAACCTGATCTCTACATTAAATCACCAAAAATTCCATCAACTGTTCCATACCAAAGAAACTAAGGAGATACTTCTTCAGCTCATGTCATCTAGTAAGTAAGAAAGAAAAAGTTGTGTAGTACCTGTGGTAATGTGATGTGTTCTCAGAACTGAATACACTCTGTATTGGGTCTAACTGCAAAAAGATAGTATTAGAATATGTCTTTATCAAACTGAGCTTTGTTAGCTTTACCAAATTCTCAGTGATTTATGACTCCATTAAACCAGTTATTAACCACACCACTGGGTTAAAGAGTGAGTACTGCCTCTGAAGACTGCTGAAATCTGTACAGTTAAATGTATGTGCTGGTGCTTGAGCTGGAGCCTTAGAGCTGACCTAGGTTCCACCCTGGACAACTTTCATAGAATCACAGAATCATAACAGTTAGAAAAAACCTTTAAGATCATCAAGTCCAACCATTACCTAAGTCTACAACATCTGGTGCTGAACTCTCAGCACCACATCTCTGTGTCTCTTAAAAGCCTCTAGGGATGGGGATTCAGCCTCCCTTGGGAGCTTTATCAGCAAGGAGGTTCCTTCTAATATACAACCTGAGCCTGTCTTGGTGGAACTTGATGCCATTTCCTCTCATCCTATCACTAGTTAGTTGGGAGAAGAGACCAGCACCCATCTTGTTACACTCTCCTTTCAGGGAGTTGTAGAGAGTGAGAAGGTCTCCCCTCAGCCTAGTTTCCCCCAGACTAAACAACCCCAGTTCCCTCAGGCACTTCTCAAGAGAACTGTTCTCTAGACCCTTCCCCTTTGCTATGCTTCAGTGAATATGTTTCAGCATCTCAAAGTCTTTCTTGTACTGAGGGCCCAAAACTGAACCCAGTACTCAAGGTGTGGCCCCACCAGTTCTGGGGGGACATGTCTAGGGGCACATTCACTAGTGGTCATACTGTTCCTGGTACCAGCCAAGATGCTGTTGGCCTTCTTGGCCACCTGAACATGCTATTGGCTCACATTCAGACAGCTGTTGATCAACACTCCCCAGGTCTTCCCCTGCTGGACAGCTTTCCAGCCACTCTTCCCCAAGCCTGTAGCATTGCATGGAGTAACTACATTGCAGCTTCCAAACATGTAGTGTTTAGGACATGTTTTGAGGGTCAGATGTAATTTTGGATTGAGGAGCAGTGTCTGTTAGTTCTCAGACTAATATTGTTTTCATTGTGCATTACAGTAGCCTGGAGCCTCCAGACCTTTATGCCACCAGGGCACTGAGAGTAAACAGCATCAGATGAAGCGACAGAAGCACTGAGATGCTGTGGAGTTGGTAGAGAATAGAAATGATAGTGCTGCAGCCCCCCTTCCTCTGAGAAGTGATGGCACTTAAAATGTCAGGAATCTTAAAGTCTGAGCTTAACTTTAATGATAAATAGCATTCAGGCACTAAAAAATTCATTGCAAAAACTCAGTGTGAAACTCTGTTTGACTATGCAAACATAGATAAAGTCATAAAAATAATGACAAGATACAGTGGGACTGAAAAAGCTCCTGATCAGCAATTCGTCTCCACTGTGGCAGTGAAGACATAATATATACACACAGGCTTCTTTCCCAGTTTTTATTTGTCTCTTACATCGTTAGTGTTGGCTTTGATGTTAGTAATATTTGTCTGCTTGATTGGTTTTTCTTTTTTTTTCCTGAATTGGACGACTAAGTGAATCAAGGACATCAGTCTAAAACGAGAAAGGAAACCTAAGTCTTTCCAACAGTTGGACTCTCATCTCTGTTTCAGTTTCAACTTACCTAGAAGTGGAAACATTTTGAATTTAGCTCCATAATTTCCTTGTTTCAAATACTATTACTATTTCAGAAGTCCAGCAAAGAAAATACAGTGATTGAAAGCCTTAAGAGCACTTGTAGTTTCCCAGCTAAGTCATCAGACTATTTTTGTTGGTCGGTTCTTTGGGCTCATGGAATGTTTTCTCAAGTAGCAGGAGTGGAGAAAACTCAGATGGATCCCAAACACCTAAAATAGATTAATGTGTTATTCATGTTTCTAAATCCAAATTGAGCCCTCAGCAAATGCTGCTGAGGCCCAGAACCCCAGGAGATCCAATGTGGTTGAGCTTGAAGTGTTACAGTGCTCCAGGACCTAAAAGTTCTGGACTGTGCATGCCATGTGTGGTTCAGGAACTCAGGAGGTAGGTCAGATGTAGTTACCACATCTCATGTGGTCTGCAGAAACAAGTACCTATCATTTGAGAATCTTGATTCAGGGAGTGCAAAGAGCCACAAGGATGATGAGGGGGATGAAACATCTCTCTTTCAAGGAGAGATTGAGGGAGTTTGGGCTCTTTAGCTTGGAGAAGAGGAGTCTGAGGGGTGACCTCATCAATGTTTATAAAGATGTAAAGGGTGAGTGCCAGGAGGATGGAGCCAGGCTCAGCTCAGCGATGCCCAATGACAGGGTAAGGGGCAATAGGTGGAAGTTGAGGCATAGGAAGTTCCATGGAAACGTGAGGAGGAATTTTTTTCCCTGTGAAGTTGACAGAACCCTGGAACAGGCTGCCCAGGGGAGTTGTGGAGTTTCCTTCACTGGAGATATTAGAAACCCACCTGGATGCACTCTTGTGTGATCTAGTATAGATGATCCTGCTCTGCGGTGGGATTGGCCTGGATGAGCTTTCAAGGTTCCTTCCAGCCTCTGACACTCTGTGATTCTGTGACTCTGATTCTGTGAGTGCATTCCTGGAGCATGGCTGAACGAGGCTTTAAAGGTGTATGTGTGCAGCGTTTCCTTTAAAAGAACAGCTGAAGGAGGAACAGGTGCTAGAATGTAGTCAGGTGGGCAGCTGTGTTAAGAGGAATGAATATCCTTTCCTCAATTTTCTGGCCAGAAGCGCTCAGAAAAGCTGAAAAGGATTTGGCACCACTAGGATGGCTTCTCAGATGAAAAAAGGTCACCTCAGTTCTATGTGGAGCAACAACTGGTGCTGCTCTGAGGCACCCATAGCCCTCTGCTCACTTGGATTCAACCAGTAGCAGAAGTCCCCCAGGGCAGGAATAGGCTGGGCGTTAGGAAGAAGTTACACACAGGAAGAGTGATTGCCATTGGAATGGGCTGCCTGGGGAGATGATGGAGTCACCATCCTGGGAGGTGTTTAAGAGGAGGTTGTATGAGGAACTTAGTGCCAATGGTTTAGTTAATTGGAAGGGTTAGGTGATAGGTTGGATTCAATGATCCTAGGAGTCTTTTCCAACCTGCTTAATTCTGTGATTAGGCACTCGTGATGGTGACTGAATTTGCAAATGTGGGTCTTACTCCCCAGATTTGCTAACTGTGTCTTGGTGACTCACAAAGATAGTTTTCATCCATGTTATTGATGTAAATCAAGGATAATCTTCCTGGAGTCGCTCCAGGATATAATTGTTTCTGAGATAATTAACATTTTCCTTATATGCCTGTAAATGATCCACGCTGGCTCTTGAGTTTGAGGGAGAATTGATTTGAAATAAATAGGGAATTACAAAATTTAAAACATCTTCACTAACCTGCAGCTAGGGAAATAAGGCAATATTTAAAGAATTAAGTTTACACAGACGTGAAGCAACAGTCCTTAATGGGTAACTTAGAAACTAGGAGACAAAAGCACCATTACTGTGAAGAAGAAGAAGAAGAAAAGGGAAGGAAACATAGATGTTTAAAGATCCCACTGATGTAGAACATAGTTAGTTGTTATTTTATTTCTTTTCTTTTCTGAGGAAAAAAAAACAACAACCAGACAGATGATAACAGATGCAGAGCAAGCTTGTGATCACGCTCATTACTACCTTGTTATCAAAGCAAGAAGCAGATGGCATGACCTAGCAAGGGTAAGAAGAATGCTTTTCTTTAAGTAAAAAAAAAAAGAAGCAGCACTAATAGATTCTTAGAACACTGTGCAATGTTGGTCTTCAGATTCTGTAAACATTCAAAAAGAACCTTGCAAAATAACTCATTAATGATAAAAACTTACTGTGTGATTAAAAAAACCCCAACAGTTTGATTAATATTAATTTTTGGGGTGATGTTGAATATTTGGTAGATGCTATTACACTTATTTCTGGAACCTTTTTTCATGTCTTACTAATGTTGGTGTTATTTAATGTTTCTGTTGTAAGGATAGTAATGGGATTCAGCTGAGGCCTGTTTGACTAATTGCTGTACATGAACACTATTTTTCCCCTGTACTCAACGCTGGTCAGGCTACACCTTGAGTGCTGTGTCCAGTTGTGGGCTTCTCAATTCGAGAGAGATGTTGAGATGATGGAAGGTGTCCACAGGAGGGCGACAAAGCTGGTGAGGGGCCTGGAGCACAGCCCTGTGAGGAGAGGCTGAGGGAGCTGGGGGTGTGCAGCCTGCAGAAGAGGAGGCTCAGGGCAGACCTCATTGCTGTCTACAGCTACCTGAATGAAGGCTGTAGCCAGGTGGGAGTTGGTCTCTTCTACCGGGCAACCAGTGACAGAACATGAGGACACAGTCCCAAGCTACCCAGGGCAGGTTTAGGCTGGATGTTAGGAAGAAGTTCTTCACAGCAAGAGTGATTGGCATTGGAATGGGCTGCCCAGAGAGGTGGTGGATTCACTGTCCTGGAGGCGTTAAAAGGAGTCTGGATGAGGCACTTAGTGCCATGGTTTAGTTAATTAGAAGGTGTTAGGTGAGAGGTTGGATTTGATGATCTCAAAGGTCTTTTCCAACCTGGTTGATTCTGTGATCCCTTTAATTTTATGTGCATCTTTTTTCTTGGCTAGCACCTTAGGTTGCTGGTTTCATTAACTGGGTTTGCATCAATCTTCTTTTACACACCAAAACGTTTATCTCATTTTGTGATGGGTAAAAGCAAGTTCCAGGTGTCTCAGGTGCTAACTGCAAACGAAGCTTCTATCAAGGAGGTCTGTGGATAGTCCTCATTGCCTACATGCTTGGAGGCAGTGCTAGCAGCCTCTCCTTTTCAGAGCACTGCATTTACTTACAATATTTTCAAGTGATTTAGTCAACAGCAAAAAAAATGCTGCATGCCAAATAGGTAGCAAAAGGAAGGTAATTTCGTGCTGTGTAAAGAGGGCAAGTTGAATCATGGAATGTTTTTATAGCCAAGTCATTTGTTGTGAAGTGGGGGGGACATACTCGTCTGTCTTCAACAAAGAGGAGCTGTGCTACAGACTGCTTGAAATGTCAGAGATGTCAGCTGCATATATGTGCCATCATACAAAAAACTACCCTCATTAAAGGACTATCTTAGAAAATTATCACTCTTTCTAACGTATAGAGCCTGAGTGTATTGCATTTTGGCTTCAAACTGCGTTAACTATATGGATTTTTCTTAGCACTGATTCATCTCTGAGTTATTTTCTACTCCATTAGGTTTTACTTTCCCTTCTTATTCCTTATGGATGCCACAGCACACTGAAAAGTATCCTTTTCGTTCAGTTATTTGCTGCACAACTTCACTCCCATCAGCTAAAATCTCTTACGTGCCTGATATGTCTGTAGCTTAAATAAAGGAATTAGAGTGAAGCTGAGCCTAAATTAGGTATTGCCATGCATCAGAGCACTACCAAGGGAAGAAACTGCAGGGGGAAAGGCCTGTGGAAGGGTTTATACCTACAAAAATATGAGAAGTGTTTCTGTACCTGAAGGATCTCAGGCTTGTGTAGCCATTTTGACACACTCAAGACTGGGTTTTTAGGAGCCCAGTCCCCTGCATCTCAAGGCAGCACATTTGAGACTGGGTTTATACCTACAAAAATAAGAAAAGTGTTTATGAAGCTAACCCTGTATGCCTGAAGGATCTCAGGCTTGTGTAGCCATTTTGACACACTCAGCACTGGGTTTTTAGGAGCCCCATTCTCTGCATCTGAAGGCAGTGGGTGCTGAGAGCTAGAGAACAGTCCTGACTATTTGCTTCTCAGGGCACTTTTTCACAATTGACTGAGATTACAATGCCTGAGCCCTTTTTTTCCCCCTGCAATATAAATTCACTCAGTCATTCTCAGTGTGGCATGACACCCCTATAAGGAAAGGAAGTCAGGGTGACTTAAGCTGTTAAGTCACTTAAGGACATCTGTAGTGCCTTTTTATGAGGCATGCATGAATATTTTAAGCAAGCATTTATTTTTCAAGCTATGATACAGATGCAAAAGGATCTCTTACCAAAACTTTTACAGAAACTGGGGGTAGACTTTGCTCTCACTGACACAGGGCTCAGGAGACACATCACAGAAGACAGCTCTGCACATTTACTGGGACATAATAATAATAAACAAAAGAGGCATTGAAAGCTGGAAGAGCAGCAGAAACCACAAGCTCTGCATGTAAGGGAAATTAAAAAGCAGATCAAGTAAGTTATTATGAGCTCAGACTACAACTTTCTGTGTTTGTGTTTAGTTTAAGGTAACACCGTGTACAAGACAAATGTAATCCTACCAAAGAAACAGGCAAAAGAAAGACTGAGAAGGACTCTCAGAGGGTACTGGGCCAAGCTTATCCATAGTGTTATTCCCTTGATTTGCTGGAGATAAGCCCAGCTCAGTAAGCACTATGAGACTTCTTTTATAGATACTCTCCATGGTTTATATTACTCACTTTAGAGATTTTATGGCAGCATCTTTGCCCAGAGATGTTCCTAGACTCAGTCATCTTTGCTGCTAGACTGCCAAAACAGTCCTCAGTGTGCTTTGGTCTGCCTCAGCTGATCACTCCCTGATCACTTCTTCTTTGGAAGAATGCTTCAAGGACCATTCCTAATAGGCAGTTTGCAGGCGGTTGCTTTCCTTCAGCAGCTAGGAAGGTTCGCTAGCGGATATGTACCAGCTGGCCTCTGTGCCCGGAGCACTCCTGAGTCTGGTTATTGGTATCATCTCAGCTTGTAATTCCAGGCCTAACACTGCTATTAACTTGGGTTGAGGGAGAAATGCAAGTGAGTTCTGTCACCCTGCGGGTTTCTTCTCAGGCTTAGACCTACCTGGTTATGCTCAACAGGGGATTTTCTCGCAGCTGGACTGGGTAGGCATCTAGGACACTGTGCTCCCATATCTTACCCTGTCCTTTAGATGATGGTCAAGTAGCAAGCACAGATGCTTTCATATCCCTTTAGCAGCTAGTTGAATTGTTGCCTTTGTAGATGCAGCAAAACTCACCCTTGATAAAGATGGACCCTGGCTCCATATGACAGAAACAAGCATCTTGTCTCCAAGCAAGAGGAGTCTCTGTCTCCAAATCATGGTGTTAATAGGTCATTGCTCCTGAGAAGAGCATATGACAAACAAATTACAAAATTATATCCTAGTTGGAGTGCAGTCTAATGATCTGTGCTTGCCCTGGTGAGTTGGCATTGATTAGCCTGCTGCTGCTGCTGCTACAGGATTTCTGCACCTGCCAGCAGATTGAAGCAGCAGCAGAATCCTCTGCCCTGCTACAGTCCTGTCCTATTCGAACTTTATGTTTCTGGGTGTGGATAGGGAGCAGCTGAATGCTTATCATGGTTTCACTCTTCCCCTTCACTGTTTTGAAGTATTTAGGAATATGATCCCTCAGGTGCAATAAAAAACATGTAAAAATATAACCCCAAGAACATAGGTTTGCTTTCTTTTGTGCTTGGCAAATGTCTGGAAGTTGTAGGAACTAACAAATTATTATTGATAAGAATGATAATTCCCCCATGATGTGGTGGGTAAAGGTGATACACTCCTAAACAAAGAAGAGCAGCCTTGTCTTGCAGATAGAGAGGCAGCTTGGGAAATAGACAAAAAGCCCTACTACAAAACACAGAGAGATTCCTGAGGGCTAAGGCTTTTGCTTTTTACCGTGCCTGTTTCAGTTCTGGTTTTCGGTGTCTCGGGTGGGCTGAAGGAACCAAGGGCAAAACTGTTCTTTCTTTTTCAGCACCACAACTCTCCCACCTTCATAGCAGCTCTCGGGCATAAACTGCACTTAGGACACCCACAGGTAACCAGAAGCATTTCACCTGTGAAAAACTGCATAATAGTCAGCAGGAATGGTCAGGCAGCTGCTGTGCTGCAGGCATTCCTTATTAGTGTATTTGGAAATGTCTGGTGTGCAAATGCAGTCTCTGTCTCATACAGGGCTCTCTGCTCCATCTGCTGTACCAACCAATTGTCTTTCTGCAGGAACACTAAGCTGGGAGGGAGTGCTGATCTGCTTGAGGGTGGAAGGCTCTACAGAGGCACCTGAACAGGCTGGACTGATGGACTGAGGGCAGCTGTACGATGTTCAACAAGGCCAAGTGCCAGATCCTGCACTTGGGTCAGGACAACCTCATGAATGCCCCAGGCTTGGCACAGAGCAGCTAGAAAGCTGTCCAGCAGAGAGAGGCCTGGGGGCACTGCGTCACAGGCAGCTGAACATGAGTTCGGGTGGCCAAGAAAGCCAACAGCATCCTGGCTTGTGTCAGGAACAGCGAGACCAGCAGGACCATGGTAATGATTGTCCCCCTGGAATCAGCACCGGTGAGGCCATGTCTTGAATACTGAGTTCAGTTTTGGGGATCTTACTACAGGAAAGACATGAAAGTGGTGGAGTGGGTGCAGAGAAGGGCAATGAAGCTGAGGAAGGGTCTGGAGAACAGCTGGAGAACAGGTCTTGTGAGGAGCAGCTGGAGAAATGGGATTGTTTAGTCTGGAGAAGAGGAGGCTGAGAGGAGACCTTCTCACTCTCTACAGCTGCCTGAAAGGTGGTTGGAGCAAGATGGGTGCTGGTCTCTTCTCCCTAGTAACAAATGATAGGACAAGAGAAAATGGCCTCAGATTGCACCAGGGGAGGTTTAGATTAGATGACAGAATAAATTTCTTCATGGAAAGGATTCTCAAACACTGGAGCAGTGTCCTCAGGGAGGTGATTGAATCCCTATCTGTGGAGGTGTTTAAAAGAGGCAGAGATGTGGTGCTGAGGAACATGGTTTAACACCAGACTTGGTAGAGTTAGATAATGGTTGGGTTTGATGACCTTAAATCACTTTTCCAACTGAAACAATTCTGTGATTTGATTCTTTTGCGATTCCTTTTGTTACGTATCTGCAGTATGTGTCGTGAGGTGGGGGTCAATCTCTTCTCCCTAGTAACAAATTATAAGATGAGAGGAAATGGGAGGTTTGGATTCGATTTTAGAGGAAACCACCTCATTGAAATGGTACTCAAAGACTGGGAAAAGCTTCCTGGGAACGTTGGTTGAATCTCCATCTGTGGAGGTGTTTAGAAGAGGCAGAGATGTGTTCTGAGGGCTCTGGTTTAGCACCAGACTTGGTAGAGATAGATAAGGGTTGGACTCGGTGAACTGAGAGTTTTTTTCTATGATTCTGTGATGATTGATGAGAATCTTTATTCTCAGTGACTTGAAAAACTGATTCCTGTCACCTGTCAGATTTGGACTGGAAGGAGGTATTGCTGTGCAGAAATGGCACCTTGTGGCTCAAAGACATTAAGAGTTATCAGGAAGCAGCTGGAGAGGGATTAAATCAATGGGGAAGACATGCTGTGTAAAAATAAAAGAGTCATGATGTGACATGCTGGCAGGTCCACACCATTTAGGATTAGTGAGTGGCTGGAGAGCAACCCTGAGGAGAGAGACTTGGGGGTGCTGGTGAACGAGAAGCTCAACGTGAGCCAGCAGTGTGCACTTGCAGCCCAGAGGGCCAGCCGGAGCCTGGGCTGCATCAGGAGAAGTGTGGCCAGCAGGGCAAGGGAGGTGATTCTCCCCCTCTACTCTGCTCTGCTGAGACTCCACCTGGGGTACTGCATCCAGTTCTGGAGCCCCCATTACAAGAAGGATGTGGAGATGCTGGAGTGTGTCCAGAGAAGGGCCACTGGGATGCTCAGAGGGCTGCAGCAGCTCTGCTGTGAGCACAGACTGAAAGAGTTGGGGCTGTGCAGGTTGGAGAAGAGGAGGCCTCGAGGTGACCTTCTTGTGGCCTTCCAGGATCTGAATGGGGCCTACAAAAAAGCTGGGAGGGACTTTTTAGGCTATCAGAGAGTGACAGGCTGGGGGAATGGAGCAAAGCTGGAGAGGGGTAGGTTCAGGCTGGATGTGAGGAGGAAGTTGTTGAGCATGAGAGTGGTGAGAGCCTGGGATGGTTTGCCCAGGGAGGTGGTCGAGGCCCTGTCCCTGGAGGTGTTTAAGGCCAGGCTGGATGAGACTGTGGGCAGCCTGCTTCAGGGTAGGGTGTCCCTGCCCATGGCAGGGGCGTTGGAACTGGCTGCTCCTTGTGGTCCCTTCCAACCTGACTGATTCAATGATTCTGTTTGCCTCTGAGAGCACCTGTACACATGGCAAGAACAGACACAAAAGGGCACATACAAGTGAGAACAACCTGGTGTAGCAAGAGGTGTCCCTACCCTTGGCGGGAGGGTTGGAACTAGAAGAGGTTTAATGTCCTTTTGTCATGGTAGGCCTAAGCAGGCCAAATTTTGCTGGTTATAGGACCCACTTCAGCTGCCCTGGGAGCAGCAACCACTCTCTCCTCTGTGATCTTGCTTAAGCCCCTGTTTTATTCACACAGGGACTGCATCCAGCCTGTGTCCTTTCTTCTGGCTTTCTACAAGGGCTGTGAACTTCACCCTAGCAGCTTTGGAGCAGTTTCAGTGCTCTGATTCCATACTGTGAGGCAGACAAACTCTGGACATCTTACAACTCCAAAAATCCCGCTGTGCTTTGATTTCCCTCCCCCCTTTTTACTTTTGCTGTAACTCACAGGAACAAATGGCCCAAATTAGAAACAGCCATTGACAAGTTGACTCTCCAGGTCTTCAAGAAAAACACAAAACACTTGCAAGAAAATGTGAATGTTTTTTGTCAGCGTAGCTTGATCTGTGGTTTTAATCCTCATTTTTTTTTCTCCAGACACATGTTTACTGCTGTGAGGGGAATAATTACTGCTTAGACATCTTTTAGCAGTCCAAAAATGTTGAATACCTCAATTTTCCAAAACAGTTCATCTCAAAACCTGTTTTGATTTTACTTCAGCTTTTACTTTCACTGGGGAAATTTCAGCAGAAGATGATGCCAGTGATGAAGAGTGGCACTGAGAAGTAACATACACCTGAAAAGCAGAATTTTCCTGCATCGAGGGTGCAATCATAGAATCATAGAATCAGCCAGGTTGGAAGAGACCTCCAAGATCATCCAGTCCAACCTAGCACCCAGCCCTATTCGGTCAACCAGACCATGGCACTAAGTGCCTCACCCAGGCTTTGCTTGAACACCTCCAGGGACAGCAACTCCACCACCTCCCTGGGCAGCCCATTCCAATGCCAATCACTCTCTCTGTGAAGAACTTCCTCCTAACATCCAGCCTAGACTTCCCCCAGCACAACTTGAGACTGTGTCCCCTTGTTCTGTTGCTGGTTGCCTGGGAGAAGAGACCAACTCCCATCTGGCTACAACCTCCCTTCAGGTAGTTGTAGACAGCAATGAGGTCACCCCTGAGCCTCCTCCTCTGGATCATATCACACCTTCAAAGCACACAACCTTGCCAGATGGGAAGAACAGTGCTAACCAGGCTTCTGGGGATGCAGGGGATCGATCTCTCACTGAAGGCACAAACTGCCCTTATGATAGTCAGCTGGTTTGGGCTTTTAGGCTGCTGTATCCTGCTCCCAAGGTGTGCCTTTCCTGGTCTCTTTCTTGCCCTCAACACCCATCCTCCTCCCCCACTTCCCTTCTGCAATTGCTGTAAGGCCCAAAGCTTCAAGCTGTGGCATACTGCAGAGACTCAAAACCCCCCAAAGCCTCTGTCAGGAGATTTTAGATTTATGTCCCTGATGCAAAGTCTGTAAGCTTCTGAACAGAAGTTAAAACTCAGAGATGTAATTAGCAGAAGTTTGATCTCTGCAGTCTTGTGTCTAAGAGGAGGTTGAAGAATTCTAAAGTGGCTCATCTGTAATGAGATGCATGGAGGTTCAAGACAGTAGAGCCAGCTGGAGTGCAATGCAAGTGCGCTCTGACTGATGTGCAGGCTCTTCTGTGCTCTTTCCAATGCAAGTTTTGCTTTTTGAGTGTAAACCAAATACCACATGGTAACAGGAGCAGAATGTGAAAAAGAGGAAGGAATTAACTAGAAAAGGAAAAAAAAAAACAACATATGAAAGTGAAAGAAAAAGCTTATAGCTCTTTAGGGACTTTTAGAGACTGCAAACCACACTGGCAATATTGCAGTTACCTTGAAAAGATTCACATTGTGCTTTGAAACATATATATACTGACTAGAATAATCATAAGGAAGCTCACAGCTATTCTCTGGAATATTACAGGACTAGGAGCTATTAAGGTTTTTAATAGCATGAAACCAAGCCAGGGTGAGAGGGCAATCCAAGCAGCTACAGAATAAAAAGTTGAAGGGATATTGTGCTCCCAAGGAAACTTGAACTTTTGAAAGACACAGGTTTCATCTGAGGATGAAGAAAAAGGAGTCCTTTAAAACGTTTTTAGCTGCCCTTAAAATAACAGATCAGTCAAGCAGCTGTGATGTTTTCAGAGATTCCATTTTAAGGGATCAGATAGTGATCGGCATCAAAGATATGGAAAAGATCCCAGGAAATTAGAATCTAAACATGAAACCAACAAACAAATCGGTTTTGTCAAACTAGAAGAGGAGGTTGTGGCTGCTCCCTCTCTGAAAGTGTTCAAGGCCAGGTTAGATGAGGCCTTGAGAGACCTGTTCTAGTGGGAGGTGTCCCTGCCTATGGTGAGGGGTTGGAACTGGATGATCTTTGAGGTCCCTTCCAACCTAAACCATTCCATGATTTTAAGAGTCATAAGGACAGCGTGGACATTTCAGAAGGTGGGCAGAACATGTTGTCTGTCAGGAAAGGAAAACAGGAGGTTCAAAGAGACTCTTCAGACATGTCTGCAAGAAGGAGCCCAAGTGAATTATATGAGAATTCCCCAGATCCACACTGTGTCCAGGAGCTTAGAAATGCTGCAACACTTAAATACAGCTCTCTTGCGACACCTTGCAACTGGCAACAGGGAAGCCAAAGAGATGTTGAGGTGCTGGAATGTGTCCTGGGCCACTCAATTCAGGAGAGATGTTGAGGTGCTGGAACGTGTTCAGATTGGCATTGGAATGGGCTGCCCAGGGGGATGGTGGAGTCACCGTGCCTGGAGGTGTTCAGGAAAAGACTGGATGAGGCACTTAGTGCCATGGTCTGGTTGACTGGATAGGGCTGGGTGCTAGGTTGGACTGGATGATCTTGGAGGTCTCTTCCTTCCTGGTTGATTCTATGATGTCAGGATGAAGATGATGCCCAATGACAGGGCAAGAAACAGTGGGTACAAGCTAGAACACAGGAGGTTCCACCTTGACATTGATTCTATGATGTCAGGATGAAGATGATGCCCAATGACAGGGCAAGAAACAGTGGGTACAAGCTAGAACACAGGAGGTTCCACCTTGACATTAGGAGAAATTTCTTTATTGTGAAGGTGACAGAGCACTGGACAGGCTGCCCAAAGAGGTTGTGGAGTCTCCTTCTCTGGAGACTTTCTAAACCTGCCTGCACGTATTCCTGTGCAGCCTGCCTTAGGTGATCCTGCTGTGGCAGGGGGGGTAGGACTTGATGATCTCTAGAGGTCCCTTCTAAGGCTTAACATTCTGTGATTCTGTGACTCTGTGACTGTCTCCTCTGGCCCCCTTTGGCCACATCCAGCAAAGCCTGTAGTTATGTGTGAAGCATGTAAGAAGCTGCATTAAAACTAACAGAGACACCCACATCCTTAAAACCACGTATGCACCAAAGAGCTGTGTAGTGTGCTGATCCTACAGGTGATGAGAGTGAAATGGCTTCACACATTAAAAAGTACATTTTAAGTATGTGTAGCTTTTTGCTACTTTGTTCTATTTATGTGTTTCTTTCCTTTACTAGGGCAAGTGCACGAAACAGATTCAGTTCAAAATAGAAAGGTAATGAAATCAGGTTATAAATTAGCAATACTTTTTCAGATAATCTGATGCTGTTTCTATGCAACACTATGTTTTTAATCCTCTGTGTGTTAATGAGGGAGAGGAAAAATCTCTTATACAAAGGCTGAGGAACACAAAGGACCATCTCCAACGTTAGGTACTGTGGTTCTCTGCACCAAGCAGTTCCCCAGAGGTCCTATGCCTGGCAGTGCTGAGTTTTGTTCTCCAGAGCCTGCCAGACCAGACTCTTTTTGAAATGAAAGCAACAAAGCCTTTTCACAGTTCACCTTCCATTGAGTGATCCACTTTTTGTGAATTGAACCCTTAATAGGAATCTGCTGCTTGTTTCTTTCTCAAAGACCTCTTGATGATAAACACCTCCATTCATTGTAATTTTGTGCAGATTATTCCTTTCTTGATCCAAAATAGTCTTTTCTAAATGATGCAGAGTAGATTAGCATATGCATTTAGTTTTATTACTAAAATTTTAATGCCCACTTGGCAATTTATTTCTCTGCTGAAATGGTGTTGATTATTTCCTTTTCCACACACTGTCTCCAATATTGGAGCCAGCTTGACACGGGTAGTATGTGGGAGTGCTGTGCAGCTGCAAGATGCAAAATCAGGGCTCTTGAATATTTTTTTTCTGACTAGCAGATATGGGGTCTATAGTTAATTTCTTTCCCAGCCTGTTTTATAAAGCTCCCTCTTTGTCTTACTGTCTCTTCCCATTAATTAGACATTATTGTAACTGGATATTCTGGTGGCTGAGAGCTGAGGCATTGGTCCCCAGTGATTTACTGTGGAAACAGATGACAGAAGTACGTTACAGTAATTCAGTTTTAGACAAGAAAAAGCAGAGCTGCGTAGTGGGATCATCTCTGGCAAGTCTTGGCACTGTAGGACTTGCCTTAACCATAATTGTAACAAAAATGCTAAATGCAAGACTGAAAAAGTCCAGCCTTTCCCCTGCAGCAGAGGAACTGTCTCCCTGGTAAATATGTGTGAAGAATCTATCATTTTGATAATTGGCTGTACAGTTATTAAAGTCTATTGAAAACCTCTCTATAGATGATAACTCTAAGTCAGTCTGGAGTAATTCCAAGGGAGCCAAAGAAGCTGTATCAAAAGCACCTAATGTGTTTTGTAGTCCAGAGGGTCTCTGTCTTTTAAAGGTAGGAAATTCCACAAACTGAGTGGTTTTGTAATGGGTAAGCAAAAGCAGAGCGGGCCCCTGCTATTGTATCCCTTGTGCTGATGAACTCTACGGGCTCATTAGACAGGTCTGAAGTCCTTATGCCAGGTGTCTTTTACTTAAGTGATCACAAGTCACAGGACATTGGAGGGAAGCAGTTTTTCATGTGGTGGTTAGTGCTGTTCATCTTGCCTTAATCTTTCAGGATAAATGACTTTGATGTTCACATATTTTCTGCATACGTGAAGCTTGCCTTAATTCCCATCTTTTTATGCTAAAACATCTTTGAATAAAAATCAATTTAGTTTGTTAACAAAGTCTCCTGGAAAAAAAAAATCCCAAAATCATATGCAAGAGCTCATCTTTCCCCATGCTGATATTCAGTGCAAAAATATATTCACTGTTGTTACCTGGAGCTATCTGTAGTCAGCTCTGTAGCCCACTGAATTTCCAATGTGACAGAAGATTAAATTCCCCAGTGTGTGTGATCCAGCAGATGTTTCAGCTGACAGAAATTCAGCAAGTTGTGAGTGCAGGCTGCAGAGCTTCCTTAGCTAAGACTCATTGTAAGTAGATACAATGTGCTACTGCAGGCTGGCATTAGGGTTTTATCAGATGAAAGGATAGTGTAGCAATCAAGGCTGAAGTCATATGATGAGAAGTGAGCGTATCGTAGTGGCTGCAGAAGTTAGTATCTGTCAGCTGCGGCTCTGCAGCTCATCACAGACTCACAGACTTGCGTTGGGTTGGAAGGGACCCTCAAAGGTCGTCTTG
Source organism: Tricholaema leucomelas (assembly GCA_013400475.1). Taxonomy (NCBI): domain Eukaryota; kingdom Metazoa; phylum Chordata; class Aves; order Piciformes; family Lybiidae; genus Tricholaema lacrymosa; species Tricholaema leucomelas. The sequence goes on along the minus strand of WAAF01018806.1, from coordinate 442,897 downwards.
TCCAAACCCCTGCAATCAGCAGGGATACCTCCAACTAGATCACATTGAGTCTCTTCTTGAATATCTCCAGGGACAGGGCCTCAACCACACCCCTGGGCAACCTCTTCCAGTATTTTACCACTCTTGTTGTAGAGAACTTCCTCCTCATATATGCTCTTGGCCACTTCCGATTCTGATACAGATAGATAAGGTGTACCAGCTGCTGAGCAGCAAGTTTCCTGGTTTTCCCACCTGTAAAATGGGAACAATAAGAATAACCACTTCTATCTAGGACTTTGAAAGTCCTGAAAGAAAAGAATGCTGTATATGAAGTAAGCTTAGACTGTTGTGTCAGAGTCTATTGAAATGCAGCAGCCTCTAGAGTAAATAATTCTTGATGCCACAGAAAGATTGTTTTCCAGCATGGGGAAGAATAACCAAAAAGACTTTGAGGTAAGTATTACTACCACAAAGAATTGTGGAACCGTCTCAGTTGCACTGGCAATTTCAGATCCAGTTTAATCCATCTGGCTTGAGGCAGACTTACACCTGCAAAGACAGTCTCTACAGGTCCTAGTGGATGGGAGGTTGACCCTGAGCCAGCAGTGTGCTCTCTTGTGGCCAGAAGGGCCAATATTATTCGGGGGCTCTGTATTAAAAGGGCTGTGGCTAATAGGTCTAGAGAGCTTCTCCTGCCCCTCTACTCTGCCCTGGTGAGGCCACATCTGGAATATTGTGCCCAGTTCTGGGCCACTCAGTTCAAGATAGAACTGTTTGAAAGAGTGCAGTGCGGAGCCACAAAGATGATTAATGAAATGGAACATTTCTCTTCCTAGGGGAGACTGAGTGAGCTGGGGCTGTGCTGCTTGGAGAAGAGGAGAATGAGAGGTGACCTCATTAATACTTACAAATATGCAAAGGGTGAGTGCCAAGAGACTGGAGCCAGGCTCTGCTGGGTGATGCCTGATGACAGGACAAGGGGCAATGGGTGGAAGCTGAGGCACAGGAAATTTCATGTAAACATGAGGAGGAATTTTTCCTCTGTGAGGGTGACAGAACCCTGGAACAGGCTGCCCAGGAGGGTTGTGTAGTCTCCCTCTCTGGAGATATTCAGAACCTCCCTTGATGCATTCCTGTGTGATCTGGTATAGGCAATCCTGCTCTGCAGGGGTTTGGACTGGATGAGCTTTTGAGGTCCCCTGCAGTCCCTGATATTCTGTGATTCTGTGGTTATCCCGTTTCCCCAGCAGTGTGTTTCTCCTGCTTTGCCTTACGCCAAAACTGGTACTTGTGTTCCTACCTAATGACCCGCATCAGGGAACTTCCAAGCGGCAGAAGCCTGATGGGTTGTGCGTGGCCATGGAAGACATGCTTCCTGCCTGAGGGAGGGGAAGGGAACAGTGGCTGGGAAGTCAACGGGGGTGGACATTTCCTGTCATCGATGGCTGCTTTTCTGAAATCTGAGTTAAAAATAACACAGGCTTCCAGCAAAGACATCCCAGTGACGGTAGGAGCGCCCAAACCAAAGTAGGACCATGAGAGCTGCTGTTCATTTACCGCCATCTCTTTTCATTTCCAAGCTCCAGTGAGATTTGTGAACTGGTTGGGACCACGGTGCTGTTTTTGGCCAGACAGACTAACTGTTGAGCAGGGTACTGAAATATTGCTGCAGTCACTGTACAGTTTTGGAAGGGTGCTACGGTGTTCATCGATTGAGTTGAATCTGCTGCTGTTATTATACATGCCATGCTGCACTCAGGCCAGCTTCAAAAATGAAAGTGCTGCCTGGAGCAAAGTACTATGAGGCTTGAAGTCCAGGTTGTTCCAGTTGCTGCTTCTGGGTTCCAGGTTTTTGGTGTTAGTTTTTCCACTGGGATGGTGGCAGGACAAGGATCCTTGCTATCAATACAGACTAAGGGACAAGGTGATAGAAAGCAGGCTTGTGGAAATGGAACTTGGGGGTGCTGGTGGATGAGAAGCTGGACATGAGCAGACAGTCTGAACTTGCAGCCCAGAAGGCAAATCACATTCTGGGCTGCATTAAAACATGCATTGCCAGCAGATCCAGAGAGGCAATTCTGCCACTTCACTCTGCTCTGGTGAGACCTCACCTGGGCAAGGGGACACAGTCTCAAGTTGTGCTGGGGGAAGTATAGGCTGGATGTTAGGAGGAAGTTCATCCCAGTGGGAGTGATTGGCATTGGAATGGGCTGCCCAGGGAGGTGGTGGAGTCACCGTCCCTGGAGGCGTTCAAGTAAAGCCTGGATGAGGCACTTAGTGCCGTGGTCTGGTTGACTGGATAGGGCTGGGTGATAGGTTGGACTGGATGATCTTGGAGGTCTCTTCCAACCTGGTTGATTCTATTCTATTCTATCCTATTCTACTCTACTGCAGCTGGGTCTGGAGCCCTCAGTATAGGAAGGACACCAGTTCCCTGGTGCCAAACAATAATAACGGTGTTATCGTAGAAGAAAGGTAAAATATAGTGATTAGTCAAGTGCAGAGAAAACCCTGACTGCAGTCAGGGACATAGTCTTCTGGTGCAACAATTCAAATTAAACTAGAGCTGCTCTTTCTCTGTGGCAGAGGTTTGGGTCCACAGTGCCTCACTTGGAGTCAGTCACTTAGTGCAGAGTGTAAGAACAGATCCTTCAGTTGATGATCACATCCCTTTATCGGTGCAGCAGTCCCTACCATGTGGAAATGTTAATAAGAGGTGCAAGTAAAAACATCTGGACGAGGAGTAATGGGTTTAAACTGGCAGAGGGCAGATTTAGACTAGATGCCAGAAAGAAGTTCTTTACAGTGAGGGTGGTGAGACACTGGCACAGGTTGTGGCTGCTCCCTCTCTGGAAGTGTTCAAGGCCAGGTTGGGTGAGGCCTTGAGTGACCTGTTCTAGTGGGAGGTGTCCCTGCCTATGGCAGGGGGGTGGAACTGGATGATCTTTGAGGTCCCTTCCAACCTAAACCATTCTGTGATTTTAATTTCAAAGTCACATAGAATCACAGAACTTTAGAGGTTGGAAGGGACCTCCAGAGATCATGGAGTCCTTCCCCTTCCTGTATCTTCTCCTCTTTTGGTTTGCCTTACCCAGCAAGAAATGGGTCTTAATTAAATCTGAGGGTGAAGGAGTCCACATGGCATTACTTAGAGCTCATTTCTGAGCTTGGCTAAGGATGAGAAAGCTGGGAAAATAGCAGTTCTAAAAGAAAGAGGGAAAAAATATATAGAAAAAAGAAAGAGTATTAACTTGCATCTGATGTTCCAAGAAGCAGCTATGTTTTATTTTCAAAAGTATATGCTGGAAGCACAAATAAAATGAGAAAAATAATAATCATCACCCAATGGAAAACCATATAAAAAGCCTACCACTTTATTGCCATGGTGATAATAGAATGTTGTGCTAAACAAATCCATATAGGGCCATACAGTGATTAAATCTTGTGTCATAAAGCAGAAGCTGGAAAACCAGGGAGATCTGTCTCAGCCTTTTCATGTCCCAAGTCAGTCTGTCACTCTTCAAATAATTGCATGGCTCAAGCAATCCACGAGAGGAGGAGGAGGGACTACAGGTTTTGACTGAAGGAGAACTCATAAACAGTTGGAAATGCTTATAATGTGTTTTAGGCTTTGGCAGCAGGTTAGAGACTTTGGCTGTGTGTGTCAGGTACTAATAGCACAGCCTCATCAAAGTGCCTATTAGAAATGGAGCATTATTCAAACTTTTATGAGCTTCCTTAAGTGTATTTTATTCTCAGTAAATTTAGCATTAATATTTATAGCAGTGCAACTGTTCCTTGTCCTTAGTGGCAAGACTACATTTAATTATAGTTATTTAAAAAAAAAAATAGTTGGGCAATGTAAAATATTTATACTTTTTCCCCCCCTCCCAGCTTATTAAAATGCAGCCTTAGCAGATAGAATGGATTGCATAGTTCTCAAGTGTGAGGGAGTGCAGTGCTTTGTACAGGTTAGAAAATGCTGTGCTTCCCTCTCCCCTGCTTTTAATGCTTGAGACTGGACGAGGCACTTAGTGCCATGGTCTAGTTGATTGCACAGGGCTGGGTGATAGTTTGGACTGGATGAGCTTGGAGGTCTCTTCCAACCTCGTTGACAAGAAGTTCAGCATGAGCCAGCAGTGTGCACTTGCAGCCCAGAAAGCCAAACAGAGCCTGAGCTGCCTCAGGAGAAGTGTGGCCAGCAGGTCTAGGGAGGTGATTGTCCTACTCTGCTCTGCTGAGACCCCACCTGCAGTACTGCATCCAGTTCTGGAGCCCCCATTACAAGAAGGATGTGGATGTGCTGGAGCGTGTCCAGAGAAGGGCCACTGGGATGATCAGAGAGCTGGAGCAGCTCTGCTATGAGGACAGACTGAAAGAGTTGGGGCTGTTCAGTCTGGAGAAGAGGAGGCTCTGAGGTGACCTTATTGTGGCCTTCCAGTATCTGAAGGGGGCCTAGAAAAAAACTGGGGAGGGACTTTTTAGGCTATGAGGGAGTGAGAGGACTGGAGGGAATGGAGTGAAGCTGGAGGTGGGGATTCAGACTGGAGGTGAGGAGGAAATTGTTGAGCATGAGAGTGGTGAGAGCCTGGGATGGGTTGCCCAGGGAGGTGGTTGAGGCCCCATGCCTGGAGGTGTTTAAGGCCAGGCTGGATGAAGCTGTGGGCAGCCTGCTCTAGGGTAGGATGTCCCTGCCCATGGCAGGGGGGTTGGAACTAGCTGATCCTTGTGGTCCCTTCCAACCCTGACTGATTCTATGATATAAACTCAGTCAGTTTCAACTGAGCCACATCAGCACAAACACCAATTTCATGAAATAGAACATATTTGCATGATTATTTTGAGACTTTATTTGTCTGCTGCAATATTGACCAGCAGCAAGCTTTTGTGTTAACTTCAGGATGCTTTCATTAGGGCAGGGTTTGCTGCTGATGTCTCATTCTCTGAGGAAGTGCTAAGCTTCTTTAACAAGTTGACAAGTTGCACAGTTCTGGGATCTCACTCTGCAAGAGTGCAGGTTTTCATATGAAGACTCTTTTAACAGTTAGTCCCTCCACGACCCCAAATACTTTCCACTTCAGCTTTGGGGGAAAAACACAAGCTACCTCCATGTGGTTCAGGAGGTGCTGAGCCCACGACAGGACCACAGCCAGTGCTGCTGTTTTTGCTTTGATTTTGAGCATTCACCTTGAACAGTTTTCTGTGCCCTGTTAGGGTTAGAAGGGATAAATCCATCATTAAAAATCTCAAATTAATCCACCAGGGAACACTTCTGAAAAGACAAAATAAATACAAGCCAGGCTCACAGTGCTGGTTCAGCTTCCAGATGTTCTCAAATATCTTGTTTTCGTTTGGAGTTCAACCCAACATTTCCCATGCCTTTGTGATTTCATCCCGCCCTGGGTAGACACATGTGCCTGGGCTCCTGTGCAGGTTCTGGGGGAAGTCTGGTGGTTAAAATCATTCACTGCATCCAAACAGGCTACAGTATTGGCCTGCAAAGTCTGTGTCTAAATCAATGAGGTCTGCAGTTCATTGGGGCACAGTAGGAAGAGCGATCATTAGGCTACACAGTTTAATCACTGAAGTATATTAAAACATAACAAGCAAAGTATGCAGCTTGATGGTTAAACTATGGAAAGTCTACTGAGCTGGTGAAGTATGGGCCTGGGATGACTTCTGTCTCCAGTGGCACCTCGTAAATAAAGCCTGCAGCCACAAAGGCAAACATTCACAAGTGTGATAGCTCTACCAGTTGTATTTTGAGTTCTCTCCCTAGAAAACAGCTGAATAAGGGGAGATGAGAAAAAGTCCAGTGGAAATTCAGGGGTGTATTAAAATGGATGTGGCTGGTAGGTTGAAAGAGGTTCTCCTGCACCTCTACTCTGCCCTGGTGAGGCCACCTCTGGAGTACTGTGTCCAGTTCTGGGCTCTTGTGCTAGTTTGAAGCTAGCTAGAATGTTTAGGTGAGAACTAGATTACAGGCTGTGAAAGGGAAACAATGGTGGTGTTTACTTCACTCATAGGCTTGCTGAGATGTAGAAGAACAAGAGTGAAAACATAGATAAGGCATTCAGGCACTGCCTGGGCTCTGGGCTGCATTTCTCTCTAACCTTCCTACCATCTCTGATTAATCCACTTGCTTCCTAGCCCCCTGGCTGACCCTCCATTCTTCCTTGGGGCGCAAGGCAACATCTGGGATAAGGTAGAGGGGTGGGAGAAGGTGGAAGGGCAGTTGGGAGCCCCTCCTGGGGACTCAGGTTTCTGGGAGGGGAGTTGTGTTTCTGTATTAGCTTTTTCCTTGTATATTTCTGTCTATAACTGTATATACTGTAAATATCTGCTTGTATATTGTGCTGAGCTGTAAGTATAAGCTTCATGCTTCATTCATATTTCCAGAGCCGCTGAGGCTAGTCTGGATGATTTCCAAAGTGTGTGTGTGGG
>WAAF01018806.1:371716-436349 GCA_013400475.1 Tricholaema leucomelas | reverse complement strand
GGGGGGGCAGGTAATACCCAAACCATCACAGCTCCCCAGTTCAAGGAGGACATAGAACTGCTTAAGAACTCTGTAAGAGACTTAAGAGAGTCCAGCACAAAGATGCTGAAGGGGATGGAACCTCTCTCTTACAAGGAGAGCCTGAGGGAGATGAGGCTCTGGTGCTTGGAGAGGAGGAGCCTGAGGGGTGACCTCATCATTGTTTATAATGTTTATAAATATGTAAAGGGGCTCTGCTGGGTGATGCCCAATGACAGGACAAGGGGCAGTGGGTGGAAGCTGAGGCATAGGAAGTTTCATGTAAACATGAGGAGGATTTTTTTCCACTGTGAGGGTGGCAGAACCCTGGAACAGGCTGCCCAGGGGGGTTGTGGAGTCTCTCTGGAGATATTCAGACACCCCCTGCACGTGTTCCTGTGTGATCTAGTATAGGTGATCCTGCTCTGCAGGGAGGTTGGACTGGATGAGCTTTGGAGGTCCCCTCCAGCCCCTGACATTCTGTGATTTCTATTTTTTTTTTTGTCATGTGTATCTTCTGGTGGCTTTGACATATGTTGATGAGATTCAGCTCTAGAACACACAAGGTGTCATTTGTCTATGAGCAGGGTGCCCACTGAAATACACTTCTGTAGAGCTGTAGGTCTATGCTGTACAAAAATAGACTTAAAGACATTTAAAATATTTTAAGCATTAGAACTGTAGTTTAATATTCAGCTAAGAAAGAAGTGCAGTTATGGCACTTGGTTTGGAGCTTGCTCACCAGCTGCAGAAGAGCTGAGGAACACTGGAACAGGTTGCTCAGGGAGGTTGCACCACTGGATGTGGTACTTAGGGATGTGGTTTAAGTTTAATCTTGTTGAGTAGGGTTATATGTTTGACTTGGTGATCCTGAGGGTCTTTTCCAACCTGTGATTCTGTAGTTGAGGCCACTTCCCTGGATATACTTAAGGTGAGTCTAGACAGAGCTCTATCCTAGGTGAGGCTGTCCCTGCTGACTGCAGGTTAGGGGATGGGGGTATTGGACTAGATGATATTTGGAGGTCCTTCCATCCTGGACCATTCTATGAAGACAGTGTCTTAGGTGGACTGCTAAATGGGCCAGTGCTCTCTCTGAGGGTATCTGCGAATGTCCAGAACCTGGAGCTAGGAATATGCATCACCAACATTTTCTCTGGCTGGCCTGTTGCCAGTCTTGTGATTAACAAGGCCTGAATAGAGCTCTTCTGCATTAGAGACTAGTGCAGTTTGGCCTTATGAAAGCTGTGGCTGGGAATCCAACTTAGCAAACAGAAAATGTGCTGCCATGCCTTTCAGGGCAGGAGCTGAGCTGACTAGAGCTTTGCTGCTCTGTGTCAGACAATCTTTTTGTTTCCTTTAAATCAACAACCCCCAAAAAAGTGATTTCAACTGAAATTATGAAGTTTGGAAATCAGATTGAATTCCAGGACTTCTTTGTAGAAGAATTTATTGCAGACCATTTCAGTATCAGCTCAGGCACTTGATTTGCCTTCATCCTGAACTTTCTGTTTCCACACTAAATTCTCCATTTTTCTGTCTGGCTTCCTCTTCTGAGTTTCTCTGCAGAACTGCAGGCTTGTTAGTTCATCCCTGGTGCTTTTCCTGCCAGAGAGAGCATCTTGCTTCTCCTTGTATCAGTACCCAGAGGATTCCCTCCAGTATAGCAAGTTCTGCTCTGTTTTTGACAGCTGGCACTGTGAGAACTGTGCCTCCAAGTCCCAGGACTGAGGTCCAAGACTAGTTTCTGCTATTCACTATTGAAAAGCACAGGTCCATTGTCACTATCTCCAGATTTGTTGGGCATTTTGCTGGTGGAGAGTCTACAGAGCTAAAGCCATTTCCCCCACCCCATAAAATGCAAACAATTCAGCTTTGTGAGCTTGAAAAATAGTCATACATCACCAGAGGGGGCAGCTCTGACACAGCTTGCCAGCTCCACAAACGGAGTGGCTGTGCTGTGACTCCCCAAGCACCGATTTGCCTGCAAGTGATGAAATACACAGTGCAATTCTGCAGTGTGCCTGGAGAGCTCGAAGCCTCCCATGCAACAGAGGAGCAACGGCCTCAGAATTTCCACCACCTTGCTTCCTGAAGTCAGCTATGTTGCTAACTCATCCCTTGCGTGCTGTGTTCAGGTGTAGGGAGCTGAAGTTGATTTATCTGCTCTGTTTTGCCTGTGAGAATGCAGCAGGAATGCATAAGGACCTGCTCTCCAGAAGTGGTGCTTCTCCCTGGCTTGAAGGTGGGATTTTCACAGGTGGAAACTTACTCCCTTGGTCTGCTGAGCCTTTGTGCCCTCCTGTTCTGGGCCACTGATTGGATCAGACAACTGACTGTCATCTGTCACTGTCCACCAGTAGCAGAGCTTAGCAGGCTTGCTGCCTATGTCCCTACCTTCAGTCAGCATCACCACAAACGTTGTCCACATGGAGAAGAGCTGTGCTCCACGGAAATACTCATGCTGGGATACCTGCATGCTTGCTTCTCTTTTCCAATATTGCATCTTCAGGCTGAAAAAACACTAAAGCTTTCTTTACACGGTGATCTAATTCCATCTTGCTCTTTACCCATAGCAAAACTAGCTTGAATGTTCCCCTTCCTTGCCATACATGATGGCAATGCACTGTGCCTCTGTGACAGGATATCTGGTTGGAAATCTTTCCCCACTGACAAGCCTGACAAACCTTTGTTTCCTTCTTGGTTCCAAATCATGAAGAAAAGGGTATAATGGGATTTTAAAATGGCAAATTGTTACTTGGGAGATACATATAAATATATTTACTAAAAGGAGAGAAGAAGGAGAAGGCAGGGATAAGGGAAAGTAGGTACCATAGGATTAGTCCACTGAGTGTGCTGGCTAGGCACTCTGGGGAGACAGAGGAGCAGGGAAGCCTCTCTGGGCCTCCTAATTCTTAAGCCAGTTCAACCCAGGCTTAGTGTCTCATAGTTATTCAGTACAAGAGTTATTTTCATTCTGCTTAGAGGAACAAGGCTTTTTTTCTAGCCAAGGCAGAGTGGCAGGTGGGTCACCTTCAGCTTGCTGTGTCCAAGCATATTGTCAAACCCTTGTATACCATTCCATATTCCACACTCCACCAAGAGTATTTTTTCCTGCTTTAGCAAAGGGATTGGACTAGATGGTCTCTGTGACTTCCTTCAAACTCCTACCATTCTGTGATTCTGTGATGCCATGATCCTGCAAATGGGACCTCAAAACTTGCATCTCTGTTGCAGATGAAAAATGGTAGATTACAGAATGACTCTCAGCAGAGTTTTCACTTTTTATTTATGACTGGGTTTATTATGGCAAGTTCCTCTTGCAACCCAGCTCTGCAATCTTCAGCAGGGGTAAATCAGTGCTCAGGTTAACAGAGCTGGCCTGATGGCTGCAAGATAATACAGCTCTACTTGTAACCTAGGAATAAAATCAAAGCTGCTCTATAGAGCTGTATAGCCCTGCAAGCTAAAAGAGGTTGGCTAGTGAATTACTGATTATCTGAACATCAGAAGAAAACTCACTTCACCCCCAGGCCAGGCTCAGGCATCTGACTCTACTGCTTCCATACATCTTTAGAGAAGTGCAGTTATGGAAACAACTTAAAGATACAGGTTGTTAGGGTAAAGGAAGGCCCATGGGTTGGTCTCTTCTCCCAGACAACCAGCAATAGTACAAGGGGACAGAGCCTCAAGTTGTGCCAGGGGAGGTCTAGGCTGGATGTTAGGAGGAAGTTCTTCACAGAGAAAGTGATTGGCATTGGAATGGGCTGCCCAGGGAGGTGGTGGAGTCACTGTCCCTGGAGGTGTTCAGGAAAAGCCTGGACGAGGCACTTAGTGCCATGGTCTGGTTGATTGGATAGGGCTGGGTGCTAGGTTGGACTGGATGATCTTGGAGGTCTCTTCCAACCTGGTTGATTCTATGATTCTATGGGGTAAGTATGGAAGCCTCTCAAACTATGTAAACTGTCAAAGGATGATTACTGCTGGCAAAGTTCTCACATAAAGAGGAAAATACATCTATATTTTTTCTTTTTCAGGAGAAGATACAAAGGCTTTTCTGTGTAACTGGGTTCCCAAGACCTTTGCTTTCTCAGCCTCTCCAGAAAGGGAGGGTGACCAGACTTCTGACAGGGCAGGAAACAGGACCAGAGAAAGTGTTGATCATCTTGATGTACTGATTTACTTTCTAACAAAAAAATTCCTCTTAATAGAAAAGTCTCCCAGAAACAGCAAGGAGCTGCAGGAATGGAGCTTTGCTGAGCAGGTGTGGGTGGTGTAGCCTTCTTTTATTACTAATCAGCATAGTTATGCCATATATAGAAAAGGACATGAGGCTGTGCAAGGAACTTTCTGAAGAAGAAAAATACAGCCCTGCTTTCAACAGCAAGCAAGCTACATAAGGTGGCTTGCAAGCAAAGTCATCTACTAATGCTTCCATTCTCTTGGCAAAAGCAGAAAGTGAAAATTCATTCACATGGTCCTCCCAAGGTGCTCACCAATTCTGTTAGGAAGGGTGAGCAAGCTTGTGAAGAGCTGAGCAGAACAGTCAGGTAACCTGGACTTCACAGCTTATGGCAGGAGTGAGCATTTGTCCATGGTGAGGGGCATGTACTACCCTAAGACTGTGCGGCGGCTACAAAGCAGGTGCAGAGTCCAGAGTCCTGGACCCTAACTTCTGAAGTGATATGCATACAGAGTTTGATGAGATGAGTGGAACACATGGCAGCAAATATCTGGAAGTCAGTAAAAGTCACCACACTGGTGAGACTCCACCTGGAGTACTGCATCTGCAGCCCCTGTTACAAAGATATGGATGTGCTGGAATGTGTCCAGAGAAGGGCCACGAGGATACTCAGAAGGCTGAAGCTTCTCTCCTATAAGGAGAGACTGAGGCAGTTGGGGCTGTTCAGTCTGGAGAGGAGAAGGCTCCCAGATGACCTTATTGTGGCCTTTCAATACCTTAAGGGGACCTCAAAGAAAGCTGAGGAGGGAGTTGTGGGGCTGTCAGGTAGTGATAGGACTAGGAGGAATGGAACAAAGCTAGAAATAGATAGATCCAGACTGGATGTTAGGAAGCAGTTCTTCACCATGAGGGTGGTGAGACCCTGGAACAGGTTGCCCAGGGAGGTGGTGAAAGCCCCATCCTTGGAGGTGTTTAAGGCCAGGCTGGATAAGGCTCTGGCCAGCCTGATCTAGTGTGAGGTGTCCCTGGCCATGGCAGGGGGGTTGGAACTAGATGATCCTTGTGGTCCCTTCCAACCCTGACTGGTTCTATGATTCTGTGAAAAGAGAAGTAACTCCTTTTCTAGTCATCAGAAGCTTTTCTATACACGTTCCATAAGCACTGCTAGGACATACTCTGCATAGCTCTGAGGCAGCTTGACTCCTACTGCTCCTTTTCACTCCTGATGTTAAAGTCAGACACAGCAAAGCTAAGAAATATACCAACACTATTTATAAGGTTAGTTTCAAATGCACAGATGGCACTTAAATGCCCAGATGCCCAGTCCAGAGCTTGGGATTTTAGGCTCCAGCTTTATTTTAGCTAGAGATGATTATTCATCTCTGGAGGTGTTCAAAAGATGCAGAGATATGGTGCTAAAGTACACAGTTTAACATCAGACTTGGTAGAGTTAGATAATGGTTGGACTCAATGATCTTAAAGGCCTTTTCCATCCAAAAAGATTATTAGATCTTAGGATTTTAGCTGCAGATATTAGAGTCCTAGATACACACTGAGTGTACTAACTGCATGTGGTAGACAACTGTAATGCAGCAACTGAATAGAAAAGTTTTTCTAGTTCTCAATCTGTGGTTTGCCAGAAGAACAAATAATTTATTGTTTTTTACTGATCTCTAACTATTTAAAGATCAAAGTGCATAAGGTCTTAGGAAATAAGCAAAAAGCTCTTGAAGTTATACGAATTAGGAAACTTGCACTCACAAAGTGTGTTTCCTTAAAAGGTTGCAGGGCAGTAAGTTTCCCTAAGTCTTTGGCATTGTTAGAATAATAAAAAGCAGAAGTGCAGTGCTCTTTAGATGCAGTAATATTAGGCAGGAAGAAGATGCAACCTGTGCTGAACCATGCCAGGCAGTCCGTTTCCTGACGATGGAGTTGACCAGCTTCTGTGTCTGCAGGCACAATTCAGAATCACAGAACCTTAGAGGTTGGAAGGGACCTCCAGAGATCACCAAGTCCAACTTCCCTGCCAAGGCAGGATCCCCTAAGGTAGTTCACACAGGAATGCATCCAGGTGGGTTTGGAAAGTCTCCAGAGAAGGAGACTCCACCTCTCTGAACAGCCTATTCCAGTGCTCTGTCACCCTCACTATAAAGAAGTTTCTCCTCATGTTGAGATGAAACCTTCTCTGTTCCAGTTTGTAACTATTGCTTCTTGTCTTGTTGCTGACCACTGAAAAGAGCTTGGCCCCATCCACTTGACACTCACCCCTCAGATATGTGCACACATTGATTAGATCTCCTCTCAGTCTTCTCTTCTTCAGACTAAACAGACCCAGGGCTCTCAGTCTCTCTTTGTAGGGGAGATGCTGAAGTTCTCCAATCATCCTCTGCTTTTCCTGTTTCTCGTCTCCATAACAATGCAGCCACAGTGCCTGCCCCACATGTGTGTTCTATGTAAAGAAATGGTTAGCATTGAAAAGTGTGGTTTACATCTGAAGGTAGTGAGGTCTTTTCTGATTAGGAAGCAGGTTTCTTGCAGTTCTTTAAGAAATGTGTTTTGTTTTCCATCCAGTTATAATGATCATGCAAGATGTGACAAGGCAACAGGAGCACAGGACCAAAAACCATCTGTTTCTTTCCTGGTGTTTCATATTGCTTGGAGCATGAAGGTGACAAAGCTTACGTGCTTAAATAGGGGGGTATAAAATAGGAGGGTAACATGCTGTGAAGAAATGTCTTTGAAGCAAAAGCAGAGCTTTTAAAATTAATATTTTTTACTAGGACCTATTTTTTTTTGCTATAACCCCCACTTCAGGACAGACAGGGACCTGCTGGAAAACGTTCAGCAGAGAGCCACGAGGGTGAGTGCGGCGGGACTTGAGCCATCTCCCCTATGGCGAGAGACTGAGAGCCCTGGGGCTCTTTAGTCTGGAGAAGAGAAGCTTGAGAGGAGATCTGACCAATGTGTGCACATATCTGAGGGGTGGGTGTCAAGTGGAGGCGGCCAAGCTCTTTTGAGTGGTCAGCAGCAATAAGCCAAGGAGCAATGGATACAAACTGGAACAGAGAAGGTTTCATCTCAACATGAGGAGAAATTTCTTTACAGTGAGGGTGACAGAGCCCTGGAACAGACTGCCCAGAGAGGTTGTGGAGTCTCCTTCTCTGGAACCTTTCCAAACCCACCTGGATGCATTCCTGTGTGAAGTACCCTAGGGGATCCTGCACTGGCAGGGCAGTTGGACTGGATGATCTCTGGAGGTCTGTTCCAACTGCTAAGGTTCTGTGATTTGGCGATTGCCAGAGATATTGCAAAACTATCTATCACTTGTGCTTCTGTAAACTTTGCTTTCAAGGTATTTTACATCTTTAATTTAGACAGTGCAGGTGGGTGGAAAGACAGCCTCCATTCCTGAAAATAAGTAGTCTCTTCAGAATTCTGAGAGTTGTTTTTATTGTCATTGTTGTTGTTGCTGCTATTATTATTATTATATTAATGTTTCCTTTTGCCAGTAAAAACAGAGTTTCACTTTAAAGACTACTGTTTGCTGCGCTCTTTAGAGGTAGAATGTAAATGTTGAATCACTTTCATTGATATTTAACTTCATGAAATGCAGCCTTCTGCTTGCACAGTTAGACTTTTGGCATTCTCAGACATGTCCCCATCAAAGCCTAGCAGAGCTTTACTCTGCAGTTTATCCCAGCCAACTGTGTTTTGTCCTTTTTCTTTCTGCTTGCCATATGACCTTCTGCTGTATTTACCCAAAGTGTGGATTTCCACCCTGCAGAATGCATAATGGGCGTTTAAGCTCCAGCGGTAGATTTTAAAAGCCATACATCGGTGTTAGGTCTGAAAGCAACACATTGAAAACCACAAAAAGGAGGGGAGTGGTGGGGGATGGTGGGGGGTGTGTGTGCACATCTTGTACTAGCATTAACATGCTTTTACCCAGCCCCTTTTCTGCTTTCTTCTCACACGTTCCATACCTTTGCAACCTCCAACGGCATGGTTTAGCTGCAGCCAGCCACCTGCTGTGGAGGACCAGATTAAAAAGTCCTGCCATAAATATAACTGGGATTAAGAAAGCGAAGAGACATAATTGCTCTCTCTTTCATCTCAAGCCTGAAGTGCCCTTTCAGCCAAAGAGATCTCTGCTGCTGGCTAAGGACTATTCAGAGGGGAAGAATACGTTTGGGTATCTGGGCTAATTAATACTCACTTCCCTTTTTTCTCTTATCACCCAAGTTTTTAGACCTTTCTAAAAGTTTAGGTCAGTCCTGCAACCCTGTGCTTTTGTTGGCCTGTCACCAGTTGGGTCCTGTTTACTACAGAGAGGCTATTTTTCCCCTTAACTGCTTGCATAACCTCTTTTCTCTTTTGTGGTGCAAGCCAGAATTCTTGAAAGCAGGTTTTCCTGCCTGCAGGATATCGAAAGCTGCCTTCTCCATGGATGTTTCCCTCTTCAACAGGACGAATGCCCCACCATGATTTATAATTTATTCAGTGGGTCCGTTACTGATTCTCTGTGTATGTTTTTTGTCTAGACTGAGGAAGGGCAAAAAGTCATTCTGCCTAAATCAGCTTGGAGCTGTCAGGAGGAGGCATCATTTCTCAGGTACAAGAAGCAGCGACCGCTTGCTCTACTGCAATGGAACAAGAGTTTAAAGATAGTGACTCTTCCAAAGACAGTACCTTGTCAAAAGAGTTCGGGGATATATGCAACCATTGTGTTCAGTGGCTGGCTGAAGAACAAGACAGAAGACTATATTCTTTTGTCTTCTTGTATTAATTGTGCAACTGAGTAAATTGGCTATGGCTAAGGACACATTTGCATACAGCTGCGTATAGGCAAGGAGTTTAAAATTTGGGTTAAATGAATAGGTTTGAAGACTATGATTCCAGGAACATTTGTTGCTGCATTTGTGGGAGATTATTTTCTTCCTTATCACTGAGTACGGTTATGAACTATAATAATCTCAGGCTTTCTGAGACAGTGTCACAGAGCTGTTGTTGCTAATAGCGAAGGTGTGAATTTAGAGCACAGCAGCTCTCTTTTGGTAACTCTTTCTCTGTATATTTGCTGCTTTAAAAGTTTCTCTTCTCTTTTTCTTTCCAATTTTAAATTAATCCACTCTGAGCTGATAGGGAATAAAGCCTTCTCAGCATGGAATAACAAGTATTTCCATGGGGAGCTAATGCAAATTCCTCCTTCTCAGAAGCTGCTTTGTCCTGCCCTCTTTGGACAAAGAAAGGGGCAAGCGCCTGACATTTCCCAGACACCTCTCAGATACTTTTCTCGGTTGAAGATTCCACCAGATTAGCGCTAGCAGAGTTTATGTAGCCTTGAATTTTGCTTGAGTGATTGAGAAGCCACAGCATGAACCTGGCAGTACAAACCATCTGATTAGCCCAGTGCTAATGTCAGGGGAACCTGAGAGGTCAGTCCTTCAGAAGTTTCTGCTTCTGTTGAACTTAAAATGAAAAGAACTGCTCTTTTATCTTTGCTGACGCTGGTTCAGTGTGATTTTTCCTAGTCCAGAGAGTAGGTGAATAATATGGCTGAAGGAAAATTTGACTAAAAGATGTGCAGTTTTACTTAGCAGCACTCTAAGCTTCACGCTCACGACTACATCAATGCCATTTGGCAGCAAACCGAAAGACATGACACAGAGCCTCCAAACTCATACATGTCTGCACTACTCTTTGCTTATTGCAGATATATCCTCTGAGTTCTTGGACCAGCGTTTCCAGCTCTCCCATGCAGATAGGAGAAAGGCCTGCTTATGATTAGAGCAAAGAAATTCCACAGTCTGCCATGCTAGCAGGTGCCACTACAAGTTGCAGATGAAAGCACTGAAATAAGTAAAAACATTTTCTACTTTCCCCTTGAAAACAGCAGGAAGAACTCCAAAATGGCTTGTGCAGTCTGTTCCCAGTAGCTACACTTCTGGTGAGGCACAAAGTACAAGTTCCAGATCTGAATATGGAACCTCAACAAGAGGTGAGTCTAAACATCTGTTCCCTGGTGGTGTTTGAATGAGGCAGAAATGTGATGCCAAGGGACATGGTTTAGCACCAGACTTGGTAGAGTTAGAGAACAGTTGCACTCGATGATCTTAAAGGTCTTTTCCAAACAAAAGGATTCTATGATTCTATAAAGCAAAAGTGGAAATGTGGTGTTACACTTTCCTTATCCCTGTGAACTGCAGAGCAGAAGCATCAGGATGAGCCTGCAGCTGAGCCCTTGCTGAGCACACCTTCTTCAGCTGTTGATTTTCTTTTTTGGAAGCAGTAAGGCAGGCATCTCCAGCCAAAGAATCCTCTAGACTGGATCCTGTCTGAGAAAGCAAAGGGACACAGGAGCTATTTTATATTTAAAATAACCTCAGACAGGAGAAGAAAAAAAAAAATCTTGATAGAAAATGTCATCCATAATAGGAGTGAGGAGTCTCATTTATATAAGCAGCAGCCTCTGTGTGAGACTCAAGCCCTGTATCTCCAGAGATATTTTGACAGGCCTCTAAAAGATGTGCCTACATATATCTATATGAAGATGCCCCAGGGGAGCCTTCCAATCTGGGGACAGGGTTTGCCACTGCTAATCCAAACTGCTGTTGTTCTGGCCACGGTCTCTGCTTAGAGTTGCATAGTTTTCTAGTTATGTTACTACTAGTCATAGTCTGAGGGGGTTGTGCTAAATTAATAATGGAGATCAATTTTGATAGCCAGGTGAAGATTGCTAATAACTATGAAAACTGTTTATTAACATTAAATCTTGCCAGAAAAGTTATTTGCTATGTTTGAAGCACACAGCTTGGATACTTATAAACACAGGGAAGAGGCAAAACTAGAATACTTTAAGAAATAACCAGCAAATGCAAAACATTAAAACTGGAAAGAGGTTCTTAGTTTCAATTATACCTCTTGCCCACCAGGGGATTTGAGAGGCACCTTTCTGCTACTAAGGCAGAAAGGCACAATAGAATCTAGTTACAGGATTTCTTAGAGAGAGGCTTTGAAATATTTACTCACAAAATAGTATCAGACAGTACCCAAAACTCGAAGGGGATTCTGTTGGCATCTTGAAAGTCATTGCAGGCAAAGCAGAGCATAATGTGGCAGGGCAGAGCAGGCAAAGCAAAAGCAGAAAAGCATGTGGCAGAAGCCTATTTATTGTTTGCCCAAATGCAATGGCTGCCTTGGCCACACAAATTCACCAGTCAGAGTGGCACTTTGCCAAACCTGACTATATTAGCTGAAGTCAGGAGCTTGCTTTCCCTTCTTTGGAAGGAACAAGTTTGGGCAAGTCTTGTGCCCTCAAAGTGAGTGTCTCCAAGCCTTTTGGCTTCTCCCTGTGCTCTGCTTCCCCCCTAGAGCAGAAGGAAGGGACCATAGGATCAAGCCTGGGCAAGCCAGGACATGGATCTTCCACAACAGGGGAACTTCACAGAAAATGGAATCATAGAATCATAGAATGCTTTAGGTTGGAAGGGACCTCAAAGATCATTCAGTTCCAACCCCCTGCCATAGGTAGGGACACCTCCCACTAGAACAGGTTGCTCAAGGCCTCATCCAACCTGGCCTTGCACACCTCCAGGGAGGAAGCAGCCACAACCTCCCTGGGCAACCTGTTTGAATATTTCACTGCCCTCACTGGAAAGAACTTCTTCCTAATGTCCAGTTGAAATCTGCCCTCTGCCAGTTTAAACCCATTACTCCTTATCCTGTCATTTGAAAATCTTGTCAATAGTCCCTCCCCAGCCTTCCTGTAGGCTCCCTTCAGATACTGGAAGGCCTTATCCTTTTCTGGATGATGGTCACTTTCTCTTTGCTATCAGCAAGCCTCAGCTGGAGTCTGTATTGAGCAGTGGGTGAGGAATTTCTTCCAGAATTTTGGCTTGTCTCCTGAATTTCTGGTACAATGATCTTTTTCATAAGGCTAAGGACGGTAAACCTGCTGCAAGCAAGCTGCTGATTAACATCCTGTCAACTGACATCCCCCTCTTTATCAACAGGCAGTTTTTATTCTGCTTGAACTTCCTTGACTTCCTTGAACTATCTGCAGTCCCCCAAATGGCTCAACATTGCTGAGCATTGAAATAGTTTCTAACTATTGTTCTCTTTAACTGAAGTTTGTAACACACTTTGAGTTGCTTATATGAAGGGTGAAATATTATCAGAATCACAAAATGAAATTGTTTATAATTCATAATGGAGTGGCAGCCAGGCCAGTGGGGGAAAGCTGAAAGGAAATTCAAAATGTATCGTTTGCACTTTAAAGTTTGCCTGCAACTTGGCTCATGCATCAAAGAGATGAGCAGTTTCCTTTAGGGTTTAAGGCTCTGCCTAAGAAGATCAAATCAAAAGCAATCTGAGGTTCCAAATCAGATTTACATTAAAAATCAATAATGAAGACCCCAAAAAAGGCATACTGATGACTCTTGAAACACTCACCAGATGAGTAAAGCTCATTTAAGGGCAGACCGTGATAATCCTTGCTGTGACTAGCAGTTCATATCATGGCTAGTCCCATTTAACTTAGTCCAGCTCCTTAATGAATAAAGTGCTGTTCAGCAGGGAATCAATCCAGCTTCATCCTTCTCTGGGGACAGGGTGGCTGGAGAGCAGCTATGCAGAAAGGGATCTCGGGGTACTGGTAGATAGTAGCTGAACATGAGCCAGCAGTGTGCCCAGGTGGCCAGGACAGCCAGTGGCATCCTGGCCTGGATCAGGAACAGTGTGGCCAGCAGGACAGGGGAGGTTAATGCGCTCCTGTACTCAGCACTGGTCAGGCCACACCTTAAGTACTGTGTCCAGTTCTGGGCTCCTCAATTAAAGAGAGATGTTGAGGTACTGGAATGTGTCCAGAGAAGTGCAACGAAGCTGGTGAGGGGCCTGNTGAGGCACTTAGTGCCATGGTCTAGATGACTGGATAGGGCTGGGTGCTAGGTTGGACTGGATGATCTTGGAGGTCTCTTCCAACCTGGTTGATTCTATGATTCCATGAGTAGCCCAGACAGTGGACTACCTGCCCTGGTACATGAGCCTCCACAGGTATCAGCAGCTGCCCTGAGGTTCTGCCCTAAGCTGGCTGTACTGCAGAGGTACAGCTCCTGGCCGTACATCATAACTCTGTGATTCCAAAGGCTGTAAAGATTTCCTGCTATGTACTTTTGTGCTGATTCGTTTTTGCCCTGAGGGTGAAATCATTTGTTGATGCAAACACAATAACTGAGGAACCTTAATGGCCTCCTGAGATGGTGGCATAACTTAGGTGCACCTAATAACATGAGAAATCTGCTTTAATGGTGCATAGTACAAATACAGGGGCAGCATGTATTTGATTTACATCTCATGTTAAAGCATTATTCTCCTATGCTGCAGCTCAAACACTGTGTCTAATCATGGGGTTTAGTAGTTTAAACAGCACACTAAGGGCCCAATTCAATTAAAGAATGTCCTGCAGAAATCTTTCTTTCATTTTTTCTCAGCCTTGTGCAAGCTTCTGCAGAGAAGCTGTGATCATTTTTTTGTTAATAGGGTGGGCCCTGGGATTCCTTCTCTTCCAAGGCATCATCTCCCTTTCTGCTTTGTATGTTTTGTCGTAGTCCTTAGTACATATGGGGAGGGTGTTGCTGTAAAGCAGCATTTACAGAAGTCATCTTGTGCTCATTCATTAGTTTGGAAAACTTTAGAACTCAGTGGATGTCACCAGTGGTGGACAGTTGAAGTATCAGGACTTCTTGAAGAAGTTCAGCTTAGAACTTGTAATGATGCCATCAATTTCTCCCTGTGCAAGCAGCTCTACAACTTCAACTAAGCCAGCTACCTGTGCTGTGCAGGACCCATACATGTCTTCTCAGCCTGAATGTCCCAAGACACCATCTTCTCTAGTAAGGTGAAAGAGGGTAAGTGTTGTTGCTTTATGAATTGTCTGAAGTTTCATTTCTTGCCTAGCCTGAAATCATTACCTGTGACACACAGTGAAGGTATTAAACAAGAGAAAGGGAAGTCCATGCATAAAGTGACTATATGAAATATCCTGCTAATAGAGCAGACACTGGGAAAAACAAAGATACAATCAAATAAATAAAAGCAAACAAAAAGAAAACCAACCAATGAACCAAACAAAAATAAGCAACTGACAAACCAAACCCAACCAACCAAACAAAAAGGGGGAGCTTTGCTTTACATAAGCTTTGTACCTACTTGCTGTTGTGGCTTCTGTATAACCACTGTTTAGCCTGGAGAAGAGGAGGCTCAGGGCTGATCTCATTGCTGCATACAACTATCTGAAGGGAGGCTGTAGCCAGGTGGGAGTTGCTCTCTTTTCCCAGGCAACCAGCAACAGAACAAAGGGCACAGTCTCAAGTTGTGCCAGAGGAGGTACAGACTGGATGATAGGAGGAAGTTGTTGCCAGAGAGAGTGATTGGCATTGGAATGGGCTGACCTCCAAGCTCATCCAGTCCAACCTAGCACTCAGCCCTATCCAGTCAACTTGACCATAGCACTAAGTGCCTCATCCAGTCTTTTCTTGAACACCTCCACGGACAGCGACTCCACCACCTCCCTGAGCAGCCCATTCCAGTGCCAATCACTCTCTCTGTGACGAACTTCCTCCCAACATCCAGCCTATATCTTCCCTGGCACAACTTGAGACTGTGTCCCCTTGTTCTGTTGCTGGTTGTCCGGGAGAAGAGACCAAGCCTCCCTTCAGGTAGTTGTATACATTATGATCCTCTCCACTGCCACCCTGGCCCCTTACCATACTATTAGAACTGACAGAAAGGTGAGAGGGAAATCATTACAGGGAGAAAAGTTAAATACCCACCTTGTGTAGCTACACCTATCTATTCCACACTGTTTAGCTACAACCAAACCTACAACTGAAAAATAAAGTATTTTGAATTACTCCATGCCCAGAACACGCCTGGATTTCCAGACTGCCTCTACACAGAGATGTTTAGCTACTGAATAAGAAACAACAGATTGAGCAAATTAAAGATGCAAACAACTTGTCAGGGCTGGTAAATCTAAACCTTGGCCCATTGCTAGCTCAGTTACTGCATTAGCTATTGATTCTTTTTTCCTCCGATGACAGCAGCTTGTTCTGTGCCTGCAAACAATAGGAAATAAGAAAGAGCATCCAACATTCCTGGAGTGGCATACTGAACGTGTGCAAGGAGGAGGATGTCAGCAGCTACGAGAGATCTTACTGTCAGCCCTCCAAGGTTTGCTAGCACCTGAAAAGTGCTTTATATGCTTTATACATTCTCAAATGTTTTCTGTTTTCTTTCTGATGCCTCAGCCCATAGGAACGTCTGGCCCTCAGTCAGTGACATCCAGTGTATGCTCGCTACAGGCAGTATGCTGTTACTGCAGAGTGGAGCAGCCTCTAGTCCTACAAATTCACCTCCCTACCCAGAACTAGCTACTCCATGGAAAAGGAGGGTGTGGCTTTCCTTGTGGATATTTATGACATGTACAAGTTTCTCATCACCCCCCCAGCACAGCACCTTTTCTATGCCCAGGGATAGTTCAGTAAATAGATTCCATACTGGTTTGATAGAATCATAAAATCATTTAAATTGGAGAAGATCTTAAAGATTATCAAGTCCAGCCATTATCTAGCTCTGCTTTTCCTTAAGAGCTTTTATGTGCTTCTAATTACAGTGGTTCTGATGGCTGAACACCTGCTGATTTGAAAGGACTTTGGATTTCACTCTTAGGAGAGCTGGGCTGTGCTGCTTTTCTGTTGCATTCACTCTAGAGAGAAGATTTCCTGTGCCTTTGTGAGGACATCTGCATGTATGATGAGATTCAACAAGGCCAGGTGCTGGGTCCTGCACTTGGGTCACAACAACTCCATACCACAGATTTGGGGAAGAAGGGCTGGAGAGCTGCCCAGCAGAGAAAGACCTGGAGGTGTTGACTGACTGGCAGCTGAAAATGAACCAACACTGCCCAAGAAGGCCAATAGTATCTTGGTTTTTTTCAGGAATAGTGTGACCAGTGAGACCAGAGAAGCTCTGGTGAGACCACACCTTGAGTCCTGGGTTCAGTTTTGGGGCATCTCACTGCAACAAGAACGTTAAGGTGGTGGAGTGGGTGCAGAAAAGGACAATGAAGCTGAGGAAGGGTTTGGAGAACAGCTCTTGTGAGGAGCAACTGGAGAAATGGGGTTGTTTAGTCTGGAGAACAGGAGGCTGAGAGGAGACCCTCTCTTTCCCTACAACTCCCTGAAAGGTGGTTGGAGCAAGCTGGGGATTGGTTTCTTCTCCCTAGTAACAACTAATAGGATAGAGGAAATGGCCTCAAGTTACACCAAGGGAGGCTTAGATTGGCTGTTAGAATAAATCTATTAATGGAAAGAACTCTTAACATTGGAGCAGTCTCCCCAGGTAGGTGGTTGAATCCCCACCTGTGGAGGTGTTTTAAAGAGGCAGAGATGTGGTGGTGCTGAGGGACATGGTTTAGCACCAGACTTGGCAGAGTTAGATAATGGTTGGATTTGGTGGTCTTAAATGACTTTTTCAACTGAAACAATTCTATGATTCTATGACATGACTCTTTTGTGATTCTGTACATTTATTATGTGGAATGGACTGAGTGATCTATGAGGCAATTTCACTCCGAGTATTACCTAATATAAAGGTGCTCAGAACTCGGCCTGAGACTTTCATTACTTTTCCAGAAGAGAATAAATAACAGAAACATTATTGGAGACAGCTACACAGGGACTTCAAAATTACTGCTTTATCCACTCCAGAATACTGTGATGGAATTCTACAGCATAAAGTTTGTGTATAAAGGAAACCTTATGTAAGATAATGAAGTTCTGTGATGCCAAACTTAATGGTTTTACCTTACCCTTCCTACTGGTAGTGAATGCTGAATAATTCCTAATGATACTGTCTTCATTCCTTGGCAGGAAGTTGTTTGTTCCACAGTGGAAAACAGTTTGGTAATGTAATTTATCTATAAAATACTGCTACTAACCATATCCAAACTAATTAGGCACAGTCAGAAATAGCCTAAAAACCTAGCAGGCTCACTGAATGAGCAGATTTGAAATTTGGCACTGTTCCTACTACACAACTTGATTGGGATGCTGTTGCTGATCTCTTTCCTTCTGGGCAATGAGAGCCAGATTTGTGAGTCCCTTGTGATCTTTTCTGCCCCAGAGTGGTACCGTGGGCAGAGGGCAAGAGCCTGTGTGTAGCTGGTTTACTGGCATTCTTTTGCCTCTTCAGTGCAGCCTGGGGGGCTGGTGTGTGTGGCAAGAAAAGCTGCAAGGGTGCAATATGTGCTGACCAGTCCTGGCTACCAGATGGTTTTAGTGACGATTAAGAGCAGTGCTTTTCATAGAGCTCTGGGTGTAGAGAAGAGGCACAGCTTGCTGACAAGGCTATGCTAAGGCACATCACATGCACTTTTTATCTCTAGCTTGATCTTCATTTTGCTCAAGAACAGCTCTTAAACTGTCAGCTTCTGTGTTTTCCATTTGGGGTTATCAACATTTTAGCAAATTGGGCCAATTCACCAGTAACTTGGATACACAGAGCATGATCCCAAGGAGTTACATTCTTCGGCTGAAAAAGATGCTAGATGAATACTAGGCAGTTAGTATCCTGAGATTAAAGAGAAAGGGAAGTCCATGCACAAAGTGACTATAGAAATAGGCCACGAAATGTCCTGCCAATATAGCAGAAGCTGGGGGAAAGGGAAAGAGAGAGAGAGAGAACGAGAGAGAGAGAGAGAACGAGAGAGAGAGAGAGAACGAGAGAGAGAGAGAGAACGAGAGAGAGAGAGAGAACGAGAGAGAGAGAGAGAACGAGAGAGAGAGAGAGAACGAGAGAGAGAGAGAGAACGAGAGAGAGAGAGAGAACGAGAGAGAGAGAGAGAACGAGAGAGAGAGAGAGAACGAGAGAGAGAGAGAGAACGAGAGAGAGAGAGAGAACGAGAGAGAGAGAGAGAACGAGAGAGAGAGAGAGAACGAGAGAGAGAGAGAGAACGAGAGAGAGAGAGAGAACGAGAGAGAGAGAGAGAACGAGAGAGAGAGAGAGAACGAGAGAGAGAGAGAGAACGAGAGAGAGAGAGAGAACGAGAGAGAGAGAGAGAACGAGAGAGAGAGAGAGAACGAGAGAGAGAGAGAGAACGAGAGAGAGAGAGAGAACGAGAGAGAGAGAGAGAACGAGAGAGAGAGAGAGAACGAGAGAGAGAGAGAGAACGAGAGAGAGAGAGAGAACGAGAGAGAGAGAGAGAACGAGAGAGAGAGAGAGAACGAGAGAGAGAGAGAGAACGAGAGAGAGAGAGAGAACGAGAGAGAGAGAGAGAACGAGAGAGAGAGAGAGAACGAGAGAGAGAGAGAGAACGAGAGAGAGAGAGAGAACGAGAGAGAGAGAGAGAACGAGAGAGAGAGAGAGAACGAGAGAGAGAGAGAGAACGAGAGAGAGAGAGAGAACGAGAGAGAGAGAGAGAACGAGAGAGAGAGAGAGAACGAGAGAGAGAGAGAGAACGAGAGAGAGAGAGAGAACGAGAGAGAGAGAGAGAACGAGAGAGAGAGAGAGAACGAGAGAGAGAGAGAGAACGAGAGAGAGAGAGAGAACGAGAGAGAGAGAGAGAACGAGAGAGAGAGAGAGAACGAGAGAGAGAGAGAGAACGAGAGAGAGAGAGAGAACGAGAGAGAGAGAGAGAACGAGAGAGAGAGAGAGAACGAGAGAGAGAGAGAGAACGAGAGAGAGAGAGAGAACGAGAGAGAGAGAGAGAACGAGAGAGAGAGAGAGAACGAGAGAGAGAGAGAGAACGAGAGAGAGAGAGAGAACGAGAGAGAGAGAGAGAACGAGAGAGAGAGAGAGAACGAGAGAGAGAGAGAGAACGAGAGAGAGAGAGAGAACGAGAGAGAGAGAGAGAACGAGAGAGAGAGAGAGAACGAGAGAGAGAGAGAGAACGAGAGAGAGAGAGAGAACGAGAGAGAGAGAGAGAACGAGAGAGAGAGAGAGAACGAGAGAGAGAGAGAGAACGAGAGAGAGAGAGAGAACGAGAGAGAGAGAGAGAACGAGAGAGAGAGAGAGAACGAGAGAGAGAGAGAGAACGAGAGAGAGAGAGAGAACGAGAGAGAGAGAGAGAACGAGAGAGAGAGAGAGAACGAGAGAGAGAGAGAGAACGAGAGAGAGAGAGAGAACGAGAGAGAGAGAGAGAAAGAGAGAGAGAAAGAGAAAGAGAGGAAAGAAGGAGGAAGTCAAAAAAGGGGAACTTTGCTTTTTATAAGCTTTGTACTTACTTGCCTTTGTGGCTTCTGTATAATCACCTTCTGTAGCACTGAGCTTTCCTGTGGCTTTAAAAACGAGACACAACTCTGAAGGAAGTCACAGGATGCGAATCTTCTGTTTGCCTTGAAATCACATTTTCTTGTTATTTGGTTAATTTCCTTTTTGGTTCAATCCAAATTAAACTTTTCTGCTCTATCTGAAATACAAAGAAAAATATTCATTTTGTCCTTGTTTAAAAACAGTCAGTTTTTGTCCCGTGTTCCTAAGTTTTATCAGGGGTATGTGCAGAAGCCATCAGTTGCTGTGACTGCTGCAGATGATGTTATGCAGATCTCGCTATATGCACATGCATCTACTCATGGGGTGGCTCTCAGGGGACTGATGCCATGGCATTTGGATTTTAAACACCAAAGAAGTACTCTTTGCAATTAACCGAGATGAAAGATCTGATAAGCTAACGTGTTCTTGTAGCCAGGACTTTACATTTGATTGGTGATGTCGACTGATGAAAAATTCACCATGAGCTGGCAATGTGCGCTTGCAGCCCACAAGGCCAACCATGGCTTGGGCTACATCAAAAGAAGTGTGATTAGCAGGATGAGGGAGGTGATTCTCTCTCTCTACCCTGCTCTTGTGAGATCTCACCTGGGGCCCCCAACACATGGACATCAAGCAGGTCCAGCGGAGGGTGACAAGGATGACCTGAGGGCTGGAGCACCTTCCCGATGGGGGCAGGCTGCAAGAGCAGGGACCGTTCAGCCTGGAGAAGAGAAGGCTTTGGGAGACCGTGTAGTGGTCTTCCAGTACCTAAAGTGGCCTCCAAGAAAGCTGGAGTTATAAAGAAGTTTTATAGTGACAGGACTTTAAGCTGGAAGTAGGTAGATTTAGACCAGATAGTTGAAAGAAATTCTTTACAGTGAGGATGGTGAGACACTGGAACAGGTTGCCCAAGAAAGTTATGGATGCCCCCTGCCAGATAAGTGTTTAAGGCCAGCTTGGATGGGGCCTTGAGCAACCTGGTCTAGTGGAACGTGTCTCTGCCCATGGCAGGGGGACTGTAACCAGATGATCTTTCAGGTCCCCTCCAATCTCACCCATTCTATGATCATATGAATACATGCTGTCTTATCCAGCCACTGTAAGGAAATGCTTGGCTGCAGTGAGCAATTATAAGGTGTGCTTCTGAAGCCCCCCTTCTCCTTGTACTGCAGGAAACTGGTTTGTTGAGTGGTACACACCTGTTCAATTATACAAGTCACAGAGATGCTCTTGTAATCTCCATTTATTCAGGACTTGTGGGAATGTGGTGTATTCTGGCACTGCACATAACTGAAATCTGAATCCCTGCCTGTT
This sequence comes from Tricholaema leucomelas, assembly GCA_013400475.1. Classification (NCBI taxonomy): domain Eukaryota; kingdom Metazoa; phylum Chordata; class Aves; order Piciformes; family Lybiidae; genus Tricholaema lacrymosa; species Tricholaema leucomelas. The sequence continues at coordinate 415,528 of WAAF01018806.1, read as the reverse complement.
CCTCTGTGAAGACTGAGGAACAAGATCTATCAACGAGGCCGCGTCATCTTCATGTCTGAGGCTCCCTGTCTGCCACTGCAGCTTTCTGACTGCATGGATAATGCCTTAGCAGACCAGGCTCAAGGGGGAAGGAGTGAAGATGAGGATCTTTTGCATTTCATTTTAATTTGTTATGTTCCTCTAGGACATGTGATGTTTACCATTTATAGTTACAGCAATGTTGACAACTTTCACATCAAGCTTCCTAACATGATAGAAGCTAAGCAAAAGGAACTCCAACCTCATCAGACCCACAACCGAAAAACTAAGTCTTCATTAATCTACATCAAGAAGCAATCTCTGACTGCAAAATCCTACCACAAAGATGTCAGTCTTCTGTGTGACAAGATATCAAGTGGTTTGTGGAGGTACAGATCCCTTTATTTCCTAGGCAACTTACTTTACTGAAACAGAGAAATTGCCTCTCTACAAACTTCAGTCCTGAACTGCTATTTATGGGTGTACTACTTGCAATGGGTCATTAGCCACATCTGATGCAGAGCTGTTATGAGGGCAAGGGGCATTCCAACCTGAGTTTACCAGAAAAGTAATGACAGCTGGCATAGCACAGAAGGATGTGGTGTGTTGCTGGTCACTTTCAGGCTTAAATTGACCATTGTGTCTAAAAGCAGAAGTAATTCTCAGGAACTGTTGCATTGTTTTCCTTCATGTTGGGACACTGAGAACATTTTAAACTGGGTAAAATAATTGAAACCATTTCCAATCATTTTGGTTGGAAAATACCTTTACGATTTGAGTCTAACCACTATCCTACTCTACCAACTCTGGTGCTAAACCATGTCCCTCAGCACCACAACTCTGCCTTTTGTAAACACCTCCAGGGATGGGGATTCAGCCATCTCTTTGGCTTTTAGCATTAGGTGAACCAGACATGTCCTGTTCCCACTGAAGTGTTAGAAAGGCATGTTCACAGGCTGAGCATTTGTCCCATGGACATTACAAGTGCTGAGTGCATTGCAGGCATTGCTATCTACATAAGGGTTTGCATGGTTTGAATGACTAGATTATTCCTTCTGCTTCTTCACATCACCCAAGGAGGATGGAAAGGAAGACAGAATCATAGAATCAGCCAGGTTGGAAGAGACCTCCAAGCATATCCAGGCCAACCTATCACCCAGCCCTATCTGATCAGCTAGACCATGGCACTAAGTGCCCCATCCAGTCTTTTCTTGAACACCACCAGGGACGGCAACTCCACCACCTCCCTGGGCAGCCCATTCCAACGGCAAACCATGCTCTATCTCTCTATCTCATCTCCGTGTGGTAGCAAAAGTCTTTAAACATGCTGTCATGGATTTAGTCCCCTGAATCTCATGATGAATATTCAAAACTGTGCTGATGTCATGCCAGCTTTAAAATGAAAGTGCTGGCTGGAGCAAAGCACCATGGGGCTTGAAGTTCAGATTGTAACAGAAGAGGCTTCCTGTTTCTGGTTGCTGCTTCTGGTTTTTAGTCTTTTCTGCTGGGCTGGCTGCAGGTTTGGGAGGTTGGGAAGTCATTTTATGTCTGGCTTCTGCTGCTGCTGCTTTTACTTTCCTACAAAGCAGCAGAGGATACTGCACATTGTGTTACTTCCATTAAACAACCACAGGGGCTTTTTTTCTTGTGTTACTTTCACTCCCACTCTTTGGGGGTTGGGTGGAGCTGTCTTGTGAGAGCAGCCTGTGTCACACCAGGACATACATATTTCTTCTAAATTAGCTTCTATCCCCCTTGGTGCTGCCCATTTCCCAAGTGCAAGCTGGGCTGGCAGACAGAACCCCTACACTTACAAGCTTTCAGATTTGCATCCCAGGGGCCCAGCATCGGCACAGGAAGGGTAAGAGATAATAAATGAAGGTTTGATTTGCTCATATTCTGAGGAAGCTAAGAGAGTGAAGCTGAATTACTGAGTTATGTTGTAAAGAAGTTTTAGCCAGATAAAGATGTGTTATCAATTCTTGCTCTCCCAAAGCACTGGAATGAATTTGAAAGTTCTGTCTTTTTGTAGGTTCTTCATGAGTACAGCATCAACCTAACTGAGTAGGCATTATTCAACATTCTGCAGTATTATGTGGTATGAATATTAATTGATTTTAATTGCACTTATTTATTTCTATATTCATGTCCAGGCAAAAATCAATAAACTATGAGAAATTATTCATTAATATTAAATCTCTCCAGAAAACTTAGTTATAAGGTTTGAGTGCGTGGTTGTGGGTATTTACACACAGGGAACCAGCAACTGAGAACAGTTAAGAAAAAACTAAAACTATACAAACATTATTTTGAACTGGAAAGAGAATCTTGAGGGACCTGGGGCTTCTTAGTCTGGAGAAAAGAAGACTGAGGGGGATTTAATCAGTGTTTTGAAATATCTGAGGGCTGGGTGTCAGGAGAGGGGGGGACAGGCTCTGCTCGCTTGCTCTCTCTGATGGGACAAGGAGCAATGGATATAAGCTGCAGCACAGGAGTTTCCACCTCAACACAAGAGGGAACTTCTTGACTGTAAGGGTCTCAGAGCACTGGCAAAGGCTGCCCAGACAGGTTGTAGAGTCTCCTTCTCTGGAGCCTTTCGAGGCCTGTCTGGATGCATTCCTCTGTGACCCAAGCTAGATTTATGGTCCTGCTCTGGCAGGGGGTTGGACTCTATGATCTCTTTGGGAGAGATCATAGTGGGTCCCTCCCAACACTTAACAACCTGTGAGCCTGTAATATGCGGCTTGCCCTCTAGGGGGGTTCGAGAGGCTATTTCTGCTGAAGCAGTGATATGGACAGAGGAATTGAGTGCACCCTCAGCAAGCTTGCAGATGACACCGAGCTGTGTGGCACAGTTGACTTGCTGGAGGGCAGGGATGCCATCCAGAGGGACCTGGACAGGCTNGTCCAGAGGAGAGCCACGAAGATGATCAGAGGGCTGCAGCAGCTCTGCTATGAGGACAGGCTGAGAGAGTTGGGGCTCTGCAGCCTGGAGAAGAGAAGGCTTCGAGAAGACCTTATAGTGGCTTTCCAGTATCTGAAGGGAGCCTACAGAAAGGCTGGGGAGGGACTATTTACAAGGTCTAGTAATGTCAGGATGAGGGGGAATGGGTTTAAGCTGGAAGAGGGGAGATTTAGACTGGATGTTAGGAGGAAGTTCTTTACAGTGAGGGTGGTAAGACACTGGAACAGGTTGCCCATGGAGGTTGTGGATGCTTCCTCCCTGGAGGTGTTTAAAGCCAGGCTGGATGAGGCCTTGAGCAACCTGCTGTAGTGGGAGGTGTCCCTGCCTATGGCAGGGGGTTGGAGCTGGATGATCCTTGAGGTCCCTTCCAACCTAAACCATTCTATGATAAGCAGAAGGCAGAATGGAGTTTACAGTCGGAGAACCAAATCAGACCTTTCATAACAAAGAGGCTTTGTAGAATATCTACTCACAAGCTAGTATCTCCAGATTCCTGGGGCTGTGTTACAGTTCTAGTACCCAAAACATGTGGAGGGGTTGCTGTCAGTGGTTTGGTACCTGTTGAAGGCTTTTGCAGTTTTCCCCAGGGCTCTGGCAGGATGCTGAGGGTTAGATGGTCTCTGACCTGGGCTTCATTCCTTTTTGGGCAGACTGTGTCCTTTCCAGGGCTCTGGACTTGGCATGGAGCTTTGCAGGTGTGCAGACGGACACGATGTTGTCTCAGGCAGCTTTCAGCAGCGATTCTTGCCTGCAGCGTAGAGGCACTTAATGCCTTTCCCTGGTGAAACAAGGCATGGCAGTTTGCAGGTGGAAAAGCTTGTAGCATCAAAGCTTGTAAACAGCAAAACTGGTCTGCAAGGCAGAGCACAACGAGGCAGAGCAGAGAAGATTGTTTCAACTTTGCTCGTGTATTTCATTAAGGGCCTGAGTCCGATGGCTCCGTTTGACCACAGAGCTTAGCCAGTCAGCATGGCACTTTGCCAAAACTAACTGTATCAGGTGATGCCAGGGGCTGTGCTTCACCCACATTTGGGACAGTGCAGGCCCAGTGTCTGTACCTGGTTACCACAGGCCCAGATCCAATCTGGGCAAGTCCTGAACCCTCAGACTGGGTGTCTCAAAACCCTTTTGTACCACAGTCTCACAGTATCACCAAGGTTGGAAGAGACCTCACAGATCATCAAATCCAACCTGTTACCACAGAGCTCAAGGCTAGGCCATGGCACCAAGTGCCACGTCCAATCCTGCCTTGAACAGCTCCAGAGACGGCGACTCCACCACCTCCCTGGGCAGCCCATTCCAGTAGCCAATGACTCTCTCAGTGAAGAACTTTCTCCTCACCTCAAGCCTAAATTTCCCATGGCATAGCTTGAGCCTGTGTCCTCTTGTTCTGGTGCTGGCTGCCTGAGAGAAGAGAGCAACCTCCTCCTGGCTACAACCACCCCTCAGGTAGTTGTAGACAGCAATAAGGTCTCCCCTGAGCCTCCTCTTCTCCAGGCTAAACAATCCCAGCTCCCTCAGCCTCTCCTCGTAGGGCTTGTGCTCGAGTGCTTTTGGCTTCTTCCCCACGCTGCTCCCCACTTCAGCAGAGGGAAGGGGTGGGCAGGGGATCATGCCTGGACAAGCCAGGGCATGTATTAGGCCTATATTGACCTTCCACAACACTATGGTAGAACCTTATCTTCAAAAATAGATTATAATGGTTGTCTCCCTGCATTTGTAAAGTAGGATTAGGTCAAAGGCAGGAAAGTGTAGATAAAGACAGGGACTGATTAACAATATTAAAATGCTATTAATGTATTAAATAATAGTGCATGGCTTTTTAGTCTCCTTTCATTAGAAAGCAGGAGATGCTTTACAATTCTGGCAGTGGTTTTGTCTTGTGGATTAAATCTACAGAGTGAGGGAAATTAATTTTGAATACTCCATTTTTCAGAAAAGAAAAAAGACAACAATTAGCCTTGTCAAAATAATGCTCCCTAAGATGTCTCCAAAAAGCAAGTCACTTAAAGCAAGTTCTTGCCTCAGTTTTATGCATGCTATTAATGGCATACTCTTAACTTCAGAGAAAAGTTTACAAGACATACTGTTGAATTTCCTCAGTTGTCATTTTCCAGTTGTACTACTTTTAATACATTAGCCTTGGTTATTAAATCTCATCCTGTTTCTCAATGAGCCTTTTTCCTTCGCTTGCACTGCCGTAGGTGTGTTGTCACAGACCTGTTAACATGGACTAGACATTGAAGGCTGAGTAGATGCCAGCTGTTTGAGGACACCACACCTACTCGAACTGTTCTACACTCTTCAGCACAGCTTAGAAGAAAGAGCTATGTTACCACTGGGCACTTAGAATCATAGAATGGTTTAGGTCGGAAGGGACCTCAAAGATCATCCAGTTCCAAGCCCCTGACATAGGCAGGGACACCTCCCACTAGAACAGGTCGCTCAAGGCCTCATCCATTATGGCCTTGAACACCTCCAGAGAGAGAGCATCCACAACCTCCTTGGCAACCTGTGCCAGTGTCTCACCATCCTCACCGTAAAGAACTTCTTCCTAACATCTAGTTTAAATCTGCCCTCTGCCAGTTTAAACCCATTACTCCTTATCCTGTCATTACAAGACCTTGTCAATAGTCCCTCCTCAGCCCTCCTGTAGCCCCCTTCAGATACTGCAAGGCCACTACAAGGTCTCCTGGAAGCCTTCTCTTCTCTAGGCTGCAGAGCTCCAACTCTTGTAGCCTGTCCTCAGAGAAAAGCTGCTGCAGCCCTCTGAGCATCTTCATGGCTTCCTCTGGTCTCACTCCAACAGTTCCATGTCCTGCTTGTGTTGGGGGCTCCAGAACTGCACACAGTACTCCAGGTGGGGTCTCATGAAAGCAAAGTCAAGGGAGAGAATTCCCTCCCTTGTCCTGCTGGCAACACTACTTGATGCAGACCAGGACATAGTTGGTGCACCAGCTCATGCTGAGGTTTTTGTCAACCCAGACCCCCAGGTCCTTTACATCAGGGCTGCTTTCCAGCCATTCGCCCCCTCACCAGCCTTGGTGCCTTTCTCTGGACATGTTTAAGCACTTCAACATCTTTCTTTAATTGAGAGCCCCAGAACTGGACACAATACTCAAGGTGTGGCCTAACCAGTGCTGAGTATAGGGGCAGAAGGACTTCCCTGGTCCTGCTGGCCACACTATTCCTAATACAGGCCAGGATGCAGTTGGCCACCTGGGCACACTGCTGGCTCATGTCCAGTCAGCTGTCGACCAGTCCCTCCAGTTCCCTCTCTGCCTGGCTGCTCTCCAGCCACTCTGTGCCCAGCCTGTAGCACTGCATGGGGTTGTTGTGGCCAAAGTGCAGAACCTGGCACCTAGACTTATTATTTCCAGTGAATGTGTGAACCATTGCAACGAATCTGCAAGACTGCCAGAGCAGAATGCTTTGATGCAAGTTGTGGTTTGTTTTTTTTCCTGAGAAAATATTTCTTTGTGTGTGGGCCTTTTCAGGAGGCATTTTGAAGATATTTGAATAAACCTGAGGAGGTTTCAGGTTGGATGTTCTGTAGTGTTTGGGGTTTTTTTTTAGCTTGCAAGATTTGTGTAATACATACTTTACAAAATAATTCTAGTTTAAATTAAATCTATTTGAAATAGTATCATATAAATATATTTCCTAGGCTTTTTTTTTCCCCCAGAACTGATGCCTATGTCTAAGTGCCTGAAATTGCTGCTGAGCTATTTTATTAACAGAGGAGACTGAAACTACCATTATTTAAGGACATCCGCTCATACAAAATCCATAGCAAAAATCTTAGTTCTGTTAGTAGTGGGTTTAAGAACACACAGGCATGTATCAGCAAGTGACTAAAGCAGGCTGGCCCTTGTTCACAGGCAGAGGTTAACTGTTCCCACCTGGCCACCGTGGCACGTCCTGTGTTAACAACCTGTCAGCCCCACGGGGATGTCTCTGGTGTCAGAGGGCATCTCAAACTGCAACAGGCAACTGCACTTTGGCGACTGAGCTGAGCCCAGGAGGGATCCAGTTTAGCCCCATTTAAGATCCAATTAGCCTATTTTTGTTTAATTTTATCCTTGTAATTGGTGTGAAGACTCTGCCTGCTCTGTTCCTTAATGGAAACTTCTTTCCTCCTCCCCAGTCAGGTACAAGATGCCTGGTTTAATTTCTGTTATTATTTCATACAGTTCAAGTACTGAATTAATCATTCATATTAATTAAGGAATTAATTGCTATTTGGAATACCTAAATTTATAATAAGATCTTTAATTATTTTTCAAATAGTGGATTTGACTCTACAGTGATAATTGGGTAGTGCTGTTCAGGGTTTGGGGTTTTTTTTTGGTGGGGGGGAGGAGGGGTTGTGGTTTGTTTTTCTCTGTTTGCTTGGGTTTAGTTTGTTTGGTTTGTTTGTTAATTTGATTTGTTTGCTTTTACCATCTCCTATTTGATAATTTGTTCCAGTTTTTTATATCAAGTACAAGACTTCCATCTCTGTGCTGTCTTCCAACACAGAGCACAGTTATTATGTTTCATGAAGGAATGCAAGACTTCGTGTTCCTTGCTCCACCATTTCCATCTTCAGGGGAGGCGAGGGGACAAATTTCTCTGTATTTCCTGACACATCCTGCCAGAAGAGTTTTCATTTGTTCAGCTGGCAGGAGTATCAAATCCAACAACTCCGAAGGGATTAAAAAACAATCTTTTTGCTACAGAAACAAATCAAATCCTGCTGTTTTTTTTAAGTGAGTTCTTAGAGGCGGAGATAGCACTTACCAACTGTTTATCCAACCTCAAAATAAACCCCCAAAAAGCCAGACTGAATTTCAACTGCCAGCGTTTGGACATAACCAAGGTAATTTTTCCTATCAAACCTGCAAACTGCTAGATGGATAAATTTTGTACAAGAAAAGGGCTTTTTTCTTTTTCATAGCTGCTCCTTCTAGCCAGGGGTCAGCAACCCAGCCAGGAGAGGCTGGCAGAGATCCCCTACGTTTCCAGTGCAAGGCAGATGATGTTAGTAGGCTTGAGCGTTATCCCAGAGGAATGGTCCCCCACTGCTGTATGTAAAGGCTGCAGCAGTGCTGAGGAGGTTGTGAAAAATCAAACATCAGTGCATGTCTCAGAAACACCATGTCCAAAGGGAGGACAGCAATCCCCTCTCTGCTGCTGGCAGATTTGCCACATTGTCCCCAGGGCCAGCAGCACAGGCTGCCGCTTTGGGTGGGAGAGGAGGAGCACCAGACCTCGGAGGGATTTTGGCAGCACAGGTCTCTGCCAGCACTCTCTGTGAGGCTATATCTGCTGCCACCAAAACACAGCGACAGCAGGTGACAGGCTCCTCCCTGCCCCTTGCTGGCCATCAAGCTGCAGGGAGCCATCACTGGCTCTTCTCTCCAAATCACAGAAGCATCCAGGTTGGAAAAGACCCTCAGGATCACCAAGTCCAACCAATAACCTTACTCTACAAGGTGCACCCTAAACCATATCTTCAAGCACCACATCCAAACCACTTTTCAACACATCCAGGGTTGGTGACTCAACCACCTCCCTGGGCAACTCATTCCAATGCCTGACCACCCTGTGAAAACATTTTTCTTACTATCTAGTCTCAGCCTACCCAGTGGCAGCTTGAGGCCATTCCCTCTTGTCCTATCACTAATTACCTGGGAGAAGAGACCAGCAACCTCCTCTTCACAATGTCTTTTCAGGCAGCTGTAGACAGCCATGCAGTCTCCCCTCAGCCTCCTCTGTTTCACACTAACCATCCCCAGCTCCCTCAGTCGCTTCTCACAAGATTCATTCTGAAGGCCCTTCCCCACCTCTGTTGCCCTCCTCTGCACTTGCTCTAGCACCTCCACATCCTTCTTGTGATGAGGTGCCCAAAACTGCACACAACACTCAAGGTGTGGCCTCACCAGAGCCAAGTCCATGGGGACAATCACCTCCCTGCTCCTGCTGGACACAGCATTTCTAATTTCAGCCAGGATGCCATTGGCTTTCCTTGCCACCTGAACACACTGCTGGCTCATGTTCAGTTTCTTGTTGATTACAGCTCCACAGGTCCCCTTCAGCTAGGCAGCTTTCCAGCTACACTTCCCCGAGCCTCTAGCATTGCTTGGGGTACCTCCTCTGGGCTCAGGAGAGAAAAGAGGGAAGTCTCTCAACTCTCTCACCTCCCCTCCCCCAGGGTCTTGCACAGGTTTTGGCACACACCTGGGAGCAAGGCCCAGCATGGCCTCCTGGCTGCAGGCCCAGCCCTCACGCTTGGCTTTGCAGTGGATGAGCATCGAGAATCTGACTGAGCTGATCACATTTGACAGTTGGACTTGGTCTTAGAGGTCTTTTCCAATCTTAATGATGCTATGATTAATGCTGTCAGGAATCTCATGAAGCATGAAGAGAGGCCAACCATACTCCATAATCAAGAGGAGGTGTCCACGTTCAGCAGCCTCTGCTGCAAAGCCTGGGGAACAGCAGACATGGACCCAGTTGTGGACAGCAACCTGCTTCCGGTCAGAGCACTGCCAGCCCCTCTGCCCAGCCTCAGCCTTTTGCTGCTGCTCTTTCCCCAAAACTGGCAGTCCCTGCACCTGCTTCTGTGCCTTTTCTGAGCTGGAGACAAGATTTGCCAAAGCTAAAGGGAAAAGGATCCCCCGGCATTGTTCTCACTGTGTTGTAACAATTCCTTCACTCCAGAGCAGGATAAACTAACTGAAAGAGACTGAAGTCACTAATGAATCTGCAGCTGGACAGAAGCTCACCCTCCCATCAGACCCCCTCTTGTTTCCACACCTTCACCTCGAAGTTGCACCCATTGCTATTTTGCTCAGCAAAGCAGCTGCTTGTGCATGGCACCTCTAAAAGGGGGGTGGTGAGCAGTTGCCTCCAGCTTGCCACTGACAAATGGTACATGCTGCCTGCTCAGAAAGAAATACTGGCCACCAAGCTGTGGAAAAGGCCCCCAGAGTCACAGCCTGTCCCGGGGGACCAGGTCACCACCAGCACCAACCACTGCCACCCTGCACTGCAAGAAAGCTCACAGCAGCCAGCGTCACAGGGCTTCCAGACAATTAACATGCAAGATAGATATCCCTCTACAATGACAGTGAATTTCACGTAGGAGTGAACTGTAGAAGAAGCAATAGTGTCTGTTTCTGTCTTTTCTTTCTCTCCCATCTTTCCTTTCAGGTTCTTCTCCTGTGGAAGCCCCTGTAAATATGGAGTCTCAGCAGTAACATGTGCTGCTCATTAACACATCCTGAAGCCCACCTGAGCTCCCTGGCCTCTTCCAATCCTTGCCCTGAGGCCAGCCTGCTGCTATTGCCAAGCGGCAGAGGCTGATTTTGGGGGAGGGGGCAGCTCCAAGAGAGAGCTTTAGGAGCAGGGTGGAAAGGCACTACAGAAAAGCTGTTTGCTGGAAGTGTGAAGAAGCAGGACAAGGGAAATTAAAGATGGGAATTAGCGAGTACAGGGAAGGAAAAGGTTTGCAGACGTTGCACCAGCTTTTTCTGCCCCAGGGCTTGGTGTTGAGTCTGCAAATAGTCTCTGTTCTCAAAGGATGAAGAAGTAGGGACACAGAGAGGGCTGAGGCTAGGCAAAGGGACAGAAGAGAAAGAAGGAAGATATTCATATAGGCCATCTTCTACCCTGGCAGCTGGCACAAAGCCTGCAAGGCAATTCTGGAAATAGAATGAGTTACAGGAGAAAAATAACTAAACTTCTTCAGAATGCAGTCAGTTGTTTGATTAAGGCATTACTATGTGAAGTGTCTATACCTCTGTGCAATTACTGTTTTTATCTGGCTGGTAAGCAGCAGGTCATGAGCAGTAAAGAGTGCTCCAAACATGGGAAAATGAAAACCAAATCAACAACAACAAAAAATCCATTTCCTAATAGTTTTTGTCTGGTTTTGAGTTTTTCTTTGCTAAAGACTGTCATGCAATGGAAAAGGCATTATTATGCCCTGAAAAGAGTAATAAAAAGAATTTGGTATGATATCAATACTTGAAATATGTAAATGTGATCGCCTCACAACACCCCAAAATTATGCTTGGCATGAATTCTCAGCAATAATACAAACAGCATCTTCTCCCAATAAGCAGGTGTAACATGCTGCTCAAATAGCTGTAAAGACAACCTCATCACAGCTCTGGGCACATCCAGACTTTGGCTTTGATGTAAGCAGATTTTAAGTAGGAAAGGGAAGAAAGTTGTCTGCATATTGAAGACAGAAGGGAGACTTTCCAGGGTGCATTTATTGAGCTATTGTCATGATGAAAACTTGTTTCTGGTGCCATGTGGCCAAAGTCATGGGGGTTGAGCACCACAGCACAGCCTTCTCTTTCCTTCCTGAATCCTCACTTAAACTAAGTCATCCCCAAGCTGCCGTCCACTGCGTTTGAGCCTCACACTATTTACAGAATCACAGAATCATCCAGGTTAGAAAAGCTCCTCAGGATCACCAAGTCCAACCTAGAGCCCTACTCTACAAGATTCACCTTAAACCATACCCCTAAGCACCATATCCAAATGACCCTTAAACACTTTCAGAGTTGTTGACTCCACCACCACCTCCCTGGGCAGCTCATTTCAGTCCCTGATCACTCTCTCTATGAAAAACTTTTTCCTAATGTTCAATCTAAACCTCTCCAGTCTCAGCTAAAGACCATTCCCTCTTGTTCTGCCTCCAATTACCTGTAAGAAGAGCCCAGCAGCAGCTTCTCTACAATGTCCCTTCAGGTAGTTGTAGGCAGCAATGAGGTCTATCCGCAGTTTCCTCTTTTTCCAACTAAAAAAAGACAGACACTATTTAGTGTCTCTCTTTGTCACTACACATAAACTGGCTGCAATTCTACATGAAAAGGAGAAGGAAACAGTAAGAATAGTTGTGGTGGTTTGGCCCTGGCTGGGGGCTAGATGCCAACCAAAGCCACTCTATTGCTTCCCTCTTTAGATGGATAGAGGAGGGAGAAAACATAACAAGAGACCCTTGCGTCAAGATAGAAGGAGATTAATGGAGCAAAAGCAAAGGTCATGTGCAGAAGCAAGAGCAAACAAAACCATTATTCACTACTTCCCATTGGCTTATATATCTGAGCTGATGTCGTATAGCATGAAATGTTTCTTTGGTCAGTTTGGGTCAGCTGGCCTGGCTGTGTCCCTTCTCAAGTTCCTGTCCACCCCTCAGCCTACTGATAGGATGGTGAATGGTGGCAAAGCACATCCTTGGTGCTGTGCAAGCGCTGCTCAGCAGCAGCTGAAACACTGGCATGGTAGCAACACCCAGCTACGGTTACAAAGCACAGCACTAGAAAGATGCTGTGGGAAGAACTAAGCCCAGCTCAGCCAAACCCAGTAACACAGTGTCACATATTTCATTCTGAGGTGGGTGTCCTTTCACACCTTCTTTCAGTGTAAGTATTTCCGCTTGGTTCTGATCTCATTAAATCAACAACATTCTGCCACTTTGCTGAGTTTATCCCAGCATTTCAGATCAGGCTCAGACCTCAGCACTTTATTTTCCTTTTTTGTGTGTCTGTGTGTTTTGGTTTGTTGTTTTGTTTTGTTTTTTCAAACACAGCAGCTCTTTCTGCTCACTGCAGAGCACGAGTGGTGGGAGGTTTTTGCCTGAGGAACAATGCATCTTTCTCAGCACACTCTACCGAATTCCCTTCTTGTGCATTAGAATAGATGTTGAAACAGTTCTAATTAACATTTTTAATTTGCATTTTAATTGCCTTCCAGGGTATGAAATTACACGTCTGGATAAAGGAGTGTTTTTCTTAGTGCCAGTGGTGTGCACACCCCTAGTGAGATGACGGGGACAGAAGCACCCTGGCCACTGGTCATTGTGCAGAGTTCCCCATAATTCAGGCAGGGCTGGAGCCAGGACCCAGAAAAGTAAGCTGGAACTTTGCACATGGTGTTTGATTATTTTTAATTAATGGGACTCCCATAATTAATTTTTGTGCCTGAAATCAACAGACTGAATTTCTAACCTTGAATTTAAAATTGCCAGTTGCGAGGAAGTGGCGCAGTCACATGAAGGCTGTTCTGCTGGCTAACGACTCCCGGGGTAAAGCAAACACCATGTACCTGTGTACCAGCCGTGGCACTCAGTTCACACATTCACACATTGCCTCGGGTTGGAAGGGACATTAACCTCCTGCAGTCAGCAGGGACACCTCCAACTAGATCAGGATGCCCAGGGCCACATTGAGTCCGATCTTAAATGGGCCCTCAACCACATCCCTGGGGAAACCTTTTTAAAGGTTATGCTACTTCAGATAAAAATTTGCCTCTGTGCTGCTTTCACCTCATGCACCCTGCAGTTATCTAAAGGTCATCCTGAACCTCTTTTTTTCATCAAGACAGGGTTAAACGTCTCAGATTTTCACCTCTCAGAGCAAATGTTCCAGGCCTCTCCCCATTTTCACAGGCCATCCTGGTGTCAATTTCACCTTCTAGCAAAATCATGCTAGAACTGAAGATGCCTGAACTGGGATGTTTTCAAATCTCAGATATAGGGATGCCAAATGTGGGGGATGTTTAACTTCCTTTGCTTGCTCAACTGCTTTTATTGCTCTTAATGCCATAGCATCACCTGAGCATGCAAGGCACTGTCTGTCAAACAGAACCATAGCCAAGTCCTTTTTGGTTTAGTGGTCTTCTACTCAAAGCAAAGTCACTCAGGTCCATGTCCTTGTGTTTAGGGATAAGACTTCATACCTGGCCATACTGAAATCACTGAATCACAGAATCATCCAGGTTGGGAAAGCCCCTCAGGATCACCAAGTCCAACCTAGAACCCTAGTCTACAAGATTCACCTTAAACTATATCCCTAAGCACCACATCCAAATGACCCTTAAATACAACCAGGATGGGTGACTCAACTACCTCCCTGGGCAGCTCATTCTAGTCCCTGACCACTCTCTCTGTGAAAAACTTTTTCCTAATGTCCAATCTAAACCTCCCCAGTCTCAGCTTGAGGCCATTCCCCCTTGTTCTGTCTCCAATTACCCGCAAGAAGAGACCATCACCACAATGTCCCTTCAGGTAGTTGTAGACCAATTTGCTATACCTCATCTTCTGAAAAAATCTATGTAAGAGCAATCATTCTAGTCAGTATTTCCTGTGGACCAGCACTTCTTTCAGCTATAAAAAAGTTTCAATAACACTTTTTTTATTTGGGGAGGGGGGAGCAGGAGGGGAGAGGAAGCAAGTTTCCCAGTCAAGACCTAGCAGTTAAATCATGTCAAGGCAGGAGCCATTACATGGAGGACCCTACAAAACATGTAGCCTCCTGAAGATGATTCCTCATTTAATTACATCAGTTAAGTGAGTTTTAATTCATTTAGCATATGCCGTGTCAAAATTATATCATCCCTGTTTCCTCCTCCAAATATCAGCAGACAGTGCCAAGTCATGTGCCTTACAGAAGTCTATTACCTTAGCACCATTTCATTTGTCATCCAGATTTGTGATCTCATAAAAAGATATCAAATTAGTTTGAGAAGATCCATTTTACTTAAAGCTAGCCTGATTAGCATTTAATTTTATTAGCCTCTTTCAATTCTTTATTACTCAATTCTTTATATCACAATCATTCCCATCACTGTTGTTTTACAGGGATCAAAGTCAGGCTGATGCTCCCTCACTTTGGCCAGCCTCTTTCTCTTCTTAAAATACTGCCACAACTTTAGCTCTCTCTGGACTGCTCAGATTTGTCTCACGTCCTACTGTGTCTGAAAACTCATTATTAGCAGTTTAAAAAGCTCTTCAACAAACTTCTCAGATGCAAAGTCCTGATGAAATAGATTTTGGAAGTTGCCATTTGACACACTATTCAAGGACTGCTACGCTTGGAAGCCACCACCAACATGTAAGGTCCCACCACCACCTGACCATTTTGGCTGCAGGAAGCAAAGATATGCATTTAAAAAACTTAATCTTTTTAATAATACTGTTGGTGAATCTCCCATTCCCATCTGTTTTTGTATAGAATCATAAAATCATAGAATCAAGCAGGTTGGAAGAGACCTCCAAGGTCATCCAGTCCAACTTATCACCCAGCCCTGTCCAGTCAACTAGACCATGGCACCAAGTGCCTCATCCAGGCTTTTCAATTTTCAATTTCTTTATACTGCACAACTTCCTTATGTCCAGAAAATTTGGCCTAGACCACTGTGGGTGGGAGGTGAAATTTGCAGGTGCCTGTGAAATTTCCCACTGTAGCAGCAGCAGCCTGCCAGGGCAGTGTATCACACAGCACAGGTAAACATCTTTCTGTTTGCACAAAGCCCTCCACCACCAGGTCTGAGGTGAAGTGCAGCACTGTGATGGGTCGGGCTCTGATGGAACCCAACTATCAGTTCTTTCAGTCCCTTTGTCTGGACAAAGGGACAGCATCAGCATTCTGATACAGAAACCTGAAAGGACAGGGGCAAGCCTCTCTCTGACTTCCCCAGTACATGACACCAGGGCTGCATGGCTCTCTGCCACGCAGAGGCGTGAACCGGGTCACCTACCCTACACCACCAGCTTTGGCCTCACAGCCCCACACATCCACAGGCAGGGTTTCTCCTGGGGCACACACTGCAATGTTGGCAACCATTCCTTCATAAACAAAGGGGCTCTTCTTGGGTGAAGGCACACACCCTCCATGACTCTTTCCCACACCTCTGATGACCTCTACCTATGGTAAGTTTCAAACCACCAACCCAAATAACCTCTAATATTCCCAGATTGCACACAGTCAGGGAGCTGCATGAGTCCTGGTCCCCACAGCCAGGCTCTTAACTACACTGAGGAAAATGCAGTTGGGGCTGAGCTGATGGGAGGGATGCTTCAATGTCACCTTCAACTCTCCCTGGCCTCAGCTGGGTACGGGGCAGCTCAGCTGATGTGACCAAGCATTTTCCTTACACTGATTTAGAAGTTCAGCACTACCATAAACCATTGTTGTGTGTTTACAGCATCCAGCATTTTCCCCTCTGGCTCTCCCCAAGGTGCTCATCTCATCCAGAAAACAAGAAGCATTACAAGGACAATGTAATGAGAGCGAGTGAAACAGCAGACCCCTCCGGGTCACTGTTTCCTATGGTTGGCTCACTCTCCCCAAGGCTTGCTGAGAGCTGGCAGCACAACCTCACCACGCTGCTGGTGCTCCCTGAGAAAACCCAGGGAAGAGGCAGCTGTGCTACAAGGATCACAAATGGCCTCTTCACTGGTGATGGGAATTTGCATCCCCAAAAGACAGTTGTCCAGTAACCGGCTCCGTATTGCACTGAATGCGACCAAATGGCACTGGTGCAGAACCATGTGGTGTGCTGGCCCAGGGGCAGGTCAGTTATTCTCCTCACTTTCAGCTCATCCTGCTCTAGCAGGGGAAAACACTTCACTGGAGTGGGGAAACAAAGCCAAGCAGCTTGTGGAAAAGAAAAGCCTACCCCTTTAATCTATTTGAAAGCTTTTGGTACATCAGAGTCCTGGCAAGTAGAGATATCTCAGATACAATTGGTATGGACACTTGAAAAGTTTCGATCAAGACTTTTGTGAAAGAGCTATTTGTGAAAGCAGCAAAGAAGGGTCATGGGTGAGGCACTTAGCAAGAAATGAAGCACCCAAAAGCAAAACGAGGACCGGACTTGGCAAATGTCACATCACTCCCAACCCTGTCTCAAAATATCGTCAGCCCTGGAGCTGCTCACCACGCATGGCAGGCAGAAGAGGTGTCTACAACAGCAAAGCCTGACCGGAGGTGACAAGTACTGCCAAGGACACCACCAAGGCCAGAAGAGTGTGAGAAAACAAGTGGACCTGATGGTCTTATAGGGCTTTTCCAACCCTAACGATTCTGTGAGTCTATGAAAATGATCCTTGCCATGGACACAGCCGGGGTAAGGCTCCCTGGGAGGAAGGAGGTGATGGCTGTGAAAACCTGGTAAATCTAGCTCAGCTGTCACCTCTTGAAGAGAAAACCCAGGCAGAACCATGGGCAGCTTACCACAATCCTTCACTGGATCTTTCCCATGTACACTATCATCTCCAAAATCCTAAATAAACGAATCCTAAAAGATCAGGTGAGAAAGCAGCAGAGAACTGTGTCCAAACACTCAAGATAGGAAGGAAAAGGAGGTCCTCTTCTGGCATCAGTGCCTCTCTCCCACTCTCAAAGGACACATCAGAAAGAGGAGAGTGTTTCTGAGACGGGAAAGAGTTAGAAGTAGACTCTAGCTAGAACTGAAATGATTTTAATTTCTAGATGAACGGAGCAAAAAGCAACATAATGGTAGCATACAAAATAACAAATGGTAGAAGGAAGGTACATATCAGTACTCCTATTTACACTTCTCACATAAAAAGAGAACAAAGGGACAGTCAATAAACCCGAATGGCAGCACACATATAAGGATAAGTGAAATCCTCTTGTTCTAATGCACTGTGCATAACCACCTGGGGAGCTTCCTGCTCCATAATAATGCTCAGATCACAGAGGCAGACTTGCAAGAAAGGGCCAGGAATGTACCTGAGAGTAAGAACATTTGCAGTTACATTTGCTGTATGTCAGTTACATGAGCAGGGAGCAATAATATGGGTTTTTAAGAGATAAATTCTCATATAAACAGGAATAAATGGGAGAGGGACAAAGATCCCCATGGGCAGATTACTCCAAAAATTGCCTTCTAAGGAATGTCTTGCACCTCCTTCCTCTGAAGCATTTACTTTGGCTACTGGCAGCAATCACAGAAAGATTCTGGTTGGAAAAGGCCCCCAGGATCACCAAGTCAGACTGTTATCCCTACTCCACAAAGTTCACCCTTAAACCATATCCTCAAGCACCACACACAAACCACCTTGAAACACATCCAGGGTTGGTGACTCAGCCCCCTCCCTGGGCAGCTCATGCCAATGCCTCTCTGTGAAAAAAATGTTTCTTAATGTCCAGTTTCAACCTACCCAGTGGCAGCTTGAGGCCATTCCCTCTTGTTCTATCACTATTTACCTCCGAGAAGAGACCAGCAGCAGCCCCTTCACAACATCCTTTCAGGTAGCTGTAGGCAGCCATGAGGCCTCCCCTCAGCCTCCTGTTTTTCAAACCAACCATCCCCAGCTCCCTCAGTCACTCCTCATAAGATTTACTCTCCAGGCCCTTCCACACCTTCATTGCCCTGCTCTGCATTTGCTCCAGGAACTCAACATCCCTCTTGCATTGAGGTGCTCAAAACTGAATGCAATACTTGAGGTGCGGCCTCACCAGGGCCAAGTCCAAGGGGACAATCACCTTCCTGCTCCTGCTGGACACAGCATTTCTAATACAAGTTAGGATGTCATCAGTTCTCCTTGCCATCTGGGCACACTACTTGCTCATACTGAGTTGAGCAACTGCAGAAGGCAAATTAAGTTCTTAATCACGCTGGCTGCCTCCTGCAAGCAAGGCAAGAGGACCTCTCCACCTGCTCTGTCCCTAAGCACCACCCAGGTGGTGCTTCTCACAGGTGGAGCGCTCGACAGGCCCGGCCTGGTGGCGCTGCTGCCACCAGTCTCACTCTCCGTACCAACTTACCAACTTCCTCGAAGCTCGTCACAGTTTCGAAGTCGCTCACTTCAGGGGCTACCAAATATCATCATCTGAAAGCCTGAACCCCCTTCCCCAGGCTGGAGTGGGTGGGGGCTGCCTAAGAAAAGGCAGCTGCTCAGGCGGGTGGCAAGTCCCAGCTTGCTTGTTCACATCCTCGGCCATATGTGACTGGAAGAGGTAAAAATAATCCCGCCTTTTTATCTCACGGCGTGCAGCGATCGCTCTCCTGTTCACCATCAAAATGAACTAACTGAACCTCAGTAACCATTCTGGCCGCTGGCAGAGGGCATCTCACGGGTGATACACGTCGGCACAGCTTCGGCAGCCTGCACAAGCACCGGCGAAGGGCCGCAGTGGGGAGGTGGAGCAGGAAACGACTTGAGGGAGCGGCCCTGGATTTAAAGGGGCAACGACCGCAAAGCCGCCTTTGTGGGAACCTTCCTTTTCATGGCCGCTCCGATGTGAGGCAGATAAAGTTTGAGGCAAGAAGCCCAGGCCTTGACTGTGCCCACAAAGGCAAGCCTTCCCTCTCTCTGAGGCTCGTGTCCTCACACTCAGCTTGGGCCACAAGGCACACTTCCCTTGACTGCTGCCCATTCCCGAAGGATGGCATTCCCGCTCCCAGCTCCTACACGGCTCTCTTAGCTTTGCCCTCACTCACAGGGCCCTCTGCCGTGTTCCCCCACCAAAATAATACACTGAGCAGCAGCTGCTGTTTCCCTCTCCACAACCCCAGCTTTCAACTCCACGTCTTCTACGGATGTGGCAGCCTGAAGCTGGCAAATGGAGCAGGGTAACTTCTGCCTACCTCTCCCAGTTCCTTTGCTAGCTGACCCCCCTGCTGATCCACAGCCCTTCAGGATGATGACCCTTCATGATGACAACTTCAATGTCCCACACGCTGGCTCCTACACCTAAAAAAGACAGGCAGCCTTTCCCACACGGATGAGGTGAATACAAAGAGGTCTCCTTTTAATTAGTTGGGTTTTTTTTCCAAGACTTTATTTGTCTAACATGCTTGACCAAAAATTACAACAACAATCAAGTTATGCCAAAAGGATTAAATAATCTTTAAGCTTTCATACCTCAAGTACTTTTTAAATGATATTCTGAAGTAACAGCTGGGGTTTTGTAACCTTTCCACATAAAAATACACAATATTTTGAAGATAACTTAGGAGAGAAAGAAATTGTTTTGAAGAGACTAGTTTATGGTCGACATAGAAATTTTGTTGAGGCTAATAAAAGGACCTCTTCCCCCTACTGTAACGTTTTAGTCTCTGAAGTGCCATGAGCAAATGTAAACATTTCAGACTTCTAAGACACAGCCAATTTCCTGCCACGTGTTGCAAACCACTCGGGTTGGGACTAGCCAAGATGCTTTTACTCCAGGTATGACCTATTGCTTCATCTTCCCAATTATGGTGGGAGATGATCTTCAAATACAAGTTTCAATCCTTGCTGCTTTACGAGCTGGCCCTGCAATTTCTACACAGATCATTTTGACAGAAGCAGCCCCACCTGGACTCATGGCAGACTACTCACATGCTTGTGAACTGTTCACCCCAAAAATACCCAGTTGTAGGCATCACCAATCATTTTGGGCTTCATTTCAGGAAAGGGTGGCACATTAGGTTAGACCTCAAATCACCCAGCAGCTTCCAAGACATGGGACTTATGACTGGTCATGTTTTCTGCAGGTGTGGTGGTTTCTAGAAGGTCCACAGCATGCTAATTACTGGGCTTAGGTGTCACTGCTCCCAGCAGCAGCTGCAAGAGCTGCTGCCCATAGCAAGCAAGTGGACTGCAATGTTTCTGCTCACCCTGCTTAGAGTGGAGGCTGACGTGGCCTAGCTTTCCAACACAGGTGTATTAAATTGTGTATGCACATCAGGTACATGCAGCTGCTACATGAAGCTCATTTTTACACTCTTGTATCAGGTCAAAGAAAAGCAACCTACACAATTATCCAATGCACATGTGCAGATGTGGGCTATGCACAGACCTGCTAACAGCCCTGCACTGGTAGCACAACAATCTGCCCAATGTGTGTAAACAAGATTCACGTCTAGATGCTATCAGCTCCAAATTCAGGACACCAACATTCAGAACACAGCAGCTGAATTCTTCCCATCTAGGCAAAAAGGCTCCTCTGATAGAGAGGGCAGAAACCCATCTTTTGTAGAGTACATTGGAAGGCCATTTTTTTTCTTGGCACGTTTGTAACCAATTCTCGAGGATGTGCCTAGGACAGGACCAAAGTTCCAGCAGCTTCGGCACTTGTGTTAAGCTGCAGGAAAGCCACATGGGCAGCACCTTGGCAGTTGGCCATCCCAGCCACCACCTGACATGGCTCTTGCTCTGCCTGGCTATATGTGCAACCTGACAGATGAATTTCAACTCAGTTATCTAACAATTTTGTCTTGAGTCTCCTTCAGCTGTGTTGATGAGTGGGCAAAGAGGAATGCCAGGTTCTGGGAGGTGACTTCTGCTCCGTACTCATCGCTGTGCGGTTATTACTCATCTCACTTGCACTGCACGCCAAAAGCCACTATCTAAACTCCACCTCGGAATGATCCCTTCAACTTGACATCCACAACGCTCCCCAACAACCACAATGTTGTTCAATCCCTTCTGTCTGGGGCCAAATTCTAACCAGTAATGTCACCACTGGCTGCATGTCCCCTTCACAGGTTTCAAACAGACAGTCCCAGTGGTTTTATTTAAACTGCCATTACAGAACACTGGGTGGCTGGGTGGGTTTTTTGCTTTTTACATGCAATCACACATCATCTTACCATGTGAAAAGAGAGCTGTTTGGTTTTGTTGGTGTATTTTTTGTTTGGTTGGTTGTTGTTTTTGTTTTTTTTATGGGGTTTGTTTGGTTTGTGTGCCTTTTTCTTTTTTGTTTTTTGGTGGTGGTGGGTTTGTTTGGTTTTGTTTTTAAGGGAAATGTCATCCTTGTTGGTTTTCTTTCTTCCTCACAGAGAGGCCAGGTTACAAATTCCTGAGTTTATACTGCACTTAGCACAGTCTCCCTTCTTGAATGTTGAGCTGTTTACAGCATGCCAGCAATATGCACCATTTCCCTTACCATCTGTAATGCCAGATGTAGTAAAACTTCATTTCAGTACAGTGAATTAGGGCCTCTGTTGCATTGGTTTTGAATAGATGCAAAGACTTAGACCTGGAGGACTCAAAGTAATAGCTTTCCTCCCGTGAATGGTCATTCCTGCACCATCTTTTATGTTTGCCATGTTAATTAAGGGAAAGCATCTTTACCGTCGTTTTTCTTTTACCAAGAGCTCACAAGGAAACATCTGAATGGAAGAAAATCTAGTCTAAACACTTCAGTTTAAACTGCAAACTTTCTTAAAGGAACACTCCTTTGAAAAACATTGTTCTTTTAATTAAGTCCAATATAACATATGGTATATACAAAAGTCCCTACTTGAGATACATATATATGTATGGACATGGAATGCATTCACTTTGTTGCGTTCACAAATATTTGAATGGCAAAATGGTAAAGTCTTTATTCTCTTTCTGGCATGAAAAAGTCTCTTCACTTCCACTTTCATCACTCAAAATTGATCTGTGAAGAGCTAGCAGGGAAAAAAAGAAGGTTCTTTGCTTTTTTTGTTGTTGTTGTTGAATGGGTCCCTATTGGGTTTCTCAGCCAGCAATATAAATTTGCTAATGTGTTGGGTACAACTTCAAATCCTCATTATAATCATGTGTTCCTTGGAGTAGGCAAGTCAATAACTATAGGTGGATTAAGAGGCTGGTAATTCACAGTGCACACAGATGCATTCACATAGGTAGTAGTTCCATCAGCCATGACACCATAACCTATGAAGAAAGAAAAACTCTGGTTACTCTTATTATTCACCTTTAGCACACCTTGCTATCTGCCACCTTTATTACACAGAAGGAATTTTATAATGCTTTTCATACAAAATATAAAGGTCTCCTGATTCAATACCATCTTTGTCCTGCAGAACTTTTTGCCAAATTTCATACTGTGCAAGAAAACCAAAATGGACCCTTGCTAGCTAGTGGCTATGATCTCTGGTAGCCAGGGTAGCCAGCTCACAAACCTCCATAGGAAGGTATTTTTCCCTGCAATACCTCTGGTTATGTTTTTGTTTTTTTCTTAGAACCTCAGTTTGGGAAAGGATGTGAAGATAGGACTTAGGTAATTGCAGCACTAAAAAAGCCATTCTGATGGTTTGTGGTCAGCAGTGTAGCAAACTCTGGGCAATTTTCATCTTCCTACCTTCTTTTCTATCTGCGTTGTACATCTTTTAGGCAACTGGTGAAGAAAAAGCATTGCTTGGCTAAGGGGAGTATGTGTGCATGTGCAGCCGGGTGGGATTTGTCTGGTAGAGACCTCTTCTTCATGTGTGTTTGAACTTGGCCAGTTTCCACCAAACCTGATGGCAAAACACTAAATGCTTGTCTAGGCAGAGAAACAGAAGTCTTTATTAATGCGTCCTCTGACACCTAAAGACACTACAACATCTCCACGGGAGAAAGCACCCTTCTGTATGTCTCACCAGTGGCAAATTAGCTTTTACTAGATCTGATTACACTTAACTACCTGACTGCCTGGACACCCAAACCAAACCATTCCAGAACCAAATCTGCAGAAAATCAAACTTCCAGCATTAATATACTGAAATGAAATGATGTTTCCAAAAGTGAAGAATAAGCCCTGGAACTGTTTTGTTGTGATGAAAAAATAGACAGACTCTCCCACTGTCAAAACCCTTTTTGTGAATGACCAGGAGAAAAGCATAAGCTTCTCAGCAGCAGTAAGACAAGGAGCAACAGCTACAAAGTAGAATGTAGAAGGTTTCACATCAACATGAGGAGAAACTTCTTTAGAGTAAAGACAATGGAGCACTGGAACAGCCTGCCCAGAGAGGTTGTGGAGTCTCCTAAAACCTGCCCGGATGCATTCCTTTGTGAACTACCCTAGGAGATCCTGCCTTGGCAGGGAGGTTGGACTCAATGATCTCTGGAGGTCTCTTCCAACCTGTAAAGTTCTGTGTGATTCTGTGATTAACACTAAAAGCTTCATGTTGGAAATTTGCACTGAAATATTATAAGCAATATGAAGAAATGCATTCCAGGGTCAGAAATACGTGATTCAGCCAAAATTACCTAAAGCAATGCATTGGTACTAAGATTCAGTGTCACCATTAACAAAGTTAATAGTGAAATGTAATCGCTGCTACATACACTGAGTCCCACCTATTCAAACCCTAAGTATCTAGGATCCCTTCTGAGTGCAATTTCATGTCTTTATAGAAGTAGTGATAGCTCTGAAGTGTAAAAACAAAGAGTAGCCAAATTTCTTTCTTTTCTGTTCCTTAGAATGCCTTGAATAATGTAGGGCTTCCTGGACTCCCCATGGAAAAACACACTGTAATTAGGGACTAGGCAGGGAAGAAAACTCTGTCAGATTCCTGTCACAGACATTTCTTTACATCATTTGCTGTTTGCCACAGAACAATTGTTCTGTGTAAAACAAACTGCACGGAGGGCAGTTAGCATTGCTGCTGGGACTTTCTCTCAGCTACATATTTAGAGAGAACCTAAAGGGAGGTTGTAGCCAGGTGGGGTTGGTCTCTTCTCCCAGGCAACCAGCAACAGCACAAGGGGACACAGTCTCAAGCCGTGCTGGGGGAGGTATAGGCTGGATGTTAGGAGGAAGCTCTTGCCAGAGAGAGTGATTGGCATTGGAATGGGCTGCCCAGGGAGGTGGTGGAGTAGCTGTCCCTGAAGATGTTCAAGAAATGGATGAGGCACTTAGTGCTATGGTCTAGTTGATTGGATAGGGCTGGGTGCTAAGTTGGACTGGATGATCCTGGAGGTCTCTTCCAACCTGGCTGATTCTATTCTGTTCTAAGTGTGGACAATAGAACTGCTCTTTTTGCTGTAAGTGCTGTAAATGCTTATTTTCACCCTTCTTCCACTGCCAACGGCTTCCTTGGCCATGACCTCAGCCAACTACTGGCTGCAACAGGCAGACCAGGATTTTAGCTGGAGTCCTACCGTACTGCTTGTTACTGTTTTGAGTCAATTAGCAATGAGGTCACATGCAGGGGTATTTTCTGGCAGAGACAGCAGTGCAGGGGGGGAATAAGGAAGAAACATCTCTTCTAAGCACCTTTTCCTCATGGATGTTCAGTGAATGACTGCTGCAGATGTAGCTATGCTCAGTCAGGAGAAGAACTCATCTGCTCATATCATACATTCTCCCTACAAAGAGCTGCTTCAATTGCACAGGCTGTCTGCAATGGGAATTCTCCTCTGCAGAGATTTAGCATCCCACTGCAAAACAGGCTATGCTGTTCCTCATTTGTTTTCTCTAAATTATGATAGTTAACAAGAAGAGTACCTTCTTTCTGTGTTCTGATAGCTACTGTGCCAACTGCATTAATTCACAAGATTTACCATTCTGTGGGCATACCATTCCTTTCTCTTGGGAGCCAAAGCTGGCTCCCAAAGTTGGCTTGCTCTTAGCAAATGTGATTTTGTTTACCTGTCTGAAGTTTCATGGCCTACTAACTGTTTGCTTATATCCCTTACAACCCACCTGGCTTAAGATTTGTGAAAAGATGATGACTTTGAACTGTTTTCACCAGCTCTAAAAGACTTCTCTAACAGCAAAAGGTTAGTAAGAACCCCAGGGGCATATGCATTGGCTGTTTACTTTGTGATTTAACATCACTTTGGACATTAACCAAGCTTTAACAAGTCCTCTCTAAGAACATCCTCTTACACAAGGAGAACAGACATAATCCCTGAGCTGTAAATTAATGATGTGAGCATCTTCTCCATCAATTTTTTGCTAGCACACATCTCAGCAATGTCACTTTTAACCACGTGGTGAAAGCGCCCAGCAGCAAGTCAGAGTGGGATTCCTTGGGGAGGTTAGTAGTGCCACACACAACCAGAAGTAGCTAATGCCAGCTACTCTACTTTTTTTCCCCATTTGTTCATTTCTACACTGTTGACACCCACAGAAATCCTACCTCAAAGGCTGGAGCAGTCCCAGAAGTAGAAAACTAGCAGTTACAGAGCACATTTTCCTGCCAGTAAGTTCATGTTGCTAAGAAATGAGCACTTGCTAATCCATGCTCACTTTCCAACCCATATACTTCTGCACAGCCCAGTAGGGTTTTCTTGGTGGAGACACTGCTTGACACCTTGCTGCCATGATCTGTCAACAAGATAGACTTCTCCATCGAAGACAGCATCTACCTTTCCTTTTGCCTGGAGAGGAACTCCTGCTGTTACTCTGTTACTGACTTGAGTGGGGCATATTTGTCACCATTTGCTGACTTATATGAAGGGAACTCATTTCTTTCCAGTTAAAAATCTACTAGTGAAGAGAACCACTTTACTTTGTCCATATACAAAATCTTTCTCCTGCCAAAGCAAATAAATACATGAATAAATATCTTGAACCTCTTCACAAGCCAGTGGTGGCATCCCTCTTGATTACAACTTCACTTACACACTGGTGGGGAGAGATCCTACACTGTATAGACTTGAAGGTTAAGCTTTAGAAGCATCTCTCAAGGCATCCCTATCCATTTTACAAACACAGGAATTGAACCATAGAGAGCTCACAGGAGTTACCCTTAGTTGCAGAGATTCAGGACTGCAAAGCACAATCCATCAATCCTAATATCTAGCAACTTCTTGTAACTATTGGTCTCATGTTCTTATTTTTAAATTCACAGCAGTACTCTGTGACAGAGGTGTCACTGGTTTATAGATGAAGAAACTGAATGAAAGAGATGCTGCAGTATAAATACAGGAATATAGGTATCAGCCTATTTCAACTCTGTATCTGAATTCCAGAAGTGCTTTAGTTTATACATTTTGAAAATTCAACTTAAAGCAGACAACTTCCATTGGTGCTTTCTAAATAGATATACCAAGAAATGTGTTCTGACCTTCATGGATATGTCCAAACACGTGAAGCCTTGGCTGTATTCGTCTCTGGACTGTGTTCAGCAGCTCAACACATCCTACCCGCTGCATTTTCTTAGGAACCCAGTCTAGAAAACCTTTGGCAGAGAAAGGAAAGCTTTAAAAGAAGACAGGTTATCTGCAAAGCTGTATTGCTAGATAGCATTTCTGAGATTTCACAAACAGCCACAGAAGAATTGCCATGGTTTAAGAAAACAGTGTTTGCCTTGGTATGCAGAAGAGGAAGGAAAAATAACCTCAGGAAAACCACATGAAGAAAAAGGACTCTGGCCAGTTGTTTTTCAAGGGAAAAAAAAAAAGCCCAAACCTGCAATTAAAGTATTTTTGCTATGTTAATGGCAGAACTCTATGGTTTATTCATTCCTTTTCCTTTAATAACTGAGGTATGTCCAAAGTGAGCCTGTAAAGAATCTAAATCAGCTATTTAAATCCAGTTCTGGGATTTAATTTTTTCAACTGAACACTTAACTGATGTAATGGAATCCGTGCTGCTAATAATAAAACTATGTTGTTAGCACACTGCATCTTCCTCTAGAGGGACTCAGGTGAGGAAGTAGCAGCACCCTCAAGTAAAACTGGTTGAAGCACTTCATGACATAGCAAGTCTCACTAGCTTCTATCTATAGACGTCAAACAAGAAGAGAAACTCAGCCCTTCTGCAGTAGATGTTTTTCAGTGCTATATTCATATGCAGAAGCTTGTCTAAAAATGCATTTTTTATGAATTCAGACTTGTACACTAACTTGCTTATACATCTAAAAACATACTGTAGAGGGGGACTTACTGCCAGCTGAAGTTTCATGTTTCTTTCAAAGCAGCAGTGTAAGGAGGATGTTGTTGTATTAGAGGGTTTGCAGTAATCCATCTTGTTCTGCTATTTTCAAGCTCAGCTTTGCTAGAGCTTCAGGATAGGTTCACATATTGAGCAATACCTCTTTAGATGCCAGATACTTGAAAACCAGACTCAGTATACTGACAGCTTTTATAAAAATGGTAGAAATTTGCCCTTCCATCACAGTTGCTCGGAGAGCTAAGTCCCAGTTACAGGAGTGAGTTGTGAATGGGTATCCTAAGTGTGAAAAAGGAAATCCTGATGAAGGGGCACAGACTCTAAATTCATCCAGACACCCCCGAAGACACTGCTTGGTTCTGCTTAGGAGGAGGTACAAAGAGAAAGCCCCACCGAATTCAGAGTAGAGCAATGCTGAGTTCTGGTAACTGATTCTACCAATCACCCTTGGTCCCAAGGCAGGTCATAAGTCACTGCAGGAAAACCTAAGCATTAAAGACTGCAAAGTGAAGCCAGCAACTCCTCCGGAATCCAGTCAGAGCAAACACAGCAACCATTTTTTGTTACTTCAATGATTAGAAACAGTTAAATTGTCAAAACGTCTGTGGTGAACATAAAGCCAAAAGTATTTCCACTTCAGAAACTTTGCAAACAAAAAGAAAAAAATCCATAAAATTAACTTCTCCATTAAATTAAGCATTATTTATGTTGAACATGTTTTTGTTTACATGCATTATCACCCTTCTGAAGCTTTCCCGTATGTTTGCAGCTTATTATGTACACCTGACTACACAGGCTAAGAATAATTGATTACACCTAGCTAACAGAGTTCAGCTTAGATTCTTTTTTTATGTTTGGGTTTGTTTTTTTTTTAATGTTTGGTTACTTGAAACAGGTTTCTGCAGCTGTCAGGGAAGTATAAATCTTTGTCGCAGACAATCAAGCAGATAGCTACAAATGAAGACTTAAAGGTGAAATTAAATTAACAA
Organism: Tricholaema leucomelas; assembly: GCA_013400475.1. NCBI lineage: Eukaryota > Metazoa > Chordata > Aves > Piciformes > Lybiidae > Tricholaema lacrymosa > Tricholaema leucomelas. The sequence continues at coordinate 387,164 of WAAF01018806.1, read as the reverse complement.
CAGAGAAAAGTCCAATCTCTTGAAGAGAAAGAAATAATGGTAAATGCAGATCTTCAGGAATCAGTGAAAAGGCTTTAAGAAGTAATATTATGAATAAAAGTTACAAATATGCTGGTACAGAAATCAGCATTGAGGCGGATTCCATTACAATGTAAGAAACCCCCCACGGCAGGGGGGTTGGAACTAGACGATCCTTGTGGTCCCTTCCAACCCTGACTGATTCTATGGTTCTATGATACAAAATATATTGCATATCCTTACTAATAACAAGCAAGTTATTAATGCAATGGTCAATGACAGCTGCTTTAACTTTTGTTTTCTCATCCTGTGTGAACCTCCCATGGATCTCTGCCCTGGTTTCATCCTAAAGCAGTACTCTAAACCAAAGAAAGGTTCTCTAAAACAAGAAAAGAAAGATTGTTTGAGATTTTTATTCTGTGCCTAACTAACTGAGAAACACAAAGTCCACTGCCTCTTAATGGTGCTACTGCATCTAAATGACGCAGGCAATTTTAAATCTATCTAATAATGTAGTATTAATTAGTTAAGGAGGAGGTGCACTCTTCTGAAGTAAGGGTATGGGGAAGAAGCACAGAAAATGGATGATGGACAGAATTTAGGCAACCACACTGGAGAAAAAAAAAAAAAGAGGAATTTGCAAGAGCACTGACTGCTATTTGTGATCATCAGGAACAGCTCTAGCGATGCTCTCCAAGATCAGAACAGTAATCTGCTTCCTGGTTAAAATAACTGGCTGGGAAAGCCAAGGAAGATCCTGTCTCCCAAAGTGTCTATGAACAGAGCTACACCATGAGCAGGATCTGTAAATGAGGCAGAGTGATAATTTCTTTCGAAGCATCACGTAGGTGTAGGCAGTGCTGTTTGGAGACCACCAAGTGATGCCCTCGGCCAGAGGGTTCTGTGCCTGTGCCATACATCAGTGCATCAATAAGACAAAGACATAGGAATTTTTAAAAAGGATTCTTGGGTGTTAGGACAAGTTCTTTACCATAAGGGTAGTGGAACACTGGAACAGGTTGCCCAGTGAGGTGGCTGGGGCCCCATCCCTGGAGATAATCAAGGTGAGGCTCAACAGGGCTCTGGGCAACCCGATCTAGTTGAGGATGTCCCTGTTGACTGCAGAAGGGACTGGACTAGATTGAGCTTTGGAGGTCCCTTCCAACCCAGACCATTCTACGATTCTAAGGAAGCTGAAGCTTAAGGGTTAAAAAAAGAGAACAAACAGCACAGACATGGAAGCAATATATATTATCTCATTACATTTGAGGGTGTGGGCAGTTCTTCCTCAGAATTACTACAGTTATTATTTCTTATTTATTAACTTTATTATGAAATAATGTCTGTTGAATGCCAGCTCTGCAGTGCTCTCTAGAGGTTCTCTTCCTTCTGTCCATCCCAGAGCCTGGCAGCTAAATTAGCAAGGTGCCTGAAGCTGGATTTCAAGCACTAGACACAGGGATGTTCTTTGGATCAGCTGAGGACTGGTCTTTAAAATGCCTTTCAAAATGCTGAAAAAGCTAATACAACTATATCAAAGATCTTGGATCTTAACAGGGATTATTCCCACCATTGTTTCGAGCTGATATCTCAAGGGCTAAACAATTAACTTCAGGCATCCATATTAAAATCAGTCAGTCTGTGGCATGGCATGAGGCTCCACTTGGCTGAAATATCAAAATACATGCCCCTGCTGTGAGAAAAACCCTTTCCCCTAGGATTAGGGAGCCCTGGAATGCAAACTTGTCTTACTAAACAAAACACCAAAACACCAACCCTTTAGGTATTTTCTCCTCCAAGCTCTGAAAGAGAAGAAAGGGTGGAAGACAAGAGGGTTTTAGCTTCAAGAACCAGGGAAATCTCAAGGTTTGAAGAAACCAACTACTCATATTTCACAGAAAGCACTCCAGAGTGTGGAGAACACTTAAGGATATGCTTCACTTTCATGTCTATTTCTTAAGTAAGTGAAAGTTAAACACAAAGTTGCATTAACCATGATTTCCTAGACATGAAACACACTGAGAAACATTCTAAAAGCCTTGACACCAGTTTCTGTGGTTATACTATTTCTGTACCACAGATAATTCAACCAGTAACTAGGAACACAGGAAATCTCTCCTGGATTTGTATCACCTTCTAAACCACAAGTGTGAAGCTGTTTCTTGTTGGTCTGTTAATGTTGCCAGATTGTATCACAGGGAGGCAATTCACCCAGGCGCCCAAAGAACAGGCAAAAAAAATGGCAGCGTTTGGGTTTGTGAGGCGAAACATGCACCAGGTCAGCATGATTAGGAAAAATGCAGCCTCTTGAGTACTTCTTGGAGGCAGAGGGCTACTGCAAGCAAAGGAGAAAGTGCTAAAAAACCTGAGATCCAAAGCAAGCATTTCTCTTCAGGTGGGCTGCATGCTTGAAATCACCTTTCTTTGCCAGCGGTGAAGTGGACAGATGCATAACAAATCTAGATCCTGCTTATTTATAAAGCCTGTGAAGTTTTTCAGACTTTAACTTGCAAGCTATTGTTTATTTCCCTGCCACTGAGCATAGGTAATCATGAAACATAAACCTGAGCTGAAGTCCTGGTGCTGGCTGCAATCAGTCCAGAAGTTACACTCTTGCGCTTAGGGAGAGCCATCGGTTTCTGTATAACCATCTGAAACACACAGCTGAGAGCACCAGCATTTTCTTACCGAGAGGTGGTCCATGTGTTATAAGAATATCTATTCCATCAGGAATAAGGTTCCATTTCTCTAATAGTGCTTGGCCTCGTGGAAGATTAAAGCCCCAGCCATAAAACCAAGGTTGCCTGCCAAGAGAGGAGGAGAATGTCTTCAGTGCTAATTCCATGTAATGGTTTTCTAACTGTAATATGGCGGTTGACTCTCTACTAGCATGGAATTTGGAGACACAAATAGCATTCATTTCCTTCTTTGTGTGCAAAGTAAAACCTTCTTTCCATACAACCACTGTGGCAAATCAGTCCTTACCACTTTCAGCAGGCAGCATACAGTAAAACATTCACAGTATTCCGCTAAACGAGGTGAAAAGAAAGTTTCACGAGAGCTGGACACCAAGATCTCCTTGTGTGGATTAGCATGCAGGATTCCCACAACATCTAGAAGCACATCTCTCTTAAATAACTAGGTGTGTATACAAGTTTTACATTTGGAACCAGCTGCACAAGGACAGACCTTGGCACACTCCAAAGCTAGAGACATTGTCTACACTGCTTTGTTGCCCTAATTGGAAGCATCCCTTCAGAACAAGAACACTGCTCCTTTTCTTAGACCTAATCTTCTTCTGTTCTCTGGTGTGCTGACTTGCTTTTCAGTAAGATTCTCCACATGCAGGATTTCTTATCAGATGGGCATTTACATTTTTAGACATACATTTACGGAACAGCTCATCATGGGGCACTGGAATTGTATCACTGCCAGTCAGAACACCATTTACCCATATCCTGCTATCCCACTGATTAAAAAAACCCTTTATTTTCACAGCAATTATATCACAGTGACAAATTACATCTTGCTGACTATGCTCTAATTCTAGGTCATAAAACCGAGGGGTTACCTTTAGGCTGGATTTTTATTGGCAATTTTTTGACTGATGTCTTCTGTCCAAATCCATATTTGGAGAACAACAAAACAGGCTGCTGTGATTTAATATGGTTTATGATAATTGCAGCTTTAATGTTTATAAATACATACATATCAACCAGAGCTCCCTTTGAGATGTTACTTTGTTGAAGCAAGCTTTACACTCCCTCGCCGCATCAAAAGACAAAAAGGATTCTCTCAAACAAATTCTCTGTACTCCGCTTTACATCATGTATGGCAAAGACAAAAGAAAATGCCCATAGAGCTATTACTCATCCTCTTCCATTACTGATGCTTGACTAACATTTCAGAAATTAGCATGTCTTCATGATGATATATTTTCCACTTTCCCATTCGGAATGCTGTAAAGCACATACCTATTAAAAACAGCTTAAAAATAAAGGGCTTGCTGAAATGTAACAGGGGAAAAGTGGCTTACCCAAGGGAAGAAAGTAAAACTCTGGTAAAAGCAATGAAAGAAAGGGGCTTTGCAGGTTTCCTCCCTTTCTTCCACAGAGAAAAAGAGCTTCAACTATTCTACATCACTGATGAAAAGGCCTTCTGAGCCCACAGCTAAGCGCTCACCTAGCTCTTCATCACATGTCCTGGATAAGCAGGTGTCCCAGGAAAGGAAAAGAGGAAACAAAATAAGGTGAAAAACGATGAAACTTTGTCCATTAGGATCAAAACCATAGCACAGCCTCCAGAAACTGCCATGAGGGAGGGAAAGAAAGTATGGGAATAAGATATGCTAATAGCACTAACAGTGAAGTAGAAACCTTGTTCTGAGCGCAGTGGCTCACTGTATCATGGCTGTCAAACAGACCTTCTGTGGTGACATGCTCAACTCTCAGCAGCCTTTCCCCTTAGGATGAACAGCACCAGGCTCGCAGGTATTCGACTTCCCACCTTACTACTGCCAGGGTGCTAAACCATGGTCTAGTCAGGAGGCTCAGGGCAGGCTTTATTGCTCTCTACAACTACCTGCAAAAGGCTGGAGCAAAGTAGGGGTAACAAGTGATGGGAAAAGAGAAAACAACCTCCAGATGCACTCACCAAAACGGTTGTCAGGCACTGGAACAGGTTGCCTTGGGAAGAGGTTTAGCTACCAACCCTGAGGGTATTGAAAGCTGTGCAATGTGGTACTGTGGGACATGGTTTAGTGGTAGACTTGGCAGTGTTAGGTGACAGTTGGACTTGATGGAATGGGAGCACTTCCATCTCACAGGAATGCCCTCAAAATAAATCAGCTGAAGTCTGCAAGGTGCTTGGATGTTATAGCAGTGGAAGGCATCATCAAAACACCGAGAAGATAGGCTTTTTCTAAACTCTCCATCCATTTCTGTCTTGCAATTGCACCCCATACCTAACATACCAAGTATCTTTCCTCACCAAGAAGAAACTATTCAGCTGTTTAGCAAATTGTCTTTAGGCCCAGAGCAAGATATTCAGGGGAAAAAAAAAATCTCACCAACAGAAAATATTTTCAAGCACAAATAGGAAGCAAACACTCAGCATAGTAAATGATGATTCTAAAGCCACTGACAGTCTGAGCGAACACAGCTCAGCTGCAGCTGCTGGGCATGGTGAGGTTTGTCCCCAGGTCTTGGGTGGGAAGCGAGGCAAGGAACCGTCCTGCATCCCAGCAGAAAGGCTCGTGGCCACTCTGCACCCCCAGAATGGAATCGAGAAGCAAGATAAATATTTGCCCAAGAAAATCCAGCCAAAACCCTAGGGAAGAATGATTTTAAGGATACAATGAAGCATTTATAAAGAGAACTAACCATGAGCATCACAGGTCACAACAGAAGACTTACTCCTGCTGAAATCCAAATGACCACGAATGGCACATGCAGCTGTGAGAATCTCTGCCTGCCTCTACCAGCTCTGGCCTGTACAAGGCCACTTTCTAAAAAAGCCAATTTCCCCTTATGAATAAGCATGATCCACTTATTAAGACAAGAAGCACTTCTCCCCCATTCCTCCCTCCTTCCCTCCCTTTGTGGTGACTGCGGCTGATAGCCGTGTGAGCGCAGGGCTGGTAAGTTATGCATGCTGGAGCTGTTCTTTTGTGAAGGGGAGATGTTACAACTTGCGTGTGATTTGCCATCATGCTGTCTTTTGTGACAGTCCTGAGATTGAAAGAAATGCCTGGAATATTTCTGGGAGAAGAAAAAAAAAAGTCCAAGAATGTTGGTGCGCTTTACATCCGAGAGAAGAAAGCCAAATCATACACTTCAGTGCTCCCACCCTCACAGCAAAATCAGCTTCAGAGGCATATAGGGATTTTATAAATCCCATGTCCCTTCCTCTGAAAATGTATTGCAAAACAGTCAGCAAAGTTTCTGAGGAGGGAAACAAACAAACAAAAAATCTTCTCTAATACCCACTAACGAGCCTGTGACCTGGATATTGAGCAAAGACAATTTTGTCTAGAATTTCCACTTCTAATTCAGTCTTCACGTCAAGCACCGAATTGATGGACTTACTGCTTGCTCAGGAAAAGTGGACTTTAAAAATGAAATTATTTCCCAATAATACTCTACATTTTACAAAGAAAACACTGACAAATGTGTTCTGTAAAGGAATAATTTGCTGTGCTCCAAAAAAACCACAACCCCAAACCCCAACACCCAAGAAATGTATTTGGCAATTAAAAGACGTACATCACGGTTGCATTTCATCTCTCAAGTGAAGGGCTCATCTGTAGAAACGTACTTTGATTTAGGTCTTATCCTCTTAAAGTGAGCTGTTTGAGTCTCCCCACATGCTACTGAAATCCAGCAGTATTATTATTATTACTACGGTAAGAATAATGATTGTCTACATGTTAAGACTCAAGGAGGGAAATATATTGGCAGTGGATGTTTACAGCGCAATTAACCTCACGTTAAAAACACAGGAACAAGTTTTTGCAGGTCAAATAATCTACCACACAAAAGAGGACTGAAATAGCAGAATTTGTCCTAGCAATCGGATGTTGCTTTATGTACTGAATTTCTATCTTTCTGTTCTAAAGTAACCATTGGAATAATTTTCTTACAGAATGATAGTTGCTATGACAACCATAGCAAATTTTCCTTTTCTGAAACAGATGTCTCATTTAGTTGAAAATTAGAATGTGAAAAACCCATGGGAAAAATTAATTCAAACTTTAACAGAACACTGACTACAATGTAATCTCTTATAGGTTAACCCCTTAACATCTTTCTGCACTCTTACAGTAACCTTCTCATAAATTCTAATTAAACCAGTTTAACCTCCTAGAATGCCCTCCTTAGCTATCATTAGCACTTTAGCTGTCTTTGAAAGGAGCATTTCTGTTAACATAATAACAGAAAAAAGTCATACTACAAAAGTAGTGGTCAAACACATTACCACCTTAATTATTTATTAGTTTTTCTTTTATTCAGCTACTACTGGAAAGAGCTACCATGTAGCCCAAGAATCCTTTTGTCATGTAAATGGGGCATAACTTAGTTTACATGTGATTTACCAGAGAGGGCGGCGATGCACTACACAGATTTGACCTGTCATTTATGTGAAAATGGAAGGTTTGCAATTCTCAAACCACTGGTAGCCAGCTCAATTTGCTCAGCAGACATACAAAAAGGGGAGACAAAAAAGATATTTGCCCAGGAAAAATTATCAGTGTTCATGGATTTTTCTATTACAAGCAATGAGACTTAAATGATGGATCCCTTCCTCTCTGTACACTCAACCAGCTCAAGGGGACCCTCCGCAGCACTTGGTCACCAGCAACAAACGAACACAGCAGGCAGTCACTGGGCACTCAAAGAAAGAAATATTCCCACCATAGTGCTTGCAGGGTGTCAGCTACCACAAGAATTTCAGCACCACGAGATTTACTGCAGCAGCTCCATCTAGGTTGTCCCACTGAATAAGACAAATCTTGCCACCAGCAGGGACAGAATTGCGCTCTTTGATTTCAGGAGAAAGCTCCCTTGCATAATCCGGTACCCGTGGCGAGTTACAGGTGGCAGCTGACTGAACAGCCATTACTGTATCAAAGGGATTGAGGTGCAGCATCTTGCAAGCACTTCAGTAGCAAAAAACCCTCATGATGTGCAGATGATTGTACCTCATTTCTATAAAGTTCTCTACAGAAATAACTGTTGCAGCTGAAAGGCAAGTTCTCTCTCTAGAATTCCTCTGCTAACAAAGTGCATTTGCTGAAAGGCAAGATCCCTCACTAGAATTCCTCCGCTAACAAAATGCATTTCAAGGCTTTGCAAACACAGTGAAATTGTTCCAATCCTTTCTCCTCATTTTTCTCCCACCAGAAAATCAAGAGATACTGGCCAGCAACTGGAGAAGGAACCCAGCAGGAAAAGAATGGTCCGAATCAGTCTTTTCATTGCTGCTCCCTTCCCTGACAATTGTAGAGCTGCCTATATTCAATATTTAGAAGACCATGCATGGTGAAGGCCATACTGGACTAAGTGGCCAGCTACCAGTGGAGTACCAATAAAAGCAGTTAGATTCAACAGCAGTAACACAGGCCAAACTCCAACACATTCTGATTCCTAGCCCAGGAAGTCTTTCTGTTGGGCACTTAAGTCTCCATTTTTCCTAGTCTTGATTTAATCTTCCTGTTGTAACTAGCTGCAGCCCTGTGAACACAGATATGCCATACCATACACCTTCCTTGTCTGCCTTGTCTGAAGGTGTTCACATCCTTCACTTTGTGTTCTCCCTTTTCACATAACTGTGTTAGTTGAATTTACCCAATCTCTGCAATTCCTTTTTTAGTCTTTCCTCAGTAACTAACTAACCAGTCAGTATTCCTACTGCTTTTTGTTCAACTTTCTCTGCAAGTAAGGATTCAAAGAAGTTCACTTGTGTGTGTACAGAGGCTGTTTCAGCAGCTGTCAAATTACACTCGTCTTTCTCTCTTTTCTTCCCCATATTCAAGAGCTTCCAAGTACCAGGAGGGTACTTCTGAAGGGGAACTTTTGACAAGGGCTTACAGTGACAGGATGAGCAGTAATGGCTTTGAGCTGGAAGAGGGGAGACTTAGACTTAGAGATTAGGAAGAAATTCTTTCCAGTGAGGGTGCAGAGACAGTGGCACAGGTTGCCCAAGGAGTCTGTGGATGCCTCCTTCCTGGAGGTGTTCAAAGCCAAGTTGGATGAAGTGTTGAGCAACCTGGTCTAGTGGGAAGTGTCCCTGCCTAGGGCAGAGGGGTTGGGATTAGATGATCTTGAAGGTCCCTTCCAACCCAAACCATTCTATGACTGTATGAAAAAGATTGTCCAAGTGGGGGGGATGAAAGTAGCTCTTAGGCCAGAAGTGCTAAGAATTGCTGCTGAGGGCACTGTGTAAGTATTGTTCAACATCTTGGCATCTGAGCATTTTACCAACCAGTCACCAAGATTTAAAGAAAAACAGGTTTCAGAAGTTTTGTGGGGTATGAGGAGTCTCATATTATGACTAACTTCCATGTGACAGAAGGGTGGTATGAATTTAGAGAAGAGGTACAAAAGCAGTGCACAGAAAGATGTAAATTACAGAGATCCTTAGATTCATTCATTCATTCATAATCCTGGAACTAGGGCTTTCTCAATGAAAGCTAAGGCCTCTACTTAAAACTAATAAATGCAAATGATGGTTAATCTCATATAAGATTATCCTCTGGAACACTAGACCACAAAGTACAGCTCAGCAGGTGGAAAGGAGAAAGCAGAAGGGAGGGGAATATAGGTGCTAAGAGAGGAGGTGGCTTGCGCAGTGTTGGTCATGGAGGCTGTAGTGAGCACTAAATTGAACCCAGATCCTCTGTCAGTCTGCTGGCCATAACACAACAACATTTAGAATAGAATAGAATCAACCAGGTTGGAAGAGACCTCCAAGATCATCCAGTCCAACCTATCACCCAGCCCTATCCAGTCAACCAGACCATGGCACTAAGTGCCTCATCCAGTCTTTTCCTGAACACCCCCAGGGACGGTGACTCTACCACCTCCCTGGGCAGCCCATTCCTATGGCAAATCACTCTCTCTGGGAAGAACTTCCTCACAGGGCAGTTTGCTGTGTTCTTGGTTTTTTTGCCTTTCTTTCTTTGCATCAAAAGTCATCGCTCTTGAAACTCTGACTCAAATGAAATTACTGTTTTCGCAAAAGGAAAGGAGGGTAAAAATCAGAATCCGGTCCTTTGTCAGTAATTATTTCATTTGCACTTTGAGATATACATAAAATCATTCATCTTTTGTTTAGTAGAGCCTTTCACACATCTCTGACTGAAAAAAAAAATGAAAGAATGAGCTGTGACTAATGGGAACTGATCATTTCTAAACATTAAATCTGTCCTAAAACAATGAAAAATAAAATGAAATCTACTTTATCTTCATAACAAGAAAATGGAAGATAACAGGTAAGGAGAAAAATTAATGAAAAACTGAATTTTAAACATGCCAACACCAAATGCAAACAGTTTATTTCCTTCTGCTGGGAAGCAATGACAATATCCCATCTGATCTGTCTTTTTAATTATAAAGTAAACCAACTAAACACACACAGAAGCTAACCTGGCATAAGTAGCCGAGAGATGCAACGCTGAGGGTACAGATATAGAACTGCATCAACTTTCAGCATGATCTTAGAGATTTAATACAGGTCTTAAGTTCCTTATGTCTCAGTCTGTTCCCTCACTCTGATTCTCCACATTTAAAAATATAGGTCTAGGTATAGCTTATCAGATACCAACTGCCCAGGCAGATGGTGGAATCACCGTCCCTGGAGGTGTTCAAGAAAAAAATGGATGAGGCACTTAGTGCCATGGTCTAGTTGACTGGATAGGGCTGGGTGATAGGTTGGACTGGATGAGCTTGGAGGTCTCTCCCAACCTGGTTGATTCTATGACAGCTGATAGTCATAAAAAGAAGGAGGGATAAGATCAAAGTCAGCAGCCCTTGTGTCCATAGTACAGTCACCATACTGTTTTAAACGTAACATTTGCCATGAACAGGTCAATCTGTAAGGGAATACAATTTGAGGCCCACATATGCATGGCATCTTTATAGTTTTTCACTATCAGCTGGCCAGACAGCTAAGAAGAAGGGTTAAGAGCAGAGTCAGCAGCCCTTGTGTCCATAGTACAGTCACCATACTGTTTTAAACGTGACATTTGCCATGAACAGGCCAATCTGTATGGGAATACAATTTGAGGCCCATCTGTGCATGGCATCTTTACAGTTTCTAACTATCAGCTGGCCAGACAGCTAAAGAAAAAGCATGTTTTTCCAAAAATCCAGCTAGGTAGTGTTTAGTGTGCTCCTCTAAGACTGCAGAAGTTTGCTAACTGAAGAGATGGAACATCCCTTCACATGGAGGCACTACACTTGTGGCGTTTTTACTTCTTGAGGGACTGTACTGGATGAAGTATGACTAAAATATGCAGGGTGTGTAACAGGTGCAAAAGGCTCTCACAGTAGCCCCTGCTCAGTTTAGTAATTCCCAGGTTTATATTCTTTTTCTCAAAATACCAGGAGTAATTAGGCCATATGGACTGTTCACCAGTTCTTTTCTGTCTTTCCTTACTTTGGGGGTTTTTAACTACTTTTCCTTAGAAAACTCAAGGCCATTTTAAGTTAAAGAAGCATGAAAACACTTCTAAAGCTAATAAATTAATGTATAAAGTATGTTCTTTTTAACAATTCCAATTTAGTAATGGATGAAGTTAGTTCTTGTTTGAAAAAATACGTATGTCATGTTTTTACCTGAAGCCAACAGGATCCAAGCAATCCTAAATTTCAAATTCCTGTTTTCCTGCAGTCCTAGATTTCACCCCACAATACAGTGGAAACCAACTACTGCAAACACTTGCTGTAACAAAAAGTTACAGTTTTAACACTTGGATGCTGTTCAGCTAGCTAAGAATTCTGAAACAACCTAAATACCCCCCAAACAAACCATTAAAACCCCTTATCATATATAAACTGCATAGTTAGAAACAGCTGATACACACAGGTAGAGAGCCTTTGTGTTGTAATATTGGTTCAAATTTACTTTTTTACTAGGGAAGAAAATAGTCCTAGGCTCTATTTACAGTTCTTCGTGTAGAGTTACCATCTACTTCTTGATCTACCACAATTTAAAGTTACCATCTACTTCTTGATCTAGTGTGTACCTGGAGTACTGTGTACAGTTCTGGAGCCCCCAACACGAGAAGGACATGGAACTGTTGGAGCGAGTCCAGAGGAGGGCCATGAAGATGATCAGAGGGCCGCAGCAGCTCTGCTATGAGGACAGGCCATGAGGGTTGGGGCTCTGCAGCCTGGAGAAGAGAAGGCTTCCAGGAGACCTCAGAGTGGTCTTCCAGTATCTGAAGTATCCCGAGGCTGGGGAGGGACAATTGACAAGGTCTTGTAAGGACAAGATGAGGAGTAATGGGTTTAAACCGGCAGAGGAGAGATTTAGACTAGATGTTAGTAAGAAGTTCTTTACAGTGAGGGTGGTGAGACATTGGAACAGGTTGCCCAGGGAGGTTGTGGATGCTCCCTCCCTGAAGGTGTTCAAGGCCAGGCTGGATGAGGCCTTGAGCAACCTGCTCTAGTGGGAGGTGTCCCTGCCTATGGCAGGGGGTTGGAACTAGATGTCCTTTGAGGTCTCTTCCAATCTAAACCACTCTATGATTCTATGAATCATTCTATACTCACTCATTTCATGTGTAAAAAGCTAGGGCAAATGCATACATACAAGCCACCATGAAGTAGGGAGGCTGATTCTCAGCAGGTATAAGGAGCTCAAAAGCTCTGTCTGTTTACTCCAGTTAAGAATCAGCCCCATGTAGATCTGCTCCAAACTAGTTAGCTGTTTGTGTTTCTCTTGGAATATCGCCAAAGGGCTCATCTCAGTACCCAACTGTGTTTACATCTTTGAAACATCCTGAAATTGCTGCTGTCTGAGAATACAGCCCAGACTACAGATAGTGCTGCTAGTGCTTTTGTTCCAGAAAAAAACAGCACTGCCACGACAACAACAGAAGCACTTCAAACTTTAAATTCAGCTCTGTCTCATAAAACTAAACTTTCAAGCAAATGTGAAAAATAAAGAGAAAACTGCTGTGGGGGATTGCAGTTTCTTTATGTGGTTTATGAAGTGCAGGAAAGTGAAGTCAATTCCCTGTAGTGAGATTACAGGTCTCCTCTTCTATATGTCTTAAATTAAAAACTAGCTGAATCCAAAGTGAGCTATTTTATTGGATCAGAAGATTCAATTATTTCTGCTAAGTAACTGAATGTGAACTATTTCCTTTTAATAACATGCAACTAATAATTACTGCCCAGAAAGGATATTTTCTACCAGTCTAATTAAACTAAAGCAGTATCTTTTTTTGACTGCTCTCAAATTTAACTAAAGACAGCAACATTGAAACAAAACGAGTAGATGCATATCCCCAATCACAAACAGAACTACAACATGTTCAGCTATTACCAGAAACTGGCCTTGCCCAGTAGGATTATGAGACATCAACCTAACTTCTCATCTGGATTCAGAGTTCCTGCAGGCACAGGCAGTGTCTCTTCCTCCACACTGCTCCAGACACAATGGAAAGTGGATGCAAAGCATCTCTGGCTTCAGTAACTGTTTATACTCACTCTAGAAGAGGTCACTGTGAAATGTGCTAGAGGATTGATACATATTCCTAATATGCATGAACACAGAAATAAAGAGCAGGAGAAGAGAAGGCTTCGAGGAAACCTTGTAGTGGCCTTCCAGTATCTGAAGGGAGCCTACAGGAAGGCTGGGGAGGGACTACTGACAAGGTCTAGTAATGTCAGGATGAGGAGTAATGGGTTTGAACTGGCAGAGGAGAGGTTTAAACTAGATGTTAGGAAGAAGTTCTTTGCAGTGAGGGTGGTGAGACACTGGCACAGGTTGCCCAGGGAGGTTGTGGCTGCTCCCTCCCTGGAGGTGTTCAAGGCCAGGTTGGATGAGGCCTTGAGCAACCTGTTCTAGTGGGAGGTGTCCCTGTCTATGGTGGGAGGTTGCAACTGGATGACCTTTGAGGTTCCTTCCAACCTAAACCATTCTAGATTCTATGAAAGTTCTTTGACTCACTGGGTTTCCCTACTGTGACTGCTCTAGGACTGAACTACTCAGCTGTGGGTAATGTTGGGAAGAAACTTCATTTGAGAGCATTTTCTGGAATGTCTGTTAACAAGACAAGAAAAAGAACAGGACATTCTAAACAGCTGTGTCTTAAAAATCATCTTGTGGGAGATGAAAAAATAGAAATTTCTTAGAAGGACACAATAATTAGAATTCATGGCACTGGTCTGACTTTGATGGTAGTTACGGGCTACAATGAGTGTACTTCAGTTTCCATTTTCATTTGCTTACATTCCTATTGCAGAGTTTAATTAGTTAATACTAACTGTGCTTCCTTAACATGCTATAGAAAATTCACCTGGAGTGTGAGGAAGTTTTCTATTTTGCTCCATACACAAGTTTTTTCAGCAATGTTAATGACTCTTGCTAATTCACTTCAGTCACTTAATTTGTACTGCAGTGCTCATTAAAAAGACCTCTCCTGAATCAGTTACGATTGCTCACAGGAGCAATAGCACCTGTATACCTACTGCCTACTGAATGAGGCTCAGACTTCTCATGTTTCCCAGTTACATTAAAAAAAAAACCTGCTTTCCAAAATGTGTTTAGCACATGAAATGCACCAATTCCATCAAAGTGCCATTAGCTTAAAAAAAAGAAAGGAAAAATGAGACTAAAAATGAGCTGCTGATCTGTTTCTGGTGTTAAAAGAGACAGAACATACTCCTAAGTCTCACTATCTGCCACCAGAAAATCTTTCATAGAATCATAGAATCAACCAGGTTGGAAGAGACCTCCAAGATCATCCAGTCCAACCTAGCACCCAGCCCTAGCCAGTCAACTAGACCATGGCACTAAGTGCCTCATCCAGGCTTTTCTTGAACACCTCCAGGGACGGTGATTCCACCACCTCCCTGGGCAGCCCATTCCAATGCCAATCACTCTCTCTGTGAAGAACTTCCTCCTAACATCCAGCCTATACTTTCCCTAGCACAACTTGAGACTGTGTCCCCTTGTTCTATTGCTGGTTGCCTGGGAGAAGAGACCAACTCCCACCTGGCTACAACCTCCCTTCAGGTAGTTGTAGACAGCAATGAGGTTCCCCCTGAGCCTCCTCTTCTCCAGGCTAAACAACCCCAGCTCCCTCAGCCTCTCCTCATAGGGTTTGTGTTCGCACTCCAGCAGTTCAGTATCTTGCATTTCTCCACAGCACCTTCCTTGAACAGCTGAATTTAATAGGCCCAAATCATTTTGCAGGGAAAAAAACCCACATTCTTATGATCTTCCATATGCTGCAAACTAAAGTACAGCATATCATGAGTTTAAGTGTTTTCAGGAGCAGCGCCTTCCAAAACAGAAAATGGCTTCTGAGAAGTATGGGAGAGGAAATAAAAATATCACTCTAGCATTCTATTAAAAAACAATTAAACCTGCATCTCTGAGCCTGTGTTAATTAATACATTTTAACAGGATGATGGATTTTGCTTTCTCTCTTCTAAAGGCATTGCTATTTCTTATGCATCTGTCACATCTTACCTGCGTTTTACTGAATGCCTGAAATGAAACTTCTTCAGCCTTCTAACCTCAGTAGAATCATAGAATCATAGAATGGTTTAGGTTGGAAGGGACCTCAAGGATCATCCAGCTCCAACCCCCTGCCACAGGCAGGGACACCTCCCACTAGAGCAGGCTGCTCAAGGCCTCATCCAGCCTGGCCTTAAACACCTCCAGGGAGGAAGCATCCACAACCTCCATGGGC